>JBBJLS010000148.1:16438728-16491393 GCA_037577275.1 Bryconaethiops microstoma | reverse complement strand
TATAATGTGTGTGTGTGTGTGTGTGTGTGATAAATCTTTGTTTAAACCTAAAGTACTACGAACATTTAACAGGCATTTAATGCAGTAAGCAGAAGTATTCTTATTAAACACACTAAACAAGACGTCAAATAACTTATACAAAACATCGATTTCACCGTTCCCTTACTAGTCTTGTGCCTGGTGGTGTTTTATGGGTTAGTCCAGGAAAAGAAAGGGTCTAGAGACGATTTATAAAAGCTAACAGACAGCAGACAGACCTGGATGTATGATAAAAAAAACCCACAAACTTCTACAAAAACTATCTGCACTACCAGCAGTAAAGTTAGTCAAAGTTGTTTGTAGTTTCTGCTGAAAGACAGAAGTGCTCAGTTTTCTCTAAGTCTGTGTAAAGACACTGGACAGTCCTGATTTTATTCAGACATAAAAACAAAGAGCAGCAGCTCTAACACTGTTAGGAAAGTGAAGCTCCAGGTTTGAGCTGGTTTCCCGAGGCCTGGACCAGAGAAAGAGCTTCATCCACCCTCACTCACTGGTAGAAGAGCCTAAAAACTCCAGGAGTTTGCCCACAAACGACGTTTTACATGCTCAGTGTTAGAAATAACGGTTTTAACATCACCTGGTAGAGGATTTTAGTTAGACACGGACGGAGGAACAGGACAGGATCCCCCAGCTTGCCAGCGCCAGCCTCCTCACCCCACTCTCAGCTGTTCTCTCCATTTTTTCCTGCAGATCCTCAAACTTTAATCCAGTTAAAATATCCAGACCGGTGTTTAACAAAACCAGACATACTGATCCGAATAAAGAAGCTGTCGACCTTTTTAATCGCGCGAGAAAGATGTAAAGAAAAGGTTTGAAAAGTTGGCCGCTCGCTTCGAGACGGTGTTTTCGTAATGGGACCACCTTTTCCCAGAGTGGGTTTTTTTAGGAAGACCTCCGCTTGTTTCGCCCCCTGCAACAACTCCGGTGAAGCAGGAATTAGTCAACGGTAGAAAATGGCCGAGAGACAGACTAAAACTCTAAAACACGAACTTCAGACAGAAAAACGAGCAAACGACCCTCAAAACGCAAGACGCCCCTCTTTCACCCCCATTCAGCAGAAGTGTAAACAACTAATACTGGCTCTGGTCTCAGGCTCCAGACTCACAACTCATCACATACTTTTTGTGTAATTTGTACAAACATTTTGAGTCAGCTATTAATTACAATGTATGCAAATGTAGCTGATATGGATACTTTTATAATGTTTGTATATGAAAATAAAGTAGAAAATGATATTTTTTTACTAAACATAATAGCGTGGAGTCTGGAGTGAAATCCTTCAGCAAAAAATCTAAATTATGTAGTAATTATAAAGGCTTTTCACATTTAAAAGTTTACAAAGTCATTGTGCCAAATGACAAAAAATGATTTAAGTGTTGATCTGTTACGATCAACATGACATGGTCCGTCTTTTTAGATCTCTTTGACTTTCATAGACTTTAACTGACTTTTATTTTGTAAAAACCAAATTCCTAAATAGTTCTGCTCCTCGCGTGGTTGCTGACTTCCACTGTGGGATCTGGTGGAGATCAGATGCACTCTTCTTAAACAAGGTCAAGAAAGCTTTTTCTGACAGAGATTTAATCCACACCGAGTTCTGGTAAATCTGAGGGTCTCTCACCAGTCTAAAGCAACCCCTAAACCTTCATCAGCTAGTCTGATTCCTCTGATTACAAATGAGGATTATGGTGTCTGTCACCTCAGGCCTACATTTATCCTCTTCTGAATTCAGCCAGATGCAGGAGACTCCTGGCCACTTCCCATTGACCCCAAACCAGCAGACTGTACCCTAACACAGTCGCACACAATCACGGGTTTACTGAAGACAGCCTGCACAGAAACACTACTTGGACAAAAGTATTGGGACGCCAGACCCTTACACCAACAGTGACTTTCAAACCCATAGACTTTAATATGGAGTTGACCCCACTTTGCAGCTAAAACAGCTTCCACTCTTCTTGGAAGGCTTTCCACAGGATTTTGGAGTGTTTCTGTGGGAATTTGTGCCAATTCATTCTGTAGAGCATTTATGAGCTCAGGCACTGATGTTGGATGAGAAGGTCTGGCTCGCAATCTCCATTCCAGTTCATCCCAAATGTGTTGGATGGGGTTGAGGTCAGGGCTCTGTGCGGGCCAGTCAAGTTCTTCCACACCGAACTCATCCAACCATGTCTTTATGTACCTTTCGTTGTGCACTGTAGCACAGTCAAGCTGGAAAAGAAAAGGTTCTTCCCCCAAAACTGTCCACAAAGTTGGAAGCATGGTGTTGTTCATAATGTCTTGGTCCGCTGAACCGTTACGACTCTCTCCACTGGAAGTAGGGGGCCACCTGAATTAAATAATTTAGAGGTTTGTCCCAATACTTTAGTCCATATTGTACAGTTTTAGTAGTCTGGCCACGTCTGCAGAAAAAGCAGCAAAACGCTAGAGGGCGGCCGCGAGCAAAACCTTCAGAAATGGGGTGAAGAGTGGGGGCGGTGAATGGAGCAAAGCTGATATAATGATTTTTAAAAAATAGTTTCTAATCTCTCAAATGATATTGTCCCTTAACTTCAGATAGGAGTGTAATGTATAACATTAAATGAGGCTAAACCACGCAGATTATGCTCACAACAACGCTGCTTCCAGTGTTGGTTGGTTGTCATTAAATAAATAATATATAAGTCATTTTTAAAAAACTGTGTAACTCGAGTTCAAAATGGTTAAAAATAAGAAAGCGTTACTAAGGTATGTGACACATAAAGGCATAGATAAAGTGCATTTAACTGTAAAAAATAAAAATAAAATCATAAATAAAAACTCATTTTGGTTGCACCATCCAGCTCTTTCATGTCTTCCAGCTCAGGGAAAATTAAGGAAAGCAAACAGGGAGGGAAATTTCATTCAACTATTTTGAAGCTGAGCAGAAATTCGGATCTGGTGTATTTACGCCTCTGATGTTTTCAGGGGTGTATTAAACCGAGTTCACACTTTTATTCTGAAGGTCGGTGGATGAGACTTTTATGTCATCTCTTCCTTCTTGGACCGTATTGTGTAACTGTTAGACGGTGCTGTGTGTGAGTAGTACACTGTCAGGAACAGCGAGAATACATGGATTTCGGTACAAAACGAATAAATTATTGATCAAATTAAGACCGTTTGAAAGGTTTGTTTTTGTCTGAATCTAGTTGTATCGTTACAAGGGTGAATATAGACACAGAATGGGGATGTTTTGGGCAAAGAAATCTGAATTAGCTTAGCTTGCTAACAACAACAGCTGGTTTTTCACAGTGTGGGGTTTAATAGATTTGTTGTCACTTTACAAACTAATTAGACAGTTCATTTAAATGCTACATTCACTGTTTAGCATGGTAGCCCACCTAGTTTTATGTATATGTTTATATAATATAATACATCAGGTGTAAGTCGTACAATTGGCCTTGGTTAGAGCACAACAACTTTTTGTTACTGATGTTGGATGCTTTGTATCATCTTCAGTAATGGTTGGCAAATGAATCTTTCACGTTCTGATGTCATCCCAGCTTGCAGCTGCATTAAAATGCCAGTTGAAAATAACGAGGACCAAGACTCAACTGGGCTATCCAGTCCTGTCAGTGCTCTAACACCAGGAGAACAAGAGGATAATGGGATCAACAGAGGGACCACTGTGCTGTCCATTCCTGGGAAAGGCCGTGAAGAGCCAGCCGCAGCCTGTCCTGATACCGTTGGGTCAGAGACCTCGAACAAATCTCAGCTTCTTCTCCAGATCAATCGTCAGGAGATCCAGGCAGTTGCTCAGAGTGCCCAGGCTGCTGAACTGCAGGGCTTGGGAGTCGATGTGTATGACCAAGATGTGCTGGAACAGGGGGTCTTGCAGCAGGTGGACAGAGCCATCCATGAGGCCAACCAGGCTGCAGCCAAGGCTGAGGCAGAGAAAGAATATGAGTCTGTCCTGGATGATGTCAGGTATGGTGGGGAGCTCCCTCCTCCTTATGACACCCCAGTGATTTTCAGTGGTCAAAGTTCAGCTGAAAAGGATGTCAAGATGCACATACTGTACAACTCATTGTTTTATATTGTATCTTAGGTCATGCACAATTGCTCTAAGGCAGATCAACAAAATACTAGAGCAGCTTAGTCCTTATGCTCCCACAAGCAAGGACATCAGCCGGAAATTCGAGTCTGTCAAAAGGCAAAAGGAAAACAAAGTGAGCCATCAAACATTTTTTAAGACACTACCATCATCCTACTGTTCTTGAAATACTTGGGTATAGTAATCGGTTTTAAAACCGTTGTTCATCACGTTTTCTATTAAGTGAAACTATGTACCATCTATAATGCTGCCGGGACATCACAGCTCCCATGATAACAATACAATACAAGATATTTGAGGGCTTCTTTTGTATCAGCAACTTGGTAAGCTTAGAAACCTCTTATCATTTACAGGAGAAGCAGTTAAAAAAAATCAGAGCCAAGCAGAGGCGGTTACAAGCCATTCTTGGGGTAGAGGATATCCAGCCTGAGCTGGAGGTATTGACTGAGGATGAAGGTAAGATTGAAATACAGTTTCATAGATAGAGCTGGCTATAGGTTTTTTTAATGATCCTTATTTCTGCTGCCAATGACTTAAATATCGGGCAGTGTCTGCATGAGTGAATTTTAAATGAATTTCACACGGGAAAAAAAACTCATTTTATTGGTAGATATTAAGTAGTAGAGTAGAAGGTTTTAGTACTGTAGGAAATCACGTGAAATGGCCTGCGTGCAACCAGGACATTTAGATTTTTTTTAAAAGAACTCAACATTAGAAGGCTGTTATTATAATTCTGGTTAAGAATAATTGTAATCTTACAGTGTCAACCTGGGTGTACAGTTCTTTTCCAAAAACACAGTAGTAATGACGAATAGACAACATATGATCGCAGTCATATTTCGATCCTCATATCTCAAAAAATTGTCTTTACAGAATAAAACCTAACTTTCGATGTAAGTTAATGGAACAATGTGGAGTATGAATGTATAATTGTGGAGCATTTCTATTGGTCCATTCAGTATGACATATTTGGTGCATGGAAAATGGCAGGTGATATTTTCCAAATATGTGGAAAATTAAATCTTTAAATTGTATTGGGACAGTGACATTAAGAAGATTAATACCAATCAATCATAACATTTATTTTAATTTCTTTCAGTGTGTTAGTGTAACAATTTCCAAACATCTTCTCAAGGTAGTTCAGTATCTGTAGTTACATTCAGTATCTGTTTGGCAAATCAATATGACGGATGCCCCAACAGCACTTTCTTGTTTGATGTTTGATTTGGCCTTTTTGAGTTCTGAGGTTAGGAGTAAAAAAAAAAAACCTTAAATCCACAATCCCCAGAATTGATAAGAAAAAGAAAAAGTTCAGTGATTTGAGCATGTGTACATGTGGAGAATTAGCCCCCTCCCCTTGATTTTCTGGACATATCATATAATCATAAGATATATAAAAATGAGTAATGTGAACGTGGCTTTGATGGTTCCACAATAAGAGTTTTCCTAACTATGGACTTGTGTGGTTTGTGTGTGTTGTTCAGAGCCGGGACCATCAACACTGGGCAGTATGCTCATGCCAGCTCAGGAGACAGAGTGGGAAGAGCTCATCCGCACAGGTCAAATGACACCTTTTGGCACACGGATGCCTCAAAAGGAGGAGAGGAAAGAGCCACGCAAGGTGATGCTCAGTGAAAATTCAGGCTTTGACAAATACCTTGCTGACCAAGCTATGATGGCAGAGAGTAGGAAGAAGCCTCCTTTGAAGAAGAAGGCAACTAAGACTCCATCGGAAAAGTCTCCTAAGAACGGAGCTGTCTCTAAGCAAGAAAAGAAACTGCAGAAGCGCATGCGGAAGCTTCAGAGAACTGCTCTAAAGGCTCACCCCAAAGCCAGACCTAAGGTGGAGAAAGAGTTTCCCCAGACCAAGAGAAAGAGAAATAGGGAAGAAGACTCAGACAGCGAGGGTTCAGAGTATGTGCCTAGTGATGAGCTGATAGACCCTGACGAACCAGAACCAGATGATGAGTTCTGGGTTGATGAGAATGAGGAATATGGACTTAAGCCCTATAGAAAGAAGAGGGAAGCCAAACCCAGAAAGCCCAGAAAAGAGGATGAGAGTGACGAATACTGTCCCAGCAGCTCGGACGAGGATGAGGAGTCTGGGAGAAAGGGCAAGATGAAGAAATACAAAGATGATGGTGATATTGAATACTACAGGCAAAGGATTAGGTAAGGCTAACAGGAAATCCTTGGGCAATATTTATATTAATGATTGAAATGTTAGAAATGCCTTTGTCAAACACAAATTCAAATGATTGAATGATTCGTATAACCATCTTTTGCATATGTGTGCTAGAGTAGATAATCCATTGAAGAGACTGGCAGATGTTCTTTGACTAAGCAAATTCTCTGTCTATTCATAGTTTTTTTTTTCTCATTATAATATGCATCTATTTATTCCACAATGCTAATGTGAAAGTAGATGGTACCAAACCTAACAAGATTGAGAATCTATATTTATAGTATGAAAATTGAGTTGGCACATTCTCTTTCTCCACACTTTCTGCACTGCGATTTGGACGTGAATGGAGCCACACATTTCTGGATGCGGCTGGTAGGGCTGTGCAGTGTGGAGTGGAGGAGGTGTGGGGAGAATACAAAAAAAAAAAAAAAACGTAATTAACTGAACCAATGCTTAGTCTTGACTTAATTACAAGTGCAGTCTCGGAAGCCCCAGATAAAGGGAACAGTTTCATTGTGGAGTGACAGGGC
Organism: Bryconaethiops microstoma; assembly: GCA_037577275.1. NCBI lineage: Eukaryota > Metazoa > Chordata > Actinopteri > Characiformes > Alestidae > Bryconaethiops > Bryconaethiops microstoma. The sequence goes on along the minus strand of JBBJLS010000148.1, from coordinate 16,484,567 downwards.
CAGGCCCAAATGAAGATGGATTTTTTTTCCTTCCACTCTTCTCTCCACACCTTTCTTGGGGAGCTCAAACTCCTAATTGTCAGTATCAATCTTAATTTGCTTCCGTGATGACACTGCCACTAACTGCCGTATCCCTGCAGCCAGAAGTGGTTCAATTAAAGCTGCCCTGCAAGAATGATGGCGAGGGAGCTAACTAAGGCAGAGCTGTGGTCTCTCTCTGTCTCTCTCTCAGACTAGGAAATTAAAACTAGAGGCCAGGGACTGAGACTACCTGACCATACAGTGCTCCATACTCTGAAGGAACTCTTCCCAAGGGTGGTTCTTTAAACAATGCTTGCTGAGTGAAATTAAGAATGTCAGCAGTGGAATAGTTTCAGTTGCCTGAGCCTCCGTTTGGCTAATCGAAACCTAGATCAGACTTTGTGTGAAATCAGCAGGGGAAACATTTTCAGTAATGTAGTGACTGTCATCCTGCAGGAAGTGGAAGAGACAGAGACTCCAGGAGAAAGAGCGGAAAAGACAAGCAGGAGAGGACGAGTCTGAGGAGAGCGACGCTGAGTTTGATGAAGGTTTTAAGATGCCAGGCTTTCTCTGGAAGAAACTCTTCAAGTGAGAATACCATATACATTACATCGCACAGCGAAGTACCTTTTAAGACTGTCAAGTGACACTAACAGTTTTAATAAGAAACTGAATTTACGCATATGGAAATAGAAAAACAATAGGAGATATAAACATAAAAGGTTGTATAAAGACAAAAGACATGAACTGTGTGATATTAAATGCAGTATTGAGCTGACGTAGTTGTAGTGAAAAAAACAAATAATTAATATTTGCACATAAATACTGATGTCGTTGTGTGGATATTGTTCAGATATTTCTCATTTTGTTACAATTACATACGAATTTAGTGCAGTGATGACTTAAATAAAAGGATTTGAAACAGAAAGAGGAAAGTTGCACTGATGGATGGGTTTACTGTTCTGCATGTTCAGAGCTCTAGGCTTACGACAGGAAGCTGCTGCTATTGTGCCGCTGCTACGTTTTACAACACATCAATCGAGCAACACTTACAGGCCATTTATTTAGAATCAATAGAGATAATGGCCCTATGATTAATTGATCAGGTGTGGTGTTTGTGTTGTGCTGGTCTGGCATTTTGTTCTACATGCTTGCTTTTGTTGTCCAGGTATCAGCAGACAGGTGTCAGGTGGATGTGGGAACTGCACTGCCAGCAGGCAGGAGGCATTCTGGGAGATGAGATGGGCCTTGGCAAGACCATCCAGGTAATTGCCTTCCTGGCAGGCCTGAGCTACAGCAAGCTGAGGACACGTGGCTCCAATTACAGGCAAGAGACCCCACATGTCCATACCCCTTTACTGTCCCTGTGGTCCCACATACATCCACTGTCCTGGAAAGTGTATATCACACACTGATACGAGACTATTTTAAATCTGTTTGCTACCTCATTTTCTTTTTTCTCTTTCTCTGTTTAGTCTCTCAAGTCTTGAAATGTGCCCTTTATGTTCCCACATATTTTGTTTTTATAGCACATACACACTATCTATTGCCACGCCCACTCCCACCCCACCCCTCCAGACTGAAAGTCTTGATTGCAATGAATATTTCAGCAGCTGCATTGCTGGTGGAGAGAGGTTTGGCGTGAATTATTAAAGACGTTTCAATTATGATATCCCTCTAATTCTCTTAGTGGCGACATCAAAGGAAGAACAAGGACGTGAAATGAGAGTAACTGAAGGAGGGGGGAGGGAGGGAAATTAAACATGAAACACATAATTAAATACGTTTAAGGCAGTGCCTTTTTGTTTTTCAGTGCCGTGTCTGCTTAGGGTGGGGGCCTCCTGGCTGGTCAATACTACTATGTCTGGCGTCGTCCATCCGCAAATTGATTGTTTGCAAACTCAATTACGGCTCAATATCAATGGCTGCCACGGTCCGGAATATCATATCATGCTATAATGCTCCTAGAGCCATTTAGTGCATTTTGTCGATTCATCTCTATTGGAGAACACGCAGGGGGAGCATTACGCTGGACTAGCATCAGCTCAAAGTTCACAACCTGAACATTTAGTTTAAACATGCCCTTTTCCTCATCTACAGATCTGCACTACTCAAGTTTTTGGAATGAAAAAGCAAAATGTTTTTTTCTTTTTCTCTTCATAAATGTGGTATTTGTTGTATGATGTTATTTAATTTGGCCCCGCTGATTTCAAAGTAACCCCTAATTCAGAATCTAATTTGGACTACTACTTAAATGGTGGGAAACTTTTGATATAGTGGTGTCAGTTAGTAAGTGTGTGACCATTTTTTGCAGTGCTTTGCAGTGCTAGGGCACTCACTATGTGAATCCTATCTCAAGCCACATCAGTTTGTACCTCTCTACAGACATAATTAAGTTCTTCATTATCCTGAAAATGATTCACTATGATGTGCTAAATCGATCGATGGACTTTGCCATTATCTGTACAGGTATGCTGGGTTAGGACCCACTGTCATCGTCTGCCCAGCCACAGTCATGCATCAGTGGGTGAAGGAGTTCCATACCTGGTGGCCTCCTTTCCGGGTGGCAGTTCTCCATGAAACAGGCTCCTTCGCCAACAAAAGAGTGAGTCAGAAAGTGTTTATTTGAAATACTACTATAAAGCCTGTGCTATGTCATGTATCATATGTGTACATTCAAAATTATTTTCCAAATCTAGTGTGGATGTACTTTCTGTAATATTCCAATGCAATTAATTTTGGAAATACTGTCCTGTTGAAACAATAAAGGTCATATATTGGGGTTATTTACAATACACCTTTTATTGCTTGAATCACTATTTCAGAAACTGAGCTTATATAAAAATAAACTTTCTCTGGACAGGCCTAACATGACAAAATTTCCATGAAGTGTTGCAGCCCTTGTTTTACAGTATATATGCCAGCATGATATTTTTTCCCTCCATAAGCAGATATCTTCGTGTGGAGTAGATTTGGCTCCAAGGAAATGTTAAATTAATTAAAGCTAAGGTAGATGGAGCTGCTCTAGGGCTGCTGTGAGGTGTTTACTATGAGGGCTCCTCTCTGCTACCCCCCTCTCCCTGCCTGACACAGTGATTAATGGGGGCTGTTGCCTGGCAGTCCACGCTTTGCCCTCTAGGAGGAGGATTGGTCTCAGGAGCTTGAGGGGGGTTGGCGGGGGGGGAGCATGTTTGTGCTGCATTTATGCCTAATGACAGAGTTTTCACGCTCACGCTAACACTGCCTCAGACCAGATGTACCTTATTAATTGGCTACAAAGTAAAGAAGGGGGAAAAACTAGGGGTTACATGGCTGGTGTGCTTTTAATTGGAATTCACTTGAGGCTTTTGGTGTGAAGCATGGAGGTGGACATTTAATGTAGCGATTTTGAAGACAGGAGCCTGGTGGAGATGACCTACCATATCATTTCCAGTGTGACTGCAATGATGAAGACTTATATTAGGGTCATGATCCTGAATATTCTGTTGTTGTGTTTTTCAGGAAAAACTCATTCCAGAGATTGCTGCCAGTCACAGTATCCTCATCACGTCTTACTCGTATGTACGCATCATGCAGGATTACATCCAGAAGTATGACTGGCACTATGTCATCCTGGATGAGGGCCACAAGATCAGGAACCCTAATGCTGGAGTCACAGTTGCATGCAAGCAGGTAACCAGGGACTTTATTTGTAACCTGGAAAGAGGGTTAGAATTACTGGAGACGTCAGAGAAGCTTCTGTAATTATCAGATGAGATGATGCAGCTGTAGAAGCAAACTATTTGTTATTGTGAAAATGGTTGCACCAGTTAAGACATTCACACTAAGCTCACCTGGTGTGGAAAATCACTGCTGTAGTCTGGCATTTCGGCCATTGCTTGCTCAGACCTCTTATCTTTCTTTCCTCTATTTCTTAATTAATTTATGTGTGCTATTGCATTATGGATCACAATATAAAAAAATCCATTGGAAGTTCCATATCACTTCGATTTGATATTGAATAAACTGAAGCTAATGGTGCTCTTAAGCCTAATGTATCACAAAGTGTTCTGATTGTCAAATAATTCCTGACTATTGTTAACTGCATGCTGTAATTAGCTTTTCCATTTAAGGCCTCAAAAATATAATTTACTTTGTATTCTATATTCCACTTAATAGAGGTCATAGTTTTTACTTTGTAACCACTTTCTTTGCTTTTGTTCTGACCTTGTTCTGATCTTTTTTTAGTTTCTTTTGTGTGATATTTTGAGAGTATTTTAGAGAGCTGATTTCATATGAACTTTAATGTTACTTTTATTTTTTTTTACTCCTAGTTCCGGACCCCTCATCGTTTCATCCTCTCTGGCTCACCCATGCAGAATAACCTGAGGGAGCTGTGGTCCCTCTTTGACTTTGTGTTTCCAGGAAAACTGGGCACTCTTCCTGTCTTCATGGAGCAATTCTCAGTGCCTATCACCATGGGAGGATATTCTAATGCCTCTCCAGTGCAAGTAAGACCTTGCTGAAAATCCAAAATCACATTGATTCTCTACCATTTGTCACTTACTGAGGCATCCATTAAAGGAATGATTTAGAGAACAATTACATTTACACAATTTTCCACTTACCCCAGATGTAGATGTCAGACATGTTCAGACAAATGTTTCTTCTTTAGAAGGACATGAGCTGTAAGAAGAAATAGAAGTTACCCAAATCATTTCTGGAAATGCATCCCCAAATTCAGGTTATGCAGTCTTGTCAGTGTGGTTTAGGACATCGTATGACTTACAGTGAACTATAAAAAATGAACAAAACAGCAACATGTAGCCAGACACTGTGGGCAGCCTTTTAGAAAACAGGATCTGTTTTCTCAAAACACCTCACGAGTAGGAGTGCTGATCTAAGAAGGAGTTTTTTTGTGGTAACGACCGCCATAACTATGGAGGACTCTAATCCATAAGCTGTCTTCTCTAGCCCTGGTGTTGTCTGAAATGGCTCTCAGTAGCAGTGAAATACTTCTCAGTTTTATAGCTCCCAGTAAGTCATGGATCTTTATTATGTCCTAAACCACATCAGCAAATCTTCAGCACCTTAATGAAAACCTGATTGTGGGTTAAGCTGGGTAAAATAAGTTTTTGGTACGTATTTACAGATTATTGACGTATACTGTTTATTATTAGGCTTGTAGCTCCAGTGCTAAACCAAAGAAGCAATATCTGGACTCTTGTTTGATTGACTACATTTGAAAACATTTCGTAAATGTGATTTTTGCCGAGCTGTTCCTTTAAAACACTTACTCCCCCATTGAATCTCTATTCATGATGTTTTATGATCTTACTCCTATAATATAAATGTATATTAAAGGCAAATTACGTAGTTTTAAAGGCAAAATTACGTAGTTTTAAAGTATGTTCAGCAAAAAAAATGCACAAATTTCTGCTTACCCCAGATGTAGTCAGTCTGCCAGTACAGCAGTATAGCTCACAGTAAATCACACTGTCAATAAGGTCACCTTAATGAAAACCTGGAGACAGTTTGGGTTTCGAAAAAGGTTTTAGGGATGTATTTACCGAAAAAAATTGTTTGACTTTTGAGTTTTTGTGTTTTGTTAAAATCAATCTTGAACTTCCAGCGCTAAATTGAAGAACATGTCTGATGGCTATTGACTATGTCTGCAGTAAGTGGAAAAACTATTCCTTTAAAGCACTCGGATCAATGTTTTTCATAAGTTTTACAGTGTAACATCAAACATAATCTGTGAAAAGGATGATCTGTGAAAAGGATACATTGGCGAGTATTTATGAAGGTTATTACCAGTCATACATAACCTAGATTTCAGTTATCTGAATATATTTCATTAAGTACATATTTCTATTCAATTAGCGATAAGTACTTCTGATGAGTAGTTTTTATATATTGTATAGCAGCTATATGTTATGATAGGTCATGGAGCTTAATTAATAAAAGTGTATGTGACTTCGCAGTTTTAGCCTCCAGACAAAGGCAGCCTAAATGCTATGAAAGGAATATGTACCATTATTAACCTCTTTAATAATACAGCTCTTAAATAAGCTCTTGAATTTTATGTCCTGCTTTGAGTGGTCACTGAAGCTTCCTTTGTCACTAATAAAGACCTTTATTATGAATATTAATGTTATTAAAAGGTTAGACAGGCTCATGACTTTAGGACTGTAGGCTCTCAGTAGTCATTATTCAGGTTCCGTGCACACGTTTTTTGCACATGTAAATTCCTATTTTCCTTTTTTTTTGTTTTTTAACAGAATAAAAGATCTATTTGTATATGCATTCAGACACATTCATAATTAAGTATGTTTTTTTGTAGAGAAAAAGATTTCTTAAGGATTTCAATGTAAATAATTTTTTTTTTAAAAACCTATAATGATATATTTTCATTCAGCACTTTATTGTGTTAAATTATATTTATGGATAAAATGTCCCCTGGTGTCAGGACTCATATACCTCTTGAGTTAATCAGCAGTGAGAGATGTACATGATGCCTGAAGCATTTTCCACCAGCTCCATTACTGTAGCATATGCTCTCGCACACTTCACATGCTTTCATTCAGCTAATCGCACTGTCCTCTCCTCTCTCTGTTTCTTCTTCCTCTCTCTGTAGTGCTCTCTCTTGTTTTCTCAAGTGGGCTCTAATCCAGGCTTATTGTGTGCCCTGCAGTGTTGTGGGCCTACTGCTGGCTTTCTTTTGATCTGCAGATCCCTTTAAATTACTGCTAAATGGCATTTGGCCTAACACTGGATCAGGAGAACATTATTGATAAAAGTGTGTGGGCCCCCTCTGGAGTCCAGCAGCACTCTTATGAATCTTTAATGTGTCAATCTGCTGAAAGAAAAAGAAGAGAAGGCTGCTGCTGACATGCCTCAGGACACACAGCTCTACTAGCACTTCATAAAGTGTGTACTCTTGCCATTATTTAGTACTGAATATTTACTGTGCACTGTCTCCAGGTAAAGACAAAGGAATCAAAATTAAACTGTTGTTTACCTTATACCTTATACTTCTTTGCCTTTTACATGATCTTGAAATATTTGTTACTGATTCAGTCATTTCTTTGACCTCTTTGTTTCTTCAGGTGCAAACAGCGTATAAGTGTGCCTGTGTTCTGCGTGACAGCATCAACCCCTACCTGCTGAGGAGAATGAAGGCCGACGTAAAGGCTAATCTCTCATTACCAGACAAAAACGAGCAGGTCTGCAATCCAATTTATGAACATACAAAAGATCCCAGACACCTATATTTTTTATACCAAGAATTACTACAGTCTATGAATACATCTGGCTTGAAATGTAATAACTGCTTGTAGTGATTAAGCATATATATAATTGTATAACTTTTCGCCCAGGTGCTTTTTTGCAGATTAACCGAAGAACAACGGAAAGTCTATCAGGACTTCCTGGATTCCAAGGAAGTCTATCAGATTCTGAACGGGGATATGCAGGTGATTTAGCTTTTGTCTTCACACTTTCATGTTCTCAAGTGAAGGATAAGATGGGCAAGTGTGAAAGATCTTAATGCGGGAAGTCAGAAAGCCAGTGATTAATACAAACTGCCAGTGTTCATATTGAGCCTACAGAGTCCAAGATGATAAAGTGCTGAAAACCATTGATGGTTTGAGGATAGTCTGTTGGTCAGTAATAAGCTAATAAGCTAAATGAAGTGCTACCAAGTGGAGATGATATATTAATTTGCTGTTTATTGGCTTCATTGTTTCCCAGGAATGCAAAAGCTTTATTCATTATTCAGTTTACTCTCCAGCAGTGTGGACTTCCCATTGCTGTCAGTAAACACACAAACACACACACACACACAGTGTAGATGATTTAGTTTTTGTTGTCAGATGCTCATGACGGTTTTTTCAAAGAAACTGTTTATCAAAGAGCTTCAAATGTGTGCTGAGGCAAAAGCTATGACACTTTAGTGCAGTTCACAAACGCTTTTTGTGGTCACAACAGTCCATTAATGCACATGTATAATGCAAGGACCATTGAACTCTCTGAAGTAAGAGACTTCTTTTTACTTTACTCTGCTCAATGACCCTTATTAAATCAATCGTATTTATTAAGGCTTTCAAGTGTAGAGGCTGACAGAATGTTTCTATTTTCTTTCATTTCCTTAAATTTTGAGCTAAAACCTACATTCCCTTTTTCAGGTTTTCTCTGGCCTGATAGCCTTAAGGAAGATTTGCAACCACCCAGACCTGTTCACTGGTGGGCCACGATTGCTGAAGGGCGTTTCTGAAGACGAACTGACGGAGGAAGAGCACTTTGGGTACTGGAAGCGCTCGGGCAAGCTAATAGTGGTGGAGTCTCTGCTCAGGCTGTGGTTTAAACAGGGACACAGAGTCCTGCTTTTCACACAGTCCAGACAGGTCAGTGTTCTGCTTGGGGTGGAACAGTAGAGAATGCATTGAAAGAAAGAACAGGGAAATACAATCTACATGGAGAATCTTCGGTTTTCTTCCTCACCATGTGAATAATTTTCCAGGTATTTAATAATAATTAAGAACAAGCTATGAGATACTCATTGATTCAACAGAAGACAAAAAGGCAGGCAACTGTAAAAGCATCTAAAATGATTCAGCTAAATCTCTCACGTAGTAAATGCTTTCACAGTTCACCATTGTGTTAAGCTTTCAAAAGTAGGCTAGTCCTGATGAAATTTCAGATTTATTAAGGCACTGAATTAAAAAGATCACATATTGAAACAATTAATTTAGGCTTTTTCTCATCCAAATTCCTTTAAGAACACCCATTTATCCTTTGCCTCGGTGGACATGCCTAAAGTAAAGAAATGTGAATAAACCCTGTGTATTGACGGATAAGCTGCACTTGCCGTATCTCCAGAAGAAGCCACTAAAGCACCAATAAAGATATTATGTCATTTTTCCCTCTAATAGAATTCATTATGAGCCCTTATTGCATTGTAGGGTGTCTGTCAGGACCCAGCTGTCTTTGTTCAATAGAAATGAAATTTGGCTTCAGAGGGAACCTAAAACCCACACAGTTGGTACTTCTGTACATGTAATATTAATCTCCCTTAATCCTATTAGCACTAATCCTGTTCTCAATGCTCTGTCTGAAACCATTTCTCCCCTATACACAGATGCTGGAGATCCTGGAGGTGTTTGTGAGGGGAAATGGATACTCCTACTTCAAAATGGACGGCACCACCACCATTGCGTCCAGGCAGCCTCTCATAGCTCAGTACAATGAGGTGGAGAAGATTATTGATTGCTCATGTCTGTTGTATTGTACTTGTGTTATCTGGAATGTTCTGAGAATGGGAGAGTATGCCGGTAGTCATCATTTTGAAATCCCTGTGTTGTCTTATAATTGTGAACATTTTTAAAACTGATTTATCATGGTAACCCCCCCATGGTTTGATATCCCTATGGGCTGGTGTTTTTCAGAACAAGGATATATTCATTTTTCTTCTGACAACCAAAGTTGGAGGGTTAGGTGTTAATCTGACGGGCGCCAACAGAGTCATCATTTACGACCCAGACTGGAACCCCAGCACGGACACACAGGTTTGACACAAGCAAAACTCTTTGATTTTTGGATGCGGCTGTTGACTGGATGCTGACAGTAGGGAATGCTGATAAAAGCTACCTTATGAGTCTGCGTGGTCATTAGGGCAGCTGGGAGAATAATGTGGTTGATTGGCTTCAAGTACCTTGCCGGAAGTATGTAATGCTTTCTCACACACAGACCAATGAACGTTCAGATTCAGATTATACATGAGAATTGGATACAGCTAACACTGGGGAGGGGGATAACAGGGTAAAAATCCAAAGGAGAAATATATAACTCTTTACTGTACTTAACTGTAGGCCCGGGAGCGTGCCTGGAGGATTGGACAGAAGCAACAGGTGACGGTATACAGGCTATTGACTGCTGGAACCATTGAAGAGAAGATATACCACAGGTTCGTTGTCTGTAATCCAGGTTTTGGAGTTTTATATCTGGAATGTAATGGAAAGTCTTCACTTTTTTGTGAATTTATTTTTTCTGAGCCTAGGCTTTTAAAGTACATTCTCTTATTTCTAATTGTTTCTGCTTGGCTTTTAGTTGGTAATAATAAGGCAAAGCAATCCACTCCATAATGCTATTGTCTGCAAGAGCTCAACTGACAGTAATTGAAATGGGTTATACTGTCATTAAATATAAAAACAAATTTGCAAATTGGTCGCTAAAGGCAGTCCTTACCCATTGTGTGATTTTTATATTGAGGCAGTGGGATTTCCCAATGACTGTGAAATGATAGATTGTTAACATATTCATTTACCATTTTCAGGCTTACTTATGAGCTAATATAGTTTTCTAGCAGTTACACTATTAAGCAGGGAACTGTTGTGCAGGACAGAATCAACACTGATAAAGTTATTATGGAAAAGTCTGAAATGTGGGCCTAATGTGCATTGTACAAGAGTACTAAAAGAATACTCCCTTTCTAATTCCACAGACAAATCTTCAAGCAGTTTCTCACCAATCGAGTGCTCAAGGATCCAAAGCAGCGCCGTTTTTTCAAGTCCAATGATGTTTATGAGCTTTTCACACTTAGCAGTCCTGATGGCTCCCAGGGAACTGAGACCAGTGCAATATTTGCAGGTATTAATGTAATAATGAAAGTAATGAGTTTGTTATTGAAAGTTAGGCTCTGCACAATAAACAGAACTAAAAGATTTCACACCCTGCTACAATGTATGCATGAACTAGTCTTTTTCTCTTTATCTATTTAGGCACTGGTTCTGATGTACAGATTCCAAAGAGACACAAAACACCTCATTCTTCTCAGTCCAACCATCTTCAGAGATCAACATCATCAAAGCCACAGTCAACCCAAGCATTTTCATTGTGTGTAGAAGACCAAAATGCATCATCCAAGCCATCAAACAGAAACACTCCTGATCTCAGTGGTCTCGCTGTCAATAACTCCAAAAATGAAAGTGCCTCTTTAAATGTTAAAGCCACATCTGACTCTGCTAAGGCCTCATTAACAAACGGTCCTCAAAAGGAACTTTTTAATGCAAACACTCCTCAGAAACACAGGGAAAAGAAAAAGCACTGTGATGGAGACATAGCGAGTTTATCCCCAAATGGGCATAAACGGAAGCATAAAAAGCGCAAGCACTCCGAGGATGCCCGGTTTGAGGGCTGTCGTATCTCTCACCTGGTGAAGAAGAGAAGATATAAGAAAGAAGACAACGAGGAACAAGAGAAAAACAAAGATGATCACAAAAGTGATGATTATGTTCTTGCTAAACTGTTTAAAAAATCAGGAATCCACAGTGTCATGAAACATGACACAATCATGGAGGCATCAAACCCAGACTATGTCCTGGTAGAGGCTGAGGCCAACAGAGTAGCTAAAGATGCCCTGAGAGCGCTGAAGATGTCTAGACAAAGCTGCAGAGTGCCTTTCTCCAGAGGATCCACACCAGCTACACCAGCACCCGCCCGGTAAGCAAACTACACAAACACAAGTCTTTATAGACAAAATGAGAGACAGAAAGATGTATAATACAGAGTCTGCTTCTGTTTTAGAAAACGATTTGGACAGAAGAAAAATTCTCTTCTCACCCAGACATCTGGCACAACTCAGAAAACCTCAGACAAGTGCAAGGTAAAACTTCAGTATTGTGCAAAAATGTTGAATTGTTGTAAAAGTATGATTTTTGCTTTAAATATGACCAACATAATTTAATATTTGTGCGCCTTATGTAGGATGCAGCAATTATAAAGAAGTCAGTCATCAAGAAACCAGCAATGTCTGCCCACTTCAGTGGTGAGGGTGTAGAGGAGGAGTCTGTTTCTGCCTCCCTCTCCTCATCCTCACTGCTGGCCAGAATGAGGGCAAGGAATCATCTTAACTTACCTCAGGGACAAGAAGAGGCAGAAGAAGAGGAGGAACGGGAAAGTCAGACTGCTACCCCTGCAACAGAGCATGATGAACTGCTGGTGGACTTGAGGAATTTTGTGGCCTTCCAGGCCCAGGTGGATGGCCAAGCCAGCACTAAGGAGATCCTTGAGTACTTTACCCCCAGACTGACCTCCACACAGACACCAGTGTTTAGAGAACTGCTCAGGAATATCTGTGATTTCCATCGACTCCCTGGACAGGAGGGAATATGGAAACTTAAAGCTGACTACAGATGAAAGCATGTACTGTAATACAGAGCTTCCAAAAAATGTAGCATGATTATCATTCGTGGTATGGCTGTACACAGCCTTTGGCGGAATGCAGTTATTTAGTAGATGTTTAGAGATGTGTATTAACAGAAGCGTATTAAATAAATAGGTCAGCGTAGCTTAGTATACATCACTGCTTTAACTGTAATTTCTTACATTTGTAATTTCTTACATTTGATTTCTGACAGTAATCAAATTTGAGTATTGATTACTGTCAGAAATCAAATGTAAGAAATTTAAGAGTTTGTTTATTTGTTTTTGTGTTCTTTTGCACATTCATTTGTTCGAGTGTTGAACCTGGGATTTACTTGATCATATGCTCTGCATAACTGTAAAAAAACTCATTCAGGGGAAAAATACTAGGCTGCAACTGTGAATGTAAATGATTTTTCTGAGACTCACAACTTTAAGTTATTCATACCTGTAAATTATACGTGTACAAATAATACTGTCAGTACTGTTTACTGACTTAATAGTTTGTAAACATTCCATGGATTGTTTTCTACAATATAACTGAAAGTATCTAGCGGAAATCTCCCATATAGAGGTATTTTAACTGTGCTCTGGTGGTTTGCAAGCCCCTAGGAGGTACTGCAATGCCTCATACATACCAGTCACATGGGACCAAAATGCAGACTACATTTTTTGGACTGTTAGATCATTTTTAGAATAATTAAATCTTGTTGAAGCTCTTGATCCCAACCATGACACTACATTTTTGTACATTCTCTCCGCATGTTTGCAGGCGATAACTAAGATGTTGATTACAGCCTGACTGGGGCTGGGTAAGGAATATTCATGATATGCTGTAACAATGTGAAATAAATGAGTGTCTCATGTAGGCAATGTCTTGCTGCTGTCATTTTCAGTTTCTATGAAAAATTAAATTAGTGCTGTGCAATCTTGCATCAAACTATTCCTCTTGTTAACCTACTGTTTTAGTTGAACTAGATCAGAAGGGTTTGCTTCTTGGACATGTTTTGTATAAATCCTAATCAGGACTCATTCTGTTCAGTGAGCTGCAGTGACCAAATAAATAAATCCAGTAACTACATGATAAATGCAAGAGCCTGGATTGGCTTTTAGATTTGCATCAGCTACAATATTGCAGGCAGTGATTGGTGAAGTGAATAACATTGATTGTCTTGTTATAATGGCACATAACATGTCATGGGATGTATTAGACATTAAGTGAGCAGTCAGTTTTTGAAACTGATGTGTTGAAAACAGGAAAAATGGACAAGCCTATGGATATGACTTTGACAGAGGCCAAATTGTATAGCAGGAACAGGGGTGTTCCTGCTATACAGTGGTTAGTACATACAAAAGGTTGTCCAAGGATGGACAGTTATTAAACCGACAGGTTCCTGGGTTACCTAGCTAGCGTGTCTGGTTCAATCCCACAGAAGAGCTACTATTGTACAAACTGCTGAAAAAAAATTCATGCCGGAACAGGTGCTGGAACAAAAAAACACAAAACTGCAGACTGGTCTGAGTGCCCATGCTAACCCCCATCCACTGCTGAAAGCACTTACAGTGAGTATCAGAACTGGACCATGGAGCAAGGGAAGAGGTTGGTCTGGTCTGACGAATCGTGTTTTCTTTGACATCACGTGGATAGTCAGGTGCATGTGTGGTGTTTATCTGGTGAAGAGATGGCACCAGGACACACTATGGGGGAAAAAAACAACCCTGTGGAGGTAGTGTGGTGTTATTGGCAATGTTCTGCTGGGAAATTGTGGTCCTATTATTCATATGGATGTTGCGTGACAGGTACCACCTACCTAAACATAGTTGTAGGCCCAGTACACCCCTTCAAGACGATGGTATTTCTTAGTGCCTTCTTTCAGCAGGATTATGTTGCACTGCAAAATTGTTTAGGAATGGTTTAAGGAAATCGACAGAGAGTTCAAGTTATGACCACCTCACAATTTACAGAACTTAAGGATCTGCTGCTAATGTCCTGGTGCCAGATACCAGAGCCCACCTACAGAGGCCTAGATGCCTCAGAGCTGTTTTTGCAGCACAATGGGGCCTACACGTTAAGCAGGTGGTTTTAATGTTATGGCTGATAGATGTGTGTGGGCCTTTAGGCTTGTTTGAGGGCAAAAAGCACTGTAAGCTACAAAGCCCGTGGGTTTAGCTTTTATTAACGCACCCCTGGGCTGTTCGACTGGAATGCACTGTGTTAAAGGAGTCCTAGTGTGATGGCGTGCAGGAGCCACTGACCACGGTGCTGAAAGTTCACTTCAGCTGCTCTTAAAACTTTTAATATTAGAGCAAAGGCATCACTCGAGCCATGTCTCCAATGCTAAATTCTCAAACGTTACAGGGGATAAAACAAGCACTTCCGTAAAGGCTAGTTTATCAGACACGATAGAGAGCAGATTTTTTAATAAGTAGGATATTCAGTAGCTTATTCACAGAGGCCAAGGCAAGACTATGGTTCTGTACCCTAAACTACTACTACTACTACTACTACTACTACTACTATTATTATTATTATTATGATTTTTTTTATTTTTTTTTTATTTTATCGTTGCTTTATTTCTGTTATTTAAAAAGCATGGCCAACAGCGAGAGCGCAGTATCCTGATGCTTTCCAAATGATTTTATATTTCAAAACATCTGGCAAAAAAGGAAATAATAATAATGGTAATCATAAAGCAAAATTAAAATAAACATGCAAAACTCCCCCGCCTTGAAGTTGCAAAGAGTTATTTGATTTCAGTTTGCCGGTGCTTTTTCTACCGAGGTCATAATACCAACTTTATTTTCAGCGGTGCATAAATTAATTACACGCATTTAATAACCAAAATATCATTATATCCTCCCCTTAATATCGTAAGCGTTTTACGCGGGGGAAGCGCTTGATCGTGCAGGGCCTCTAACAGGCCATTAGCCGCCTGTAATGCTGTTACAGAGCCAATTAGGCGCCGCGCCGCTTCTTTTTTTGCCCTTTATGTGATTTCAGCCAATCCCTCCTTCCACTCGGAAATTTCAGCCGACACTCGGAGCCTCATTCCGCGCGTGTGCGCGCTCCCCCGTGCGCGCTGAAACTAATTGAAAGGGTCCCGCTGCAGGTCATTTAGACAGCAGAGATGAATAAATCCTCGGACCCCGTGCTGTGAACAAAATCAAAACCGCGCGTGGACGAGCGCTCAGCAAGTGGATCCCCGCGTAAAGTGGACCCTTAACCCATATAAGGAGCAATTACTGCTCTGACAGCCAATTTAAAATCCAAAAACAGTCATCTGGATTTTTTAATATAAAAAGAGACTGAGGAGGAGAGAGAGAGAGAAGGAAAAAAACAAAGCAGCTCGCGCGTGTTTCTGGTTTGGGAATAAGCGCGCAGAGGACTGAGCCTTGGAGAAGTCTTGGAGGAGCAGTGGAGCATTGGAGGAGCAGTGGTGGAGCAGCAGTGCAGCCACGACTCTGAAAGTTTGACGTTGAGCACCACGTGTGTATGAACGGGCGGATCTGCCACCAACCACAACAGCTCCTAATCGGATTAAGGCCAATTACGCGGGAGATTATAAAGGCAAGTGGCGACAACCTAAAACGCTCTGTGGGCAAAGACATCCGGACACTCCCTCCTCGTGTGCGCGCGCCAGGAGGGAGCAGGGAGGAGAACACACTCAGCCTGGGACTGACAGAAACCTCAACACTGGACAAGAGGGACTCCTATTCTCACGAGCTCCTTATCACGGGACCCTTCTCAGCTCCTAGGTAAGAATACCCATGTATTCTTATTGAAACAGGGTGGGTTTATGTACTGTGGGATATCCGGTAATCAAGGAAAGTTTTTTTTTTTTTTTTTTTTTACTTTTATTCCCTTTTTAGCTAACCTAACAGTGTATACTGATTCATGACTACAGGGAGATATAATGTTACATTTGAAAGATCAGGGCCTGATGATCTGATGACCGTTAATCTTTTCAGTAGTGCTTTATGAGTTGGATAAAGTGTCGTTTGATCTGATGGCGCTTCGCAGCGTTTCTTGTCTCAGAGAGTTCTTTTTTTAGAAATTAGCTAATAATTTCCTGTTTGTTTTGTTCATTTCTGTATTGATAGATTTTCCTAAATTGTCATGTCTAGTTTAAAGTAACACAGCGACAGAAATATTTCTACATTTGACATTTTAATTATTATTTATTTTATCTTTAATTATTATTGTTATTATTCGTCAGGACACACGATCTCGGATCACTCGAAGTATGTTTTACTTCCACTGTCCTCCGCAGCTGGAGGGGGAATGCTGTAGGACAAACTCGTGTAAGTACTTTGCCTTCTTTTCACTACCTTGCATTAAAACGATTTAACAGTTTTAACTATTTGTTTGATAATTGGCCATAATATTTCAGAAAACAGCCCTGAATCACTTTGGCTTTGAACACGCTCAATTTATTTTATGTGCTAGTCAAATATAACCTTCTTATGTGATTCGATTCTGCAAGAAAGGAAAAGGAAAGAAAAGAAAAACGAAAAGAAAAGTTATTTCGGTCATTTCCGTGAACGAGAGAGAGTTCACCATATTTTCTTTCTGTGTATCTTTTTTTCTAAGATGTTGGCCCGCACTTTAGTGAGAGGCACTCTTGCCCTGGAGTCGTGGCTTTATTGTGGGGCTCAGATGGTTCATGTGGAGCCCTTCAGTGCTCCACCTCCCCTTTGCTCCCATTCAGCAACTCAGCCTAAATCCACCCCCCACTCCATAAACACCCCCTTCAAATTGCCCCCAAAGTCATCAGTCCTGCAGGGAAAGCCGCTGGAGAAATGATACTTTAAACACGAGCCCGAGAACAACTGTTAAATGACTAATCGGATTTTGGCGCTTTAAAATGTTCCGTTTTTAAAATTGCGATGGTAAATCAAACCCGAATTGCAATTTCAGTGAACACCAACGGCTTTGGGAATCATTCTTCTGGAGACTTCGACGATGGTTTTCTGAGGAGGAAACAGAGAAGAAACAGGACCACCTTCACCTTACAACAGGTAGGCTGGTCATCTTTTCATGACTGTTTATTTGAGTAGAACGAGAAGAGATTAGGACTGACTGTGAAGTCATGATAATTCTGAATCGGAATTCAAAAATAAAAGACATGACACGTTTCTAATTACAAAATTGTGTTGTATTTGCAGCTGGAAGCTCTGGAGGCCGTTTTTGCCCAGACCCACTATCCAGATGTGTTTACAAGAGAAGAGCTGGCTATGAAAATCAATCTGACGGAGGCCCGGGTCCAGGTAAAGCTCTTACTGCCCCCATTGCCTCCCACTGCCCCCTCCTGCACCCCGAAGCCACTCTGCTCCAGCCCGGCGGGCCAGAGACACTCTGTCATTTCCGCGGTGCACTTTAATAACATCAACATAATGTGGAATATTAGATTAGGTTGATTAATCGGTCATTCATAATTAACTAGTGATAATGTTCTCCACTCATTTGCCCGCGTCTCTAAGGTATAAAAATTACTTAGATGCCTTTTTTCCATTTCTGAGCTTGGGAGAGAGAGGGAGAGAGGGAGAGAAAATAGAGGATGCAGTTTTCTGGAGCGCTGGGGAAATGCAGCCTGTAAATGTCCAGCCAAGAGCCAAACATCCTCTCAGCCACGCCAGCACCTGAAAATGCCCCTATTTGTATTGCGCTGCCTCGCAAAAACATGGCTGATATTATAAATTTGCCCGCGTGTAATTAAATCCACCGTGTCCTGTGTGTAATTTCCTGCATTCCGCGTTCGCTTTTGGGTTTCCTTACGAGCGCAGATCTAATTGTAAGAAATATAATAGTTTGCCTTTAGTTCCCCAGGGTCATCTTACTATCGCTTAAAACCAATGACTGCAAAGCGCTAATGGAATTCGCTGCTGTAAATTAGGGATGGTAAACAAATTATTTCACTCTAATCGGATTACCACATTCGTATTATTAAATCTGAACATGAATCAGTTGCAGCATGCAGGGATATTAAACTTACATTATTATTAGGGAATAAATTTTCTCTTTGTTGTACCGTTGTAGCGCCCCCCTACCCTCCCTCCCCCCGTTTGAAAGTGTCAATTGGCTTTGGTTGCATTAAGAACAAACTGCAAATTGAGATTAATGGTGCAATTATAGACCATTCAGTGCTGGGGGATCATGACTTCTAGCTGGAAGGTGCAAGGGTGAGATAATGTTGCCACAATTACATTCTGAATATTGTTGTCCTGCCAGTAAACTGTTGTCTTCCATTATGCTGAGTGAATGCTATATGTGTAGGGCTTGTGTCGGGCTTTTTGTTTGTCTGTTGACATCATTGTACCTTTTGCACAATGCTGGCCAGGCAGCGGAGATATGACTCCATTATGCCCCCTTTTCCCATTCAAATATGATTAATGCGTTAGAGAGCACAGACTTAATCGAATCTGATGTTGTCAAACAATCACTAAATAGGGAAATAAACGACTTCATCATGGTTCTCTCTCAGAAGCAGGGAGACTGTCAGTAGGAAGTCATTAAAAAATGATAATGAAAAATTGCTCAATTAAATGTTGTTATAGGCAATGACCTTCATTCAATTAAGATACAAGAACTTCGGTGCATATGCTCAGCAATTGTGTTCATGAAGTTTGAAATAAGTCGCCAGCCACTCGTGGGAGGTGCAGCTGGTGGCTGCTTAAGAGCCAGCGCAGCAAAAGATTGAGAAATTGTGTATAAAAATAAATACAGCAATAGATTTTGCATCTGGCTATACCATTGTTACAGTTATCTGTCCAATTGACAAAGACTCTGAGAGAATGAAAAAATAAATGTTTACCCTCACATTTTTGCAATTTTGAAGTTAATGCATTTCACGCTTTTTGTCCAGGTTTGGTTTCAGAACCGAAGAGCAAAGTGGAGAAAAACAGAGCGAGGAAGCTCTGATCAGGAGGGCAGTAAGGAGCAGATGAGTGAAGGATCCGCACCTGCGAGAAACCTCAGCCAGTCTCCTGTGGATCAAAGCAGAAACAAAAAAGAACCACTGGAAGCACAACAGAAGTGCGTTCATGATGCATGCACCTGCTTTTGTATTACATACTGTATGATGTGTCTGAATTGAGGTATAATTCTGTGTGCTTTCTTTCTTCTATTATTCAGTATTAACAGAGCAGTTGGACCTGGAGGGCCTTTTTTCCCATCCTGTTTGCCCGGGACTCTGCTGAACACTGCGACATATGCCCAAGCGTTGTCACAAGTGGCAACTTTAAAAGGTATTTAAAAATGTTTTTCAAATAGACATATCTTTACATATCTAGATGTACATTTGGTGTTAGTTATATATAAATTTAATACCTTGCATATAATAAATCAGAGTAAATAGGATGGAACTGAAAGGATGCTCTGCATTTTGTATTTTGCTGTCTCATAAATCCATATAGCCTATATACATATATAAATTATTTATAACTTTAGGTAACACAAGTAGCTTTATGCAAACTGTATTTTGTAATGTTAAATATTTTATGGACAAATTCAAGTTATTATAGCAGGGGATGTAAATTACTGTAAATTACTAGGAAATAACGTTCCTATTAAAAAGGGTT
Organism: Bryconaethiops microstoma; assembly: GCA_037577275.1. NCBI lineage: Eukaryota > Metazoa > Chordata > Actinopteri > Characiformes > Alestidae > Bryconaethiops > Bryconaethiops microstoma. The sequence continues at coordinate 16,464,788 of JBBJLS010000148.1, read as the reverse complement.
TTAATGTTGGATGACTTTCTGCTTTGACTTATGCTAAGTGGACAAAAATGGCATCAATATGTAATAAAATTCGTATATATGATTGGCTTAATGAACTTAGCTTGGATGTTATGACCCAAAATAACCTTTATCTATCATCCCCTTATTTGAATCTTCTTATTGTATATTCCAGCAGGAAGCCCCCTGTGCTCTTGCTGCGTGCCGGACCCTATGGGCCTGTCCTTCCTGCCTCCCTATGGGTGCCAGAGTAACCGGACAGCCAGTGTAGCAGCGCTGCGCATGAAGGCCAGGGAACACTCTGAAGCTTTGCTGCAGTCAGCTAACCTCCATGGGGCAGGGGCAGGAGCCGTCTCCCTGGGTCAAAGCCCCAGTGCTGTTGGAGGGGGAGACTCCAGTCCTGGCTCTTGTTCCTCAAAGGTCCCAACTCCGGGAACTTCCCCTGACAAGCAGCTGCTTTGCCCCAAGGAAGGCCCGGATAAAAAATAAGGGGGCCCTTTTGCCCAGAAAACACATTTTGTCCCGACATGAGGATTTACAATCTCGTAACGAATGCCTGCTGCCCTTCTCCTCACATGCGCTGATGTACAACAGAGGGCAAGGTGTTCAGTGCATTCTACTGTTGTATAATTTGAGTGTTTGTGCATCAAACTATTTATTCAATTGTAATTTATCTATTATTGTTCAATTTTGCTCATTATTATGAATGATATGTTTGCTAGTATAATTAAGCCACCATAATTGGTTCTGATGGTGGACGGACTCTGAATGCACTGTGTAAGGGAAGAGTTTACCCTGGCTGCCAATGTGAATTCATATTTTTGGAACCACTTTGATGTAGGGCTTATACTGCCTTGTATACTGTGAAGTCAGGTGATGTAGAAACTGCATTGTGTCAAGAACAATTTCCTAATGTAAAAGTATACCATGCACTAATATAAATGACCCAATGTGAAATAATACACAGATGTATATCTATTGTGTCGTCTTGACTTGGCATACAATTTGGAAAAGCAATTTCAGTCTCACTGGGTATGATGATGTGCTAATAGCAGATAATATGTGACACACATCTTGCCATCACATCTGTTAGGCAATGATTGACTGAGTGTTCTCACTCTGGTCCTGTTTTGACACGCTCTTTAAGCCAATTAAACATGTAGGTATTCATGTACATCTCCTGTTGCCTATTGCTCACACCATCTGGCTCTGATCAATTATTAATTGACCCTGTATACAAAAGGTACTGCTGGAAAGTGGAAGAAATGGTTGGTCTTATTATTTATTTAGTTTAACGTACACTACTGACTGTTTCCTATTTGATGCATGGCCAATTTACTTTGACTTCCAAGCTGAGAAGATGCTAATTTAGACTGTATAGACTAGATCGGCCTACATTGCTTAAATGCTGTGAGATTGACGCACTCTGGGTTATTGCTGCTGGTTTTCAGAGTCATACAGATCTTTTATTCAGATTTTTTTTTTGAATGAACTATGTAATTATATGAATATACATTGAGGTATGCTTCAGTATGTAAGTGTGACCCGAATATACTCAGTATCAGAGAGCGATGTGTTCCAATAACAATCAAACTAGTCTGAAGATCATTATTTGCAGGGTATGCCTAAATTGCTATAGCTTGTTTGATCTTGATTGTCAGGAAACTGTGACAGCCATATTCCGTATTAAAAAAGGAAGTGGAAAATCGTCTTTTGGGACCTCACTACTTTGTTTGTAAGCTGAAGGTGAAGTTCAGTATTGCCTTTTAAGGAGTTGACCAGAATAGAAGTCAATACATCAATAAAGTGTCAACGTTTATGCACTGCTACAGCAATGAAAAAAATCTTGGTACATTACATGTACGGTTGTTTTCGTGGAGTATTTCCTGTAAGTGATTCATAGAGAGATTGACCATTAAAAGCTTATGTAACTCTGTATAAAAGCACATAAGGGTTAGGCATGTGACTGTACAATACTTATTAGGACTGCATATGAAAAGGACTTAAATTGATTTAATTCATGTCCTTGAGGATTTTCAGGAAATTACTTTTGATAGTCAATAACACAATTAAGCAAACTACACACACATTAGCATGAATTATTGATACAGAATTATGTATCATCACAAAGTACTGTTTTAATAATTCATGACGCGACACCCTACCGACATGGCAGAGCTAGATAATGTCAGAAGTGCTGCCTAGTGGCAAAGTGTACACTGTGCTATGGTTTTTAGTAGAACGTGTTTTCTTGAAAGTGTGTGTGTGTGTGTGTGTGTGTGTGTGTGTGTGTGTGTGTGTGAGAGAGAGAGAGAGAGAGAGAGACAGAGAGACAGAGAGAGACAGAGAGACACAGAGACAGAGAGATCAATTAAATTTTTAAATGTTGACGATAAGGTTTAATTTAGGCTAACACAACCGGACAGATAACCGGTGGATCCAAAGTGTTAATAACCTTGAACAATAAACTCTAGATGAAATCTGAAGTAGCCGTCATTTCAGAATTTAAATCTGGCAGAATATAAGAAAAAGAAACATTTGTTCCTCTATGTATTTTCTATATTTTATCACTTTTACACAGGACTGCCAGCATCACGGACTCTCACAAAGGAAGGTTTAACTTAAGTAGATATAACAAAATTAACGTTTGTCAGTTTTGAGTCAATGTTCATTAAAAGTTAAAAGTTCAAAATTTATAAATTCTCTTGTGGTTAAGTAAAATGTTGTGATAAGATTTGCAGGTCTTAAAAGCATCAGAATATTAAGTAATACCAATCCGAAGAATTTAAATTTTTTTACTGACCTGGGGTGGTTTGACCACAAAATAAAATATTTGTCGTTGGTGGTTGGTGGCTGGTGGGTGTTGTTTTGGTTATGGACAAAGCAAAATCCAATTTTTGTTAGGCTAGGGGGTTTGGGGACAGATAAAATTAACCAAACTGTTTTTCTGGGTAGGGGAACAAAAAGTTGACGAATTGAACATCTTTTAACCATACACTCATTTTGTTTTCCAAGTTTTCCAGAGACCCCACTACATTTTGCTGAAGTGTCAATTAGGAGGTCTGACCCCCTGACACCGCCCCCCCCCCATATTTCACACCCTGACTCAAGTTCAACTTTGCACTGTGGCATACAATAATAGAGAACTTCTTAGAGGGAATTGGTGATGTTTCCTCTTTGAGAAACTTCACTGAATGTCCTTTTTTATTTCTTGAAAATTCCTTGTTAATAATTCATTTTCAAAATGAGTTATTACAGTATGGAGACAAATGAGTCGTGATGGTTGAAACAATCAAGAGTTGTTTAGTAAGCTACATGTGAAGAGAGGTCTTAGTAGCACTGAAATGTCCATGTGGATTATTGATTATTCAGTGCCATTACATACATTCCAGCAGTAATTCATTCTATTATGAGAAGCATTGTTATATCAAATTAGCTGGAGAGTAGCCAAGCAAACCTAGAAAAAAAAACACCACAAATCATTTGTTTCAAATTCTGTTTCAATAATGTTAATGGGTTCTTTTGTTCCATTAATGATACATTGTCAGTGAAGCTATATCCAAACTCTGGAGAGCTGCCTGTTTGGAGATATAAGCCTGCTGCACAGGCCATGATAAGGGCAGCATGTATGCATCCCAGCTGCTCATACCTGCGTTACAAGATCAATAGCCCAATCAATTTGGTTCATCTGTGGTAAAGGTAACATTGACAGCATATTTGTTAATGTATCAGACAGTAGTGCTCAAATGGATCTCAATCATACTCTTAAAGACACACACAAACAAAGAAACAAACAGATATTACTGTGATAACACATTTTTAACTGAATTTCATCCATTTGTTATAAAAACAGGTACTACAATTTTACTTCTAAATGAGATACATTCTTAAAATACAAGTTTGCAAGGAAAGGATCGATGCATGATGCCACAGAACAATGTTCCCCAATCTCACTCCTGAAAGCCCCTGTCCTGCATATTGATTAGTGGTATCAGGGGCGTTGGAGGTATGTGTGATGCCATGTGTGATCAGGGCCAGGAAACAGTACCATACAAAAACCATTTTTAATTCCATAAAGAATTTTTCAGTAAAAGGTCCTGTGAATTTTTGGAAAACTTTTTACATCATGTGAAGAATCGTAATAAATATAACACAATATAAAATAATATAATATACTTTTTTATATAGAGAGAAGAGAGTTATAGAAAAAAGAAGCTGAGATTTGTATCTGTGCAGTACACTAACTGAGGGCAGTTTAAAACAGTGTAATAAAAATGTATGAAATTTACTTTAAAAGGTAAAAAAAATTTAACTCTTGTTTAATTACATTTCATTTACTCCATGTGTAATTTTCAATTGTAAACCAGATTCCACTGTTAAATAATGTTTCAACTGGAGTGGCATAACAAGTTACAATACTATCAGAGTCCACTAGAGTGGTCTATTGTGCACATATTATAATCTATACTGGAAGCAAAGGCAGCAGCAGGTATGTAGAATGTCAGAGAATGTAAAACCTCTGAAGAAGTTAAAGCAGACACAAGGCAATGCATCATTATCACTTCACACGTGCTGTACTCCAAATAAAAACTGTACTCAACACTCACACACGGTATTCATAGCTTTCTTTAATGACACAACGTGGTGATGTTCCTCTGAAAGACTTCGGAAAAAAAATCAAAACCTTCATTTACAAATGTTACTTGCTTTTAAAGGTATGAGCCACACAGAGTACATCTTATGACTTTAACTCACATGTATATATCACTGAGTGAACGGCTAGAAGAATTATTTAGTTCTACGGTAAAAGGCAAATTATGTACAGTATGGCAAATTAGAAATCAGCTTTGACATTTTTCATGTAATTTTTTTTTATGTGGACCATTGCTCTGTAGGTGGAGGTGGAGAAAGCCTAATTGTGTTCATCAGTTTTGTTGTAGTTTGTGCACATTAATTTTCTAGCGGCTTGTAATAAATTTGACAATGAAAATGTCAATTGTTAAGCCATAATTTTAGACCTCAGCTCCAGCCACTGTGACTTCAGACATCTGGAAACAAAAGCTGAGTCACATACATTTACAGATCTTTTGAGAGATTTATAATAATATAAAGCCATCAGTGAATTTCAACAACACCTCGGAGATCATCATCCCATGCCTAAGGGGAGGCCTAATAATACGGCCTGTGAGATAATGTACATTACTTTTCAAAACTCATTTAAAATGGAATGCATATGTCCTTAACACTGTCATATAAGAGTTAGCTCTGGTTTCTCTACAGCTACGTAATGCAACTGGAAAATCCATTGCGGTTTAACAGTGAGGCTTAAAAATCATTCTCAAACAGCACAAAAATGTACTGAATTAACCATTACATAGGTTATTATTCAGTCGAGCTTAGACATACATTAAAATTTTCAGATTTTTTGTGTAGGATAAAAATACAGTATTTAGAAAAGGCCAGTCAGTCAGCATCGGTCATGTGCTCTCCATAGCAAAGTCCTCTAATTCACTCATCGTTATGATATCTGTGTGTCTTTGTGTGATGTTGGCACTATTTCCAGTTATCAGAGAATCATCACCAGACATTTCATGTGTCCCATGCACAGGATTGTTATACTGCCGAGTGTTTCTGTGGTAATTTGGCTGGTAAGTCTCCTGCTTATTCTGTTCGTGCGCAAGAGTTGCAGGAGCTGACATTTGAGATGATGATCTCAAGGGCAGTGAAGAGACAGACATAGGCAGAAATCCAGGGTACACTACATATGGGGGATTCAACACCTTAACAGACTGTGGCTGTGGATGGTTGTTCTGGGTCCTTTGGCGTACATTAAGCTGGACATATTTTCCTGTCTCAGGGTCAAAAAATGTCTTTGTCTTAACTTGCACCGGCATGTCCACCATGAAGTACTGCCCTGAGTTTGGATCTTGTAAGAGTTTTCTCTGAGTCATTGGGAAAGTGTGGGCCACCAGGCTAGGTGCAGTAGCTACATAATTTGGGTCAACGTGGTATGTGGATATAGTAGGTGAGGCATGTACCGAATGATCCGTAGAATCCATAGGTGAGGAGGGCAAACTAGAGACAGCTCGGGTAGACTTCGTCTCAAGCTGTTCTTGGTTGTCAGAGGTTATTTTGGTCTCTGCCTTTTTGATCCTCCTAGTTGTGAGCTTTTTGGCACGACGAAGGGCCTTCTCGGTTTTTGGAGGAACAGTAGGTGGTTTTCCCAGTGATCTCAGGTCGCTACAGGCTGATTCAGGCCTTTCATAACAGGCAGATTCTGGCCTCTCATAGCAAGCTGACTCAGGCCTTACATAGCAAGCTGACTCTGGTCTCACATAAGTATCTCGGTTACTTTTCATCTCATAACCACGTGAAGCTGTACTTTCCGCAATGCTTTCTACATCCTCTGACATTGTGCTGATGACAGACTGAGTTTCATCGTCTTCAAACGCTTGACTCCTTCTTAAGTAGCTCCTTTGCTCTTTTGCAGCTGTGAACTCTGATGAAGACAAACTGTTTTGGGACTGACGCTCTCTCATCCTTGAAAGTCGATGAGAAGCCACCATTGGCTCATGCAAGACTGAAGAGTTTGCAGGCTCTTTTGGATTAAGCTCACGATCATGCTCAAACTTACAATCATGCTCAAGCTCACTCTTTGCTGAGCTGTTGCACACCTCCTTTGGCGAGGTAATCCTAAATTCTTCTGAGAATGATCTGTGAAAACGTGGCTTAACAGCTTTAGTGGCAGAAGAAGCCCTGAAGGTGTTATCTTTCACTCTAAACATAGTGGGCTTGCCCATGGCTGGAGAGCATGAGTTGGACCGTGGCCTTGTTGTGTGAATTTCAGTTAATGCTTTCTTTGAAACAATTTTGTTGCTGAATGGAACTGTTTTGTGTGTTTCTTCTGGTTTTGAATCATTTTCTATGGTACTGACAGTGAAGTATTCAAGCTCTTCACCTTTCTCTTCTTGATTTATTTCTGGTTGCACATTCTTTTGGTTATCAACCTTCACTTCATTAAACATTCTTCCAACTGCCATCTGTGGTAAGGATTCTTGATACTTTACAGGATTCTTGGTCTCCTTTTCCAGCAGTTGAGCATGAGCTGGTTGTCGTAACATGGATGGGTCATTATTCTTGCCCTCAACCTGAGACAACAGGGTATTCTGAACTTGTGAATTCTGTGACTGATGAATTTCATGATTTCTTCTGTATCCATAGTGTTGTTCGGTCAAAGATGCTTTAGTGTTTGTTAATGTCTTCTCTTTGGTGATCCCAGTTTCTTTAATAGCATATCCTTGATCATCTGATCTTTTAGCTAATGATGAAAGTTTTGGGTGAGTAATATTCTCTTCCTTGGGTGTGCACTGATTATGTTCCTCAAGTACTCCTTTGGTAAATTTGCCTCTTTGAAATAAAGGTTGGTCTCTTTCATGGGCTTGTAATAGTTTTGTTGTCGGACTTTGATAATCATATTTCTTATTCAAAGTCAACTCTGTCTTTGGCTTGGTACCACTTACAGACACAGGCAGATTTCCTTTCTGTGGTTCCACAGCTGTTAGATTATACTTGTGATAGGTGTCCATTTTTTGAAGTAAGTCTTTTTCATTAGTGCTGTCATCTTCAGCGGAAATAACCCTCAGTCTTGCATAATCTGCTAAAGCTGATATCTCTGGCCTAGTTTTCTTATCCTTCTGCATAACCTCTGGCTTATGCAGTACAGTGGAAGCAGCCTCTGTCTGCTTAAGCATTGTATCATAGTGGCTGGAACCAATGATTCCTTTTGTTTCTGGCAGAAATCCTTTTCCTGGATGATACTGGTAAACATTAGTGCGATCCTCATGCTTGGCTTGTAAATCTTCTCCACTGATTGCCACCTCCTTTCTAATACTGTCACTGCTATCCTTAACCACCATAGCGCCAAACATACTTTTTGACTGCCCATCATCTTTCCTAACTTTATCAGTTCCGTTTTCATCTTTTTCATAAAGTGGCTGAGCTATTCCCTTCTTTAGATCAATGCCATCCTTATTTGATTCACCTTCTGTATCTTTCTCATCCTTAAACATATTTAATGCCTTCTTGGAATCATCCTTATTTACTGGTGTGATTTCACCTTTCACATTTTCTTTCTGCACTTGTGCCACTTCTCCTTTCCCATTCAGAACTTTTAGTCTTTTTGAATCTTCCTCTGTGCTCTTAATCGATAGAGTTTTTTGTCCTGTCACTTTGTGCGATTCCACATTTTGAGAAGTTGTATTTTTAGGCAACACAACATCTTTGGCTTTTACACTATCTGTCTTAATTAGTTCCTGTTGACCAGTTGGCTTGTCTTGTACTGTGAAAATGTCTTTGTTGACTTTGTGTTCATTTTTAATCACTTTTTTGTCTTCCAATGCAATATTTGAGGATTTTAACAGACACTGGTCCATCTTTATGCTATTCGAGGCTTTTTTGAGTAGATCCTCCCCAGCTCTGCTGTTCTCTATCTGTTTATTACTAGAGGCAGTGATTCCTAACTCTCTTTTGTCTTTTATTTCATTACTTGTCTTGAATTTGTCTTGCTCCTGTCCTAAGAATGCATTTTTCCAGACAAACTCTTTTCTATTTTGTGAACCCTTGCTGTCCTTGGTTAGAGCAGGATCTTTGCTCACTAGCTCTGATATAACTGGATTAACTGCTTCGCTTATTGCCTTCTGACTGTTTGGAACTGGTGATTTGTCTTGTTTGCATTTATATAAATGTTCTTCCTTTGGTACCCTGTTGCAGGAATAAGTTTGAGCCACTTCTTTGTCTATACTTTCACTGATTTTACCTTTTTCTGTAACTGTTTTTGGAATTGCACTTTTAGAATTGTGTTGAAGTGGAGCTTCTTGTGAGTGATTGTCAGTTACCTTAGTGCTGCTACTGACATTTGCATAACTAATTCCAGCAACAGGCTTACTTTTTTGATTTTCATTCTCATGTTTCCCTCGTACAATTTCAGCCTTTTTATTGAGTACATTGTCATGTTCAACCTCTTTCTGTGCTTTCTCTCTTTTAAAATCTTTTGCTTTCACTTTCTGTTCAACTTCAATATTCCCCTTCAGTTCAACAATGTCAGTTTTTGTGTTCAACGTTGAAGCTTTAGGTGACTGAATAGCCTGACTGCCTTCACAACTTTCCACAACCTTTGACATCAGTGCCTTTTGATTTGCTGTAATGCCCTGCCCATGTAGTGGTCTTCTATTTTCAGAAGTGTGCTGCTTTATGTCATGTTTATGATTTTCAGAATTTATCACGACTCCAAGAGCTTTTTGAATCATCTCTCCATCAGTTGTCATGGAGTGAGTAGTATATTGTTTGTTCACTTCACCTTCCTTTGAAAGTTCAATGACCTCTTCTTGAGGCTTAGGTTTTCTTGATTCCTGACAATGTCCTCCGAAGACTTTGGCACTGATTGGCTCTGTAGATGCACAGTCATCATCCACTGAGTTTTGTACATTTTCTGAGAGGCTGTTTGCAGATTCTTCATGATCTTTTCTTTTTATTTTATCCTGTTCTTTTGACTCTGATTTAGGATGTACATTCTCTCGAATGGGTAGCCCATATTTGGCCAGAAGGCTCTCATAAGACGAAGTAATATTGTTCACTTCACTTGATCTATAATAATCTCGTTTATCTTTTGTCGCAGGAGTGCTCATGGTTTGTTTTTCTGCTTCATCACTGGTGAGAAATCCTTTGGCCTCTTTACTGTCACTTGCTTTACTTTCAGCACAATCTTTATGTATTTCCTCATTTTTCTTGCCAGATGTTTCTTCTTCTTTCTCTGCTCCTTCTGTTGAAAGCTGTTTTGGAGCAAAGCTGTTTTTGTCATGGCTTTCAGGAACATCTGTCACGGAATTATCAGAAATGCTTGAAACACAAATGGTATAGATTATAGGTTCATCCTCTGAAACGGCATCTGATTTGCTTGATACACGTATACTGTATATTACAGGCTCATCCGCTGGCGCACTGTCTTCCTTGCTAGGTAAATTAATTATGTGGCTTTCAGGGGCCAGATTTATGATGTGAGAACTTTTGTCTTGTAGAGTCTGGCTGGTCATCTGTTCGTCATTATTTTCTATCGTAACATTAATTGTATTAGACTCCTCTGGGGGCCTCTCACTTTCAGTGCTTCCAGAGTTATTTTTGTTTACCACACTCTTGTCTTCAGATTGTTTAACTTCCTTGGATATCATTTCTGTCTGTTTATAGAGATCCTTCTCCTTTTGGGTCTGATTTTTAAGGTCTGGCAGTCTGTCACTGTCTTTCTGAAGTTGCTGATTGTTGCTTCTTGTTCCTGCGTTAGTATTTACCAGTGGGTTGTCATAGATTGCACTTCTGATTTCCTGCTTTGATTGAGACACTTGTAGTATTCCCTCTTTTTGTGAGTGTAGATCCTCCTCTTTATTTTGTTTAAGATCTTTTAGCAGAGAGCATTCACTCACCTCAGCAGATTCAAGTTCACTTTTTGTTTCCAAACTTGAGTTTGATGTTTGATTTTCTTTGTTTCTAGATGCACTTTCAAATGTCTTTACCATAGGTGTATCAGTATGAAGTTGCTGGACAACAGAGTCTTCATTTATTTTGGCTGTGTTGTCTTCTTGTACCTTATCTTGCTTTCCACAAAATTCTGGACTATCTTTTTCTTTGGTTTCTGAGCTCTTTGGCAATTTGATATTTCTAAAACTGGGCACCACATCAGCATTAATATCATCTCCCTTTTTAAGCTGATCTTCTTTCATAGAATTTGCCTTGTGTTTAGCAGGCAGAATACTTTTGCTATCTGTGGAGTTCAGTGTTGGTAAAACAGAGAAGGTTTCATCTTTTACTCTTGTCAAGTCCAATGGAGATTTTATTCCATTTGAACTTATCCCAGCCTCCTTTTCTTTTGGTTTCTTTACAAGCTTTTCTCTTTCAACACTGCTTTGATTTTCATGGCGTGGATTTTGCACTGGGAGTTTGGTTGTTTCCGCCAAGTCAGGATGCTTCAGATTAGTCGTTAATTTATCTACTTTGACTAAGGGCTCTTCTGTTTTGTTCACAAAGTGATCTAGCAGTTTAGTTTGCTTCGAATCATTGTCTGAAGTAAGACTGCTTCTTGTTGTTTTTCCAAAGATATCGTATTTTGGACTGTCCTTTTTCTTTTCAGTAAATGCTGGATTCTCTGTTGAGCCTGAACTGTATACTATGGGCAGATTAGAAACCCTTTGTTCTTTAGTCTTGACACCTAATGCCTCTTCATTAGAAAAACTGGTAACTGGATAGCTTGAAAGACCTTTGGCAGGTAAAGTTTCACAATTAAGATTTCCATTTACAGATTGCTCTCTCTGATTTTCTGTGCTGGACTTCACATTAAATTCAGATTGGGGTTCACAAGTGTTCTTTTCTACTACTGTAGTCCTTTCATCTTGAGCTGGTATTCTCTGAGTGAGTGGTTGTACTTTTGTCCTTTCTTTCTCATTAGTTGCAAGTTTAACATCTTTCACTACTTCATTATTTTTCTCTGAGAGTGCGACTTCAGCCTGGGGGTCTATAGCTCTTGTAGGCAGTTTCATTTCTTCTGCTGTAACAGGTTCATATTTTGGGCCATCCTTGTCTTCGTTTCTGTTTTCTTTGTATAAGGTTACACTGGAATAAGTGATGTCCTGAAAAAGGTGATTCAGTTTTTCTGCAGTTATTTCCTTCTTTGGTGACATGACTTCCTGACTCATTTGTCCTTTTTCATTGTATACAGTCATGCTTTGCTTCATTGGATTTCTTGATAAAATACTTTGCTTTGCAAGTCCCTTTTCCTTAATGGCCGATATCTCCTTTTGAGCATGTGCTTTCAATTTTGAGGTGAGCATCTCCTGTTTGGTTTGGCCTCTTTCTTTGTATGAAAGTATTCTTGGTGTGATCTTATCATTCTCTTTACCCACAACAGTTTCTTTCCCTGACTTGTCTTTGTTGAGTGCGCCAGTATTTACAAATCCTTCATTTGGTTTATGGGACTCCTTTCTGATGGAGCCATACAACATATTACCGTTTTCGTGTTTGTCATAGAAGATGGGGTCTTTTGTTGTTTGTTTTTCTTTGACTTTAAATGCATCAATTTGGGGGGCCTTTTCTTCAGCTGTGTGGGATATAACTGAAGGAGCATGATTTTCTAATTTAATAAGGTCACCAGCATCAGCAGTGAGACTGTGTTTATTTTCTTTAACTCTCTTTGCTTGTTCATTGTCCCTGATTGAAAGAATGTCATTGATGCTAAATTTGTCTTCTCTTGTTCGAGAACTGTTATTTGGCTCAGTACTTTGAATATTTAGTTTTCTGATGTCTGGCTGCTTTGTTTGATATATCGCCTTGGGAGTCCTTTCAGCTTGCAGTTGTGTCAGTACAGGCACTTCATCTGTCCCGTGTCTGCTTTCAGTTGCTGCAATATGCCACTGCTTGTTTGGCTCATATTTGTATGGCTGATAAGCAACAGATCCTTCATTCTTTTGATGTTTCTCCTCCAGTGAAGTGGAATATTGTGTTTTCTGACTACAATCATTTTCAGCGGTGGTATCACTTGTAGCATATTTCACATCTCTTTGCAAACAGACTTCAAATTTATCATGTGTTGTCCTTCTAATTTCTGAAGTCCTGCTAAGGCTTGATTCTTTGGATGAGAATGATGTCATTTTATGCATACTATCATTTTGTGCAGACTGTAATCCATACAGATTTTGAGATCTTGAGGACATATCCATGGACTTATCCTGGGCAAGTTTTGTTATATGTGGATATTTCAGTGAAGAGCCATCTGTGTTCAGTATCTCTTCCTCTTTTGTAAGCCGACCCTGTTTTATGTCTTCATTCACTTTATTTATGTATTTTTCTTTTTCTGTGGTGTAGCCACAATTAGCTGATGGTAAGTACTGCTTAGCAGTGGCTTTCCTCTGTTTATCCATTTCAATCAAAGCAGCGATCTCTCCCTTAAATGGCTGAGAGTCTTTAATTGCATTGCTGTTTAACATTTCTGCGTTTGTGGTATTTATAAATCCAGGGTTTTGCCAAGAAAGTTTTTCTTCAATCGCTTGATTTTTGGTATATTCAAACACTGTTTTACTTGCAAAGTTCTGTCTCTCTTTGAGGTCATGATAACCCATATCTTCTCTCTTGCTGAAGGGCTGTTTTTCTGACATTTGAGCCAACAGAGAGTGTGCTGGAGGGTTCACTTTTGGAAGGACTTTTTCTATTTCTGGCCTTGTATGGTTAAATGTTCTACTAGGGCCAGAGATGGGACCTTCTGAATTCCCAGCACTTTCCTGTGCCGAAAGCATTTGCGCTGAGAACTCATACTCAACACCCTCTTTGTTTGAAAGTTTATCTGGGTGGAGAGAGCTACTCTGTGAGCCTTCGTGGAAGATATTGTAATTACTAGCCCCATAATGAGATACTGATGTCATATTATCATGCAATCCATCAGCATACTCTTTGTGTTCAGCAGTTTGGGATGAGTCGACATCATAACTTTGCGGGGCTACATGACCAAGCTCCCAGCTGTAGGGCACTGCAGTATTCTCTTGAGTGATCACAGTATCTGAGAGTGTCTGAGATTCAAGGTCCTCTACCTTTATGGGCTGCTTATTCTGATCTGTCATCTCTAAACCTTTAAATTTAGAAGGACTATATGTGCTTTTGACTCTTTTTCTGTTGTCTTTGAGGTTGAACAGTAGACTTGATGCTTTGGATTTGTAACTATCACGTAGCTGTTTGGCATCAGAAATTGGTTTCAGGTCAATATCACCCTGGACAAAGGGATCAGGAACAGTGGGCGTATGTGCAAATTGCAAAATTTCAGATGTTTCTGTCTCTTGCCTTCCATGAATGACTGGTGTCAGAAGCTGAGTGATGTTGAATGGCGTTGAACTACTGGACAACTCATTGTCTCCAACTTTCTCTGCTTTGTGGTGAATGTCATATGCATGCCTACTATGAGAGAGCAAACTAGAATCTGGCCTATGCATTTTTTCATTGCTTGGGGAGACTGTGGAGGGTCGATTGGTTGGCAGTTTGCCTCTCACAAAATTGTAATTCCTTCGCCATGGAGGACAATTAGAGGCCATCTCAGACTCACATCTCTTCTCTATGGCTGATGCTTTTTGTATTACTGTGGACCTAGAGCGTTGATTGGTAATGACATCCTCGATTTTTCTTCGATTAAAGCGCCTGCCTTCGCTTTCAAATGTGTGAGGTGCTGTGAGTTCTTTGTACATAGGAGAGTCATACCATCTGGGAAACTCACTGGCTGATACAAATCCGTAAGGTTTCTCACTATCAAAGGCGAACCTGTTATAATCCTTCCACAGCTGAAAAGGACTGAATTCACTGTGGAAGAAGAAATTTGTGGAGTTCAGTGCATGGAACTTTATATTTGAAGATTTTACGAGGGAAGCCGTGGTGTCCATCTGACTCGATGCATGAAAGTGATTCCTATAAGACTGAAAGGGACCTGACTTAAAATTTTGATGGTAAGCGGAAGAGAACAGTTCTCTCTGAATGCTGAGCAGAGCTGATTTGTCCCATGACTCATTGTTAAAGTCTCTGTATTTGTCTTTTAGCAGTATAGCATTAGGAGTCCCTCTATCACAGTAACCTTCCTTTGAGCTGAAGGCCTTGATGAGGGATGACACTCTGGAAGTGCTCCTTCTCTGTTGCCACATTGCCTCCATAGAGCCATTGCTCATGTAAGACATGTGCTCATCTCTGAGAACCTGTTCTTGTGCTACATCCATATAGGAATGCTGGAATGTTGAGGTCACCTCAGAACTTCTATCAGCTTCTCTGTACTGAATGCCATAAGAAAAAGCCTCCTGACAGGTGGCCGGTAAAACATCCTTCTGGGGGACTTCTTTCGCAAATGCCTTGAGGCGTTCAGTAGGGGAAGAGATTTCTGAGTCATTGTAGATGGCCTCCTCTCCAATACAAAGGCTCCTGAAGGCACGGTCAGTGAGGTTGCTGACCTCCCTGTCAGTCTCATCCATGAAGCTACCCACACTGGATGTGTCACTGAAGCCATCCGAGTATTTGCGGTGGCCCTGCATGCTTCCCCGCCTGCTTGTGTGGCGCTTTTCCAGAGAACTCATTTCAAACGCTCGCTCACATGAGCAGGGCACAGTTGCTCCTATCTGTCTTTTGAGTACTTAGGGTGTCTTGCGTTTAAGCAGTTCACCTTTCAAAAGGTGATCAGAATGTCTTTCTTTCCTGCAACAGAAGCACACAATGATGTCAAAGGTGTGTGCATGTTCCCAGCGATAAGAAAGCTCTTCACACACATCCTCACTTTTTGAACATACATCTTTGTCCATGAAAATACTAACTTTTCTTTTATGAAACATGGAAAGAAACCTAGTTTTTTTTAGAAAATATAGTTAATATTAATTCATTTTTATACTCACTAAATATTGTCTGGTCTTAAAATACTGATCTTAAAATGTGGACAAGCTGTCTCAAATATGACCTTCATGCCCATGTTGTTAACTGAGCCACACTGTTGCTATGCACAAGACAGATCATAGCGTTCATCACGTGAATTATTTTTAGAGCAGGAAGACGCTTCCCATTTTCAACCTGGAATATTGAACGAGTCTGCCTGCTGACATAGTAAAAGGGCTGACACGGCACATGAACAAATGACTGTCCATTTCCTTGAACGTTAACACTCATTTTAAAATGTGAGAATGGTTTACATCTAATTTTCACAAAGTATGTAAAGGAAAATATATTTTAATAAATAAACAAATACTGCCCACATACTTAATTTTTTACCCACATATTCAGTGAAGTATGGTTATTTTAATGACAAATTACACCTACATATTATTATAAATACACATTTAATTATGTGCCCAGTCCTTTTGTATTGCAAAAATATACAGTAATAAACCGAACATTTTATATACATTTAATTCACACTAATGTGAATTTCAGATATGTAAACTTTCAAAGCATGTCCCCATTCAAACAACTGATCTTTCTTCGATTGCACCTGTTAATAGATTCATTCTTTGAGATGCAGAAACACTGTCTTTATTGATTTGCCAAGTTCACTAACATGTGTTATTTTATCTTTACAGTAACCTTAAAACCTAGGTGAAACATGTAATCATCATTTGCCATTAAGTTTGCAGCTGCCACATAGTCCTCACACATGGCTCAGAATAACTTTTGATCCTCTTTTATCACCAGGCTTAGGTTCCCAGTCAGAAAGCAGCACTACCCTATTTAAACCCCATCATGTAAAAATGCAGAAATGTTCTGTTAAAACATTTTAGTTTTGTGAGACCTCAATGGCAAAAGAAATATGCACATTGATTTTTGCATCCAGACATATAGATTTTTGAATTTGTTTTTTTTTTGTTTGTTTTCTGTTTAGAATAAATATTTAGAAAGAATATATATAAGCCTGTCACACTGTCCCACATCTGCACTGTATTGGTAGTAATGACTGATTCTCCATTGCATATGGGAGGTGTTTATTTTTGCTATACAATCCTCATATCTTTCAGAGAAAACATGATATCCCGATGCCATACTTAAAATGGAAGTGACATATTCATTTTCACAATGTTACAGCATGTTCTCTATAATTAACAAGGACAGGGCTTAATAATGACTGAATAAAAGTAAATTCATATTTGAGCATGTTATGTTTATTTGTTTAAATACATTTTTTTATAAATATGCATGTATGTATTTGTTATTTATGTATATGTAAATATTTAACCAAATTAAAACTACTGTTCTTATTGGAACTAAAACGAATTAATGAAGTAATCTTAAAGCAATTAATCTCTACAATTATTTTAAGATCTTAAGCAAGATATGAAAAAAAAACCATCAACAGCAATGAAACAAGCACCACAATAATAATCACTTTTCTTACCGTTTGGCTTTGTATTCCATTTTTTTAGCAGTTAAATTGTTTCTGATTCTTCAAACAAAAGGTAATCATTATCCATATCATACTGTGGACAGAAATCCATAGCATATAGTGGAAAGCCAAATCTCTGCAGAAAAAGGGGCCTTCTGCAAGTCTGTCACTTCACTCTGAAGCACCTTCTGTTATCACTCTTTCCTGCAAGGGAACAAAGAGTAGAAGCAAAGCACAGTTACAAGCAAAGCCCCTGCTCCACTCGAGAGATGACCGTAGCCAGGATTCAGCAGCAGAAAACACTGAAATAGAAGTGGCTTCAGGGAGTGAGTCCACTGAGCGGGCTTAAGTCTCATGCTAGCACAAGTATTGAAATAACCATTTGGTGTCAGGTGACAAAGCAAATAAAATGAACTTGGTTCAATCCTATTTTTACACTCATACCTTAATAGTTTATCGTTTAGCATCTTTGAATGCTGTAATTCCACTGAAATGGGCCTGGTGTTGGAAGTAAAAACAAATATCCACTTGTGGAGTTGTTATGGTGGTTGGTGGGTATCTAAGCTGGGGTCCATGTGCCCAGGACTAAAAATAGGCTGTTGCCTCACTTATCTAAGTGTCACTCACTTTTTTGGTAGGACAGTGCAGTTGGTATTTGGTCACTGCTTGACATCTAAAGAGTTGGACGTAATCATTACTGAAAAATGTTGAAGTTTTAACAGTGAGATGTTGCACTGAGGCCACACATTATGCACCTGAAGAGCATTACACTGCTTCACTGAACTTAAACGAGTCCTCTTCGACTGTTTGCTGCATTAGGTCTGCGCAGTCTATAAATTGAACGGATTTAAAAGAATCTCCTTTCATCAATCTCTCTCTTTTGTCATTTACCGACGAGTAATAAAAGAGTCACAAGGCAGTGGGAGGGAAATTCTCCCACCCAAATCGTTCCATTTACAAATGGCCCCTAACGTCAAGTCAACTTGCTATGCTGTGCGCCTGGGCGCTGCTATAATAGGAGATGGGTGCAATAGATACTTTCCCAGGAGTCCTGGCTGCAGCCATATGCTGGCTGGCTGTGAGTGATGGACACACACACATGGGCAGTGAGAACAGCAGGGTCAGCCATCATTCACTGCGGTTGTCCTCTTTACAGCTCTGTTCCTAAGCTGCGGTAAAAGCGAGCGCACCCCCACTGTCTCCACCCAGCCGACCCCCCTCTTGCTCTGCACTCTTCTTACCTCTAGAGTGCCCCAGGGCTATGTTTTATAGGCCATGGACCAAAAGAGAACCCACCATTGACTCCTCTCAATAGAAAAGCTAAACTGAGTTAACTCCCTTTTAGAATCAGAAGGTATTTATTTTTTACACGAACGGAGTGGCAACGAGTTTAAGTATATACTGTCTTTCATGCCTTTGTAGAGGATTTTTTATTACCTTGTTTTTTTTCTCTCTTTTTTCTCAGTGAGCTCCGCCCTACAGTGTTTTCCCTGCATAACTTGACATGCTTCATTTGCAGTTACACAGTACTTTCCACTTCGAAACACTTGCCATTGGTTCCTGTAACATATAAATGCTTAGAGTCCTCTAAAAACATCAGTAAACATCTTAGTCACGCCTCTTCTGTAGAATTTACATATGACCGGAAAAAGAGGTCAAACTAGAGGACGAAAAAGTGCTGTTTCGGTCTGTATGCAGTGCACACAGTGCAAGCACACTATAAAAAAATAGTGTAAAATCTATATTTTAAAAAATAGTGTAAATCATTATTTTATAACTATTTTATTCATGTGGAAACAATGTACACATTTGAATCCAGTATTTATTTTTTTTTGTATTAAGTTTATTTGCTTTTCTTCATTTCCTACTTCTCAATTGGAAACACTGAATTTTAAGGTGCTCCAAAAGCTGAGAGGTCTCTGAATGGGAAATGCAAACGACTGCAGTCTTGCAAAAGCAAAGGTTACCAACTAAACTTGGTCTTAACGGTTTGGGACATACCACCCATAGCAGATTGATTTCTTCTTCCAATCGCTGCTTATTATGAAATGATATTCCTTACAGTGAAATATTTATTCTTTGCTCCATTTGATAATAATGAACCAATTAACCACAAGTGGTTTGTTGTTTTATTAATGCATTTTCATCAATGCATAGTTTTCCACTATACAATTGATTTTTTCTTTTTCTTTTGTAATTCTATAGCCATGTTTCTAAACACTGGGAGAGGTCGAATGTGGGGTTTTTGCTATCCTCTCATATTTTAAATGTTTTCAAAAACTTTAGTCTTAAACTTTAAAGACATTTCTGCTCTTTTAAACATAACCGTTAGGCTTCAAATGTAAAAGTAATAGAAATACGATGTGTATGATACTTGTCTATGTGAGTCATGGGTGGTGAGAAAAAAGACCACTCAATCCCACATAAATCTAAGTAAACATAATTTTCATTTATATTTTAGAACTTATAATAAAAGAATATTAATATATCCTTTAACATAATTAGGTACAAATCAAATCAAAGTACAGAATGAAAAGGAAAGGGCTTGATTCAGCTCAAATGGGTACCCTTGTCTCCTTTTTGCCCGCTTGTGTTCCTAATAAGCCAAAAGATTTTTTTAAATTGCAGAAATTGCAGTTTTAATAGCTGAGTTTAATAGTCAATACAAGAAACACACTTTTAAAATCAATACATATTTAACCATAATTAATCTACATTTCATGCTTTCAAGCCTTAAGAGCTTTTTCTGTGGCAATTTAGTTGACTACGACTATGACAACACACAAATGCTATTATTTATTATTAAATATTAAATATATATTTGAATTAATTAATTAATTTATTTATTTATTTATTTATTTATTCAAAGCTTGAAATAATTCTGTAAATGGAAATTTGTAACCAGTGTTTAATCACTGTTCAGTTTTACTCGGCATGTCATTTAGTGCTAAAGTACAATACAGACACAACATGAAAAAATGATGTAAACATCACTTCAAAGTTTGTAGATTAGTTTAAAAAGGTGTACTTTAAACTTTAAAAATGGTATTTAACTGACAACTTTAGATATGATGTAGGCTTGCTTTTTTTAAATTTTAACAGAAGTAAGTATGTGAGGCAGTATCATGCTGAATTGTAGCCACTTATACTAAAAAAGTGTGATGAAAATGTTTACCAGTGTACCATAACTCAGACTCATTATGTTCTAAATCCAGTAGTTCAGTTTTATAGCCTGTGTTTCCTGTAAACATCAGGAATCCACTGAAATGAGTTAAGTGGGCCTGCAAAGTCAAGCAGAATTTTTTTTTTTCTGAAATTCTATGAATCCATTCAGAAATGTCATTCATGGCCTATTTTAGAAATATATTTACACACATTTGCAATGATCATTTTCAGAATTAACCAGAGTTAACACATCTAAGCGTTAGCCAATAAGTGTGTCCCTTTAAGCCCACCTTTGAAATGTATTATTTTAATAGGTTGTATAAAATAATTTAATAAATATCAACCTGGAATGTTTTTAAACCACACAGATGAGTTTCTAAATATCTCTGTATTTCTCGTTAAGGTATAGCTCAAACTCTCCAGATTTCTATTACCATGTGCCATGTGAACTCGGACCTAGTTTCTAGCTCTGAGGAACTTTTGAAAGGGGAGATAATAAATATAAATCTTGGGCAGCACTCCTTTAATAATCAGTCCTTTTTGGGTGAGGGGGTTGTTTTGTTTTGTTTTTTTTGGGACCTCATTTTGATGCCTAAGATTCGAGTCGCTCACAATAATGCCAGCAAGTCCTGCTGTCCTGCAGTTCTCTGTTGTTTAGAGTTACACTGGCTTGTTCAGGAGAAGCTGAATTGCAGCTGATTATTATAGTCTCAGTTTATCTTTGCTTTTGTGCTTTCTTAAAGAAAAGCAGAATATCACAATCCCGTTCCGTTGTTTTGGTTATGTCGAAAATGTTAGCTAGTTTAAAACAAATCCACAAGTGTGCTAGCTATTGGCAGCTAATTTACTTTCATACTGAACTCTAAATTTTAGGTTAAACTTGGCATGCCAAATAGATGTGTAATTAAAGTTTCAAATTGAGAAAAATATTAACTACATTGTGGATTTGTAAATAAATTATTCAGCAGGTCTGCCCCAGCTAATGTTTGTTGACTTTAGCTAACTAACAGTATAAAGAATATTAAAGAATTCTTTACTTACTTATTTGATCATGTTGGTTTGCTACCTGTGTGAAACAAGATGTGCTTGTTTAACTGTCCAAGTTAAACAAGCTTTATATTTACATCTTTATATTTTGCTTCCAAAGAGCCAGATGTTCTTGTATTTTTTATGTAGCCTTGAGGAATAGTTCTCCGGGCTATACTAAAGGACTTTCAAAATTGTCTCATTTTCAGTCCAGTCCTTGTACCTGACCAGTTACCTGCTTTTTTGTTTGTTAAGCCACACAGTATGAATCATTCAAGCAGAACAAAGCCATCCAACTCAAGGCCTAAACCAGTGAAGAAACAGGAGCAGATGATTCCAGATGATCAGGCAGTGATCAGTATACTGGTGGTGCTGAATGCTGAATGATTGGAACACCTTTATCTAGACACTTTGTATCTTTAGGCAAATTTGTTCCCATTTCTTTAGTTTAATCTACTCAATATGCCAAAGATAAGTCTATTTGACAGCCATAACATAAAGTATTTTTGCACCAAGAAGGTGATTTTAAATCAAAATGTAAAAAATAGAGGGGTGGCTCAAGACCTAATGCTGCTTTCAACGGGTGTCGGATGAAAGTAGCGTTATTATTTCTTGGGAAAACTGGGATTTTTCAGTGAGCCTGATAAGTTGAGGGGCATGACAAAAACAAACAAAAAAAATAAACAACAATGGTAGCCCCTTGAGTTGTAATACATTTTAATTATTCAGCCACCACACATGAGCACTGCAGGCTAAACTCTTGTATTGTCATTCTCAACCCCAAATATAAAAACTGATATGAGTACATTATTGCTGTCAGAACAAAACACTACATCTTCATTTTTTTACATTTGTTTCCTTTTTTTTCATAATTTGAAAACACCAAATGACCTTTATATTGTATGAATATTTCATTATAAGTGTAAAAAAAGTTACTGTCCATTATGTCATACTTACAACATTTGAAGGAGGATTTGAAGCTTGTATGAATGTAGTTGGATTCTTATGCACTTATATAAAGGTGGCACTAGACCACCAAATGACAACAAAGGTTACAGTCAGGTCACACTTTAGTATTGGGGGATGCACAGCCCCTGCTGTGGCCCTATCTAATGATTCAGATTTAAGAGTATTAACTGTACCCACAATGAACAGCAATATTTAGCTTCAAGGTTCAATCCTTTTATGCAGTTACACTGTAAAATTTTCATTCCTTCTCTGAACAACACTTCCAAACATATCAGCCTTTGATGTAATCCAAGCGCCCAAGCTAAGTTCGTCATGGTACATGTACAGTAGCTAGTGGTTGTGTATATCTGGGTCAGAGCTAAATTCAGCGCATTGTTCTGCAGAGACCATGTGCTGAATGAGGTTCAGTGTAATATATCAGATTTTCTGAGAGTTTAATAACTACCATCCCAATTTAATCACATTCCAAATATGAAATCAATTTGATATTGACCAAATGGTCAAAATCAAATTGTTTTTACAGGAAACGCAGTGGTGTTGGTACTGAAATCCCACTTATACTAGGCCATTCTCTTTTTTCTGCCTAAGCATCCCACCGCAGAGACTGGGCAAGGCTTCTTTGGCTTTATGAAACGCTAATAATTATCACAGTTCATAACAAGTATTTAAGTCATCCCATATTTGCTACATTTACATATTTGCAGAGCTCATCTACAAAAAGCCGCAGAGACAAATTAACGCCTGGTGCTTCGAATCAAGCCTGTGCTGCTGAAGGATATTGATTACATCAGGGATATCAGTTGGTCCATGACTTGTTAATCAGACCCTGCCCTCTCATAAATAAAGCTTGAGCTAAATTACTCCCCCTTGGGAGGACCGAATTATGTCTTCCTTCATTAAAGTACTCTGTTACATCACCATCTTACCTGCCAGAGGTGCAGTGACTGTAGTTTACATGTCATGTGACAGCTTTATCCACAGAAAGTGTCCTTTTTCTTTAAATTTCTGTGTCTATTTTCTGAATAAGCTTTACTACGATTTGACAGGTCATGATAATATGAGTACAGTCATCATTCGGCTAATTCCACACTCAATTTCAGACTCTGTTACCTATGCTATGCGGGTCATTACCACAAAAGGTTGTTTTTTTTTTCAAAGTGCCACAGTACTGGTGCACAGGTCTTTAGGAAACCTAACAGTATAATTACAAAACCAATTGACTGAGAATAATTTGCCCTAATGGCAGAGCCAATAAACATGCAAACTGAGCCAGTGATTTAATGGAGGAGATTTTTTCTTGCCTTGTGAGTGGCCCAAATGAGTTTAACAAGAGCCAAGTGCCCCCACAGGACAACAAGTCTCATGCACATATAAAAGTGCATTTGCTTTGATTTCCCCTGATCCTCAACCTGCAAATAAAAACTCAAAGTGGTATTCCTGGAGCCTGGCCCAGTGCTTAACCATCCCCGGCCCGGACTGGATGGTCATGAGGTCTGTGAAGACGTGACTGAGATAAGATGCCTGCCTGTCTGTTATTGTTTCTGTATCTCCCGCTGACTCATGTATTACATTAACGAGTCATTTACTCATTGACGGAAAGCCTCTCTCCATGAGATCTTTTAATCTGCACTCATATGAAATACTAGATTTCACTGCAGGAGTCAAGTCTGCGGGTGGCCAATGTTTTAGACTTTAATTGAATAACTGAAAGAATAAATCGGTCTGTCTTATTATGTTTACAAGTGATGACTTGGTCGTAAATTTAAATTAATGATAATGTTTCATCCGGTCCATGAAGCCTTACTGCGCACACGCTCACCCATGTCCATCTCCAGTAGGTAGCTGCAAGGAAACCTGTGCCTTGTTCTAAGGGGTAGCCAGACGGTGTCAGTATGGAGTCCTGCTGTAAGAAGGAGAATGCTGCTGCAGTGCTGCGGGCTTAAATAATCACAGTTATAAAATGAACAGAGCAGGCAAACCTCGATAAACTGACTAAATCTTCGTACTGACTAAATCTTCAACATTTAAGGGATAATAAAGCACCTTGCTGTAGAATGTTAAATGGCCATCAAAATATGTGTATATATACCAAAAGTATATGCATATGAAGCCTTATTCAAATAAATGATTATCAGAATAACAATCAAGGTAGACAAAGGTATTTTTCATGCATTAAAATCTCATAAACACTTCTACCTTTTTTCTTTTTTTCTTGTATTTATGTTTTGTATACGATTTTACATTTTGGAATTTTTTAGGAAATTTTGTTAATCAACAATTATCATCCACACTTGGAAACAATATATCTGCTTTCATCTTGTAGTTTTCATACTGAACGGGAATTCCACCACTATTGAATTACAAAATTGTTAAGATGAAAATAAACTCATTCAGAGTGGTCTGATATAAAATACTCCATTCTAGAGTCAGAATTGTTCACAGGGGTGGTGATTTGAACCAGATGTCTGAAGCATTAAATGTCTTAAAAAGTACAGAAAGTTATTACATGAAATGGATATAACTAAGCTACCTGATGCCTGATAAATTGTTTCACACTAGTTTTGAGAGAATGTTTTTTTGCCTAAAATGCAGAACAGGGTGTCTGTGTATAGCAAATTAGGTTTTTTTGTCTGGTTTACCACTATTCTACGAATAAGTTAGACAAAAATAAAGACAAATATGTTTACTGGTCATTTTGCATGGTAAATGGCTACATATGGGATTTAGACTTTGTAAATGTTGGTTCCTAGCACCACCACTGTAGAAATCCTGACCTATTTCACCTCAAAACACACTGAATCACTTTTTATTAAATGAGTTTTTTAAAATTGGTAGAATGTGGCTTTGATACTCTGTTATGAACTTGGCAAGAGGTGGGCGACAGGCTCCATAAAACCTGAAAAAAAAAGCTGGAAACAAGAGACAAGGGTGTCAGTTTAATATAAAGTTAAAATGATTTAAACATAATTTAAAAAGAGTTTACACGTACACAGTATTTTTTTACAGTATTTGTTTGTGTCCAAGCTATAGAATGTCCTCTTGTGGCTGTCAGATGATTAACTTAGTGAATCATTTGGGTCATGGTTAACTTTTAGCACTGCCAAATTTACTCCGTTGGCAAACGTATCCTTTAGATGTTACGCAAGTCTTGCTTTTTCATGCTAGGGTTTCCAAATTCTGTCAAAGTGTTTCCTTTGAAAAACTTGCGAATGAATATGAACACTGCTGCTGTGAAAAGTGTGAAATTGTGTTTTCTAGCCTGGTTGCTATACATAGGCAGGTTGTGGAATCTCACTCTGCTTGGCAAAGGTCCACAGCCATGGAAACCACCAGCTCAGCACATTACAACTGCGCAATAAACGGTTATGTTTCTAACCACAGAGATGGGCGGACAGGCCAGATGGGAGTTTGAGAAAAGGGGGAAAGCCAGGGAAAGTGGACACATTCCTGACACTCCAGAAAGAAGGCTCTCCCAGAAATCCTATTGAGTGTGGGAATGATAATGAGCTATAGCGCTCACCATCTTTCTGCACTAGTGATTCCTACTGAAAATGTAGCCGTGACTCCGTCACACCGACCTGAGTTTGCTTGGGGTTTCCATCACAAAAGAGACATTGTGAAGAGTTAGTCCACCCTCCTCAATCATTCTCTAAGCTGGGAGAGGAAAGCACTAAGATCTCTGCTCCATCTCTGACTTTTCATGTGCTGTAGGTCCAGCTGGAAATTTGTGGGGCTTCCAAAATCTCCTCTCAGGAAATGACATTTCCTACAAACCCTTTACTGGAGAGGGGAGTGATTAAGGAAGAGAGAGAAAGAGGGAGCCAGAGAAAAGAAAGAGTGAGGGAGAGGGGTGTTTCTAACTGAGAACAGAGCACGCACTGTTCTACATTACACCCCCCCCCCCACACACACATACACACCCCACACACACACCCCACACACACACACACACACACACACACACACACACACACACACA
>JBBJLS010000148.1:16374596-16428593 GCA_037577275.1 Bryconaethiops microstoma | reverse complement strand
GATCACTCTGTGCATATATATAAGTTAAATATATAAGGTAAAATCTTCTTATACTGAATGTTTTCAAAGAAAGGAAAACATTTGTAAGGATTTTTTTCTTTCTCTTGAGTTACTGCTTTGGAGATTTAAAGTTTTATATGCTTCAGTAGTTTGGATCATTCTCCACTCTGTTTTTAGTCTTGTTTGACCCATTCTTTGGCCAACCATCTCCCATGAGGGCATTCTCCACCCTGTCATGAAAGCATTTGTTTGACTATAGTGCAACACAGAGTGTTTTCTGGATTCGATCCCTTCAAACAAAAAAAAGCACAGCAGAGCAGTCACAGCCTTTCATTTAGACCACATTTTAAATATTGTCTGCACAAAGGATGTAGTCATTGTGTCTAAATATGTAATATAATGCTGTGGTGTGCCAAAGAATTAGATATAAATTACAAAGAAGTTGTGAAAAACTTGGGAGACTTACTGGGAGAAAGTAGAATTGCCCTAGTCAAAACCCACACAGAGACCTCTTTTCTGTTGTTTACTTTTTCAGATCTGTATCTGTGTGCAGTGTTAATCTGCTCGGTCGGCCTTTTTTGTATGCTTCTCTTTGCTGTGGCAATCACATGCCAGCACATACAGCGCAAACAAAGGCTAAAAGGTGATTATCCTTCTCCTCTATGATCTAGGCAAACTTATGAACAGTGGTGTTTCTCGACTCTGTGGTGCAGGGGTGAGAAAAATATACTGTCAACTAAAACTGGGGGGAGCAGACAAAAATGTTTTGGTGACTTCGGGGGAGGTGGGGGGTTGCCGAGACGAGTGGCCACCGGGGGCCTCTTAACCAAACGGGCGGTCCCAAACATTTGCCTAGTTTGCCAGCCCTGACAGAACGTCTCTGCTTATAAAGAACAACTTTTGTGTTTCTAAGGAACTTTGCAATGTTTTTAAGGACTGTTTTAAATGTTTGTAAATGAGTTATGTAGAGTACGAAGGATCTTATTTAAGTTTAAAAAACTTCCACACAGTGTGAAAGCTCTAAGCAAAGGAAAATTCAATCAGGGTTTGGGAATCTTTATTTTGTGCCGTTTAATAGGCAGGTCACTGGGACCATAATTATAAAAGTGATTTGTCGATGCCATGTACCATGTATTTCCTTGTAGAATTTCTGAACAAATTTTTAAGAGAATTTTCTAATCATGCTGTGTATTTTGAATTCTTCTAGAAAGTTACTCTTTGGTGAAGTGCTCTGAGAGCAGGTAAGCCTGATTTGTCCACTATACTATACTGCATGCAAATAAGTGCTACCTATTCTCAGATTCCGCCATCATTAAATGTAGTTCTGGTGAGACAGTAACAAGCATCTCCAGCTCCTCGCCTGGAATGCACAGGAAAGAGAAGAGACACAAAGCACCGCCCAAAGACATCACTGCACCACCACCAGAAATACCGGTGAAAGGTAGGAGCTCCTATTCGCCACCTTTGAGTGCTAAATTATAAGTGCAATTCTGTTAAGATCATTCTGCATGTGCTTTATGGACATTTACCTTCGTATGTCGCACTTTTCATCTGATGCTGGTAATTCAGTAATGTTTTAAATAAATAAAACTCACTAAAAGTAATGTGAATTACATTAAGCATTTATATTTGCAAATAACATCACTGAAAGGGTGAGTTCTGTGACTGAATGTTTAAAACATTCACTTAGGATTCTGACTGATCATTCATTACTGAGCCTTAACGGAAAGCCACGTACATTTCACATGTAAAGTAGGCAAAAAGTGCTCATAAATAAACATACGAATAACGTATGACCAGGTGTGACATGAACTGGCTCAAGACATTAAATGTAATAATTAACATGTAATGTAGGCAAAGCCACAATCTTCTTATTCACATGTTTTTTTCTGTAAAGGAGGTTAATGCTGATTGAGGTTAAAAGACAACATCGTAGTGTTGAATGAGTCTTATGATGGTAGTCCCGTGAGTTTGGGAATGCAAATAAAATATGTATTTTTATATTTTTAACAGCTCCTGTTCCAAATAAGCCACGCAGAACCAAACTTTTAAAAGCCCAGCCTAGAAGAACATACGTGGTAAGACCTGTTTGATTTCATTTGCACCACTTATTCACTTTCTTAGTAAGAGAATGAAGGTAATTAAGCAATTTCAATATAGTTTCATAATTGTAAAAGCTGATCTTGCAGCTGCTTGATGATATTGCTCAATTGAATCATATGCACACAATTTTATTTTTACAAATTGCATAATGTTTGTATTCTAAAAGCCTCCTGTGCCTTACCTCATTTTTTTTTTTGTCAATTCAATTATTACTTGCAGGAAATATGCAAGGGGGAAATTATTGCCTTTTTTTTTTATACGGCCATGTTTGTTGAAGATATTGCTGTAGCTACACCATTTATGAGTCTTCAAATTTTATTTGCTTTTATTGCTTTTTTGAAAAACAATTATTTATTTAGCAAGCTTGATTCTCATTACATTACCGTATGGAATTATTATAGAAAGACAGAAAAAGGGAGGTAAAAATGAACTGATACTTAACCCCATCTTCAAGGATGGCTGGGTGGTCTGCTGGGCCTAACTTCACCTCATCTGATTCTCCAGACGATGAAATTAAATATGTGGGTGATGGGCTTTCATGAAAGCTACTGATTTAATGGACAAGACTATGAGGAGTTTTGAGGACATTACGGCACCAGAGATAGACAGTAAGCAGACTGTCCATGTAGGTTGTTTGTGTCATCTGGTTAGAAATTACTTCTAAGAAAAGTATTTTTGACAAACTATACTCTCATGTCACTTTGCCCAGCTTGATCATGGGGATTTTAAGATGAAACTTTGAAAACACGGTCAAGGACACAAGCATTTTTTTTTGCAATGAAACCAATACTAAAATTGGGTCTGTAATTTCATGTTGATCCGACCATACATTCCCAGCTCACCAAATCCACTTCCAGCCCTCTGACCGCTTACAGTGGTCTTTACCGTACTGAAACGCCCTTCTCTCTGCTCTACTCTCCCCTTCCTGTCCTGAAGCCGCGGGTGGCAGATGACAGCCTGACATATGCCGAGCTGGAGCTGGTCAAACCGGTGCCTGAGGCCACAGCCAGCAGCTCAGGGATGGCACAGCTGGATCCCAAAGCAAACTGCACAGGAACTGTTTATGCCCAGATCCTTTTTGTGGAAAAACAGGTGTAAAGTCAACCGAGACTGAAGAAGAATTATTTATGAGACTTCTTTTGCTATTGTGTATTAGTTTAACTAATGTTACGAGTTTGTTTGTTTTTTCCAGAGGTACAAGTCGAAGCATCTGGCAGATATATTTTCCCATTCTTTTGTATTTTTACCACATTTACCACCATTCCTGTGAATTGATGATGTATTTTATGTATTATATTAAGAACAGAAAAATGTCAGTCAATGTGTATATTGATGCCAAGCATCTGCTGTTTTTCTTGTTCTTTCCAATTTGTGTTCACCACTGTGCCTGTGAGCTCTTTTTTTTCCAAAAAAATAAATATTGTATTATTGTTTGACTTAATCAAATACACGTATTTGATTTTAAGTATATCATTTTGTAAAAAATACATTTTTGTTATAATAAACACTATCAGGATTTTCAGAGTTGTATTATGAACATTTTAGTATCTGAAATGGATATGAAACAGTATTTCACTTACATTATTAATTTACACCAATCGCAAGAATACAACCACTGACAGGTGAAGTGGACTGGTCTGATTAGCCATAGACCAGTCAGAGTGCCAATGCTGATCCATGACAACAGCTTATGAGCATCAGAACTGGACCACGGTGCCAAATAGCCCAGCACACCTTCATAAGTTTTGTGTAGTCCATGTCTTTATGGGTCAGAACTGATTTGGTGGGATGAATGAGACCTAGACAAAGTTAGGCAGGTGGTTTTAATAAATAGGCTGGTAGTAAAGTAACTATGCATTAAATCTTTGCATGAAATAGAAATATCTTTTATCTACAGTAGCTGTACATAATATACATTATATATACATTTATATATCATACAAACACATAGCTATCAGCAACTAGCAGTGCAGTTTATTTGTGCAAAGGTAATTACAAAATGTACAACACACACCTTTCCTTTTTCATGGGGCGTTTGTACTAATGTTCCATCAACTCCTGCTTATGACTGTTTGGTTTGTAAGACCACAAGTATTTTGTGCACCATCACTTGTTTGACAGCATAATTAATACATCTCCTTCTCTGTAAGTCTTAGTTCACTCTGAGGTCTGCTATCATTCTCTGTTTGAGTTGAGAAGAGAGTCTCTCTCCATCTCCCCCACTCAGAGTCAGTGACTGTGATGAACCCTCTAATGGTTACATTTATTAAAATTATACTAATTGCAATCATGCTTAAAAATTAGCTTTACAGTGCATTATAATTGGGTTAGGCTACAAGATGGTTCTGCCGAGGTGCTATAATTTATTTGATTTAATTATTCAGAGAAGCCCAAATGGTCTGACATTTAATGTCATAAAATCACCGACGTATTAAAACTGAGATAGCCATTGTCTTTTCAGAAGGTCATTTGCTTCTCTCCATGAGATATATGATGATTATTTTCCAGTCTATTAAGCGCCTCTACTTAGCACAATTAGCTACTCGCACAAAGGTTAAAGAGAGTCACCCCCTCCCCCGTTCGCTGTGGTCACAGCGCATATTAATGAGCAGCTGCAGTGGAAGCCTCGTAGAGAGGCCTTATCATAAGGAGGGAAAGAGAAAGAGGCTTGCTCTGGGTATTAGCATCAAACACAAACTAAACACACAGTCCATAGACTCTCACCCTCTCCCCCCTCTCTTAAAATAATGATGACCTTGTTATGTCTTGTTTTTTTTTTTCACTCTACAGGCCAAGCCGTGCTGTAGCAGTTAACAGTCTCTCTCTTTGCCAGGCAGTCTCTCAGACCCGGGGTGAATGAGGGGCCTTCGTGCCCTTCCGTGCGCAGTTACACCATGTGCTAATGTTGTGAGTGCAAATAAGCAGACGGAAGAATGGAGCAGAGTCTCACACAGGGAGATCCACAACAGAACAGACCGCAGAAGGCGGCTGTAACAGGCAACAGCAAACGGGGAAGGAACTCAGGAAATGCATCAAACTGCTTTCATCTGCACTCAGTTCTATTGTGTTTTCGAGTGTTCCCATCCCAATTCAAACCAGCTGCCAAATGATTTTTGAACTGCTTAAAAACACTGCTCTCATCGTAGAGTTCAGAAGTT
Organism: Bryconaethiops microstoma; assembly: GCA_037577275.1. Lineage (NCBI taxonomy): Eukaryota > Metazoa > Chordata > Actinopteri > Characiformes > Alestidae > Bryconaethiops > Bryconaethiops microstoma. The sequence continues at coordinate 16,423,332 of JBBJLS010000148.1, read as the reverse complement.
GAGGTGATTGAAGGCTAGATGTTAATACAGCGGACCGGGGCTGCAGCAACAGTTATGAAAACAGTACTCACAGCTTTCCTCATCTGTATGTGCCAAGTCTACATCTCAATGTATGCTAATAATGCGTAACACAACCAAAGGTACAACCTTCCTGAATGGGTGACGTTATGTTCCCAGTTCCAAAAAGCAACTAGGACCCTGGATGGTTCAGGCTGCTTAATGACCATTACAGCCATTAGGAGAATGCAATCTGCAAAGGTTGGGAGTGAAGCGACAATTAACCCTCTTCCCAAGGGAGGTGCATGGAGCGTAGCCCAGCGGGAGCTCCTCCACTCCCTGTAATCACAGCTCCTGTCTTCCCTGTTCTCCTGCAGACAGCCAGAGGAGCAGGATATGTCTGGAGAGCTGAAAACCCAAAGCAATGCAAAACAACGCCCAAACTGAGCTCACACCTACATAACACACCACAGAACAAAGAGGAAATAGTGTTGAGTCACACACGGAGAAACAAATCAAGCCCGATGCAATTAGATGGGCATGTCTGTGCTTTTACCTCGGAATTGTTGTTTAAAGTGACAGGTTTTTTTAATGTTCTGATTATGTCATATTTCACATTAGACAGCAGGATTTTATTATTCCTGAAGGAAACTTGGTCTTCTCTGTTAGTTAGAAAGCATAAGAGCAACTCACTGAACAAAATGACAGAAGCTGCTAACCAAAATCAAGAAAAAAAAAAACAAAATAAAAAAAAGGTATATCCAAAATGGTAACTTTTTAGCAGAAGGCAAAAAATGATCTTTACAATGTAAGTAAATGCGGAGCAAGAAGAATGTGGACGGTGGACGATATATGAATAGTTATCCATGTGTGAAATGTCTGACATTCTAGTAATCGATATTTAGTTTTAAAAGATGTGGATGTGGGATGCTCAGAAATGTCACTCGCACAGTAAACTGTGGTTAGTTAATGACGGGAGTGAGGTTGACTATGGTGTCAATCCACGCTTGTGGCTATGTTATTTTAAAACAGCACTGTTTAGGCTTGCACAGCACAGACAGGTTGTCTGAGAGAGGCTATTAAATCCCAGACAACAAAATATTTTGATGGCGCTTAGTACCACGCTGCAAAAAATAGCCATGGCGTAGCATATACAGCAAATATACTACTCTCTACAAAATATTTGTACAATTACAGAGTGTGTGCTCGCTTGTGGGAAAGAGGCGGACATTTTGAGTCAGTTCAGTATAGAATGAATGCTTTTGGCTTTTGGTTTAGTCCAAATGGGTGTCTACGATTTTTGGGTACATTCTAAGGTGGCACCTTGTGATTCTAAGTTAACACTGCTAGGACTCCTGTGATTGCAAATGGAAAACTACATTATCTACTAGAATCTAGTTCATGGCTCTGAGCATCATACACACAACCAAAAATTTCTAACTAAATAGGAAGCCACCAATGCCACTAAACAGCTATGTGGGTCAGTGTATTTATGAATACATATGACAAAAGTGCTTGCTTTACATTTCTGCAGACCAAAATCTAGACCCAAGTCTTTTCTGGTGTCTGCAGGGAACTCCTACTCCCACTGCAGGGAACTGGTTGAGGAAGGTCGATTCAGCCCTTCTGTTTCTCACAATTCCAAGAAAAGAGCGGAGACACCAAGACCACAGAAACTGTAAACTGTTTTATTCATATTCAATTACAAATTAAAAGGCTGCCAATACAAAATCAACTTAATTATCAAGAGACAAAAGCAAACCTGCCTCTAAATCAGTGCGGAAATAACCAAATGTTAAATGCCGATCATGTGCAGCAAAATATGCAAAGTCGTATTCACATACATTTACACTATTCAAAACAGTAGTTTATGATTTCATACAAACTGGACTCTAGGGTGGAATTGTGAGCAGAAGCCTGCTGCTCAGAGGAAGAAACATGCCCCTGCAACGTGATAAAACGAGCTGACTAAACATCATGCGGGGGGGGAAAGGAGTATAAAAGAAAAACACAATCTAAAGCTAAGATAATGCATGGATTGCAGACAGCTGGCCTTGAAACTCCAGCAGGGCGATGTTTCTAAAATAAACATTGTTTGGCTTCAGGATCATCCAGGGAGATGAAAGAGGGGAAAACCTACTCTACAGTAAAACTGATTTGCAGTGTGGCTCTCACTGAAAAAAACAACAACTTTGCAGCATCTTTCGTTTCTTAAATAAGCAGTGTCTTGTTTCTGGTTCGAGCCAGAACATCTCGAAGTCCAAGAAAGTATGCGTCATCTCTTAAAATCAGCACGCTGTGTGCGGGTTTGTGAAGTCAGTTGGGGTGTGTGTGCGTTGTGGGAGGGGTGGACTGCTGCTGGGGTGAAGGAGATCTGGGCTACAGTCCCGACTGAATGGTGTGTGGGCTGTGATCGATGCTTAGTTGACCGTTTTTAGCCCTCACAAGTCCAGCTGAACACCCTGCCCCAGGTATCACCTACCAGCAGTGTGCCATGAGTCCTGCACACCAAAAGTACACACACACACACACACACACACACACACACACACAGACACACGTGCACGCACGCACGCACGCACGCAAACAGAGGGAGAGAGAGAGGGAGAGAGACTGTGTATCAGATTTCATTGTCCCCTAACATTCACAGGCATGCTGATAGGTCTAGACTTCCATTTTTCACTTTTACATACAAATGCTTGTGTACCAAACACTTTTCTGTGACACTTTTTAAATGTATCACAGTGTTGTTTGAGAACCAACTGGTTATGGCTTGACAGTAACATCAGTTAAAATCACTAATTAAAACCTAAATGCCAAACGATTATTTCTATAAAGAAGTGTTTTTTTATGTAACAATGTTTTTATTTGATGTTACGGTCAAACTATCTCTAATTTGCCCTCAAACAGGCATAGAGCTCAACTAATGATCACAATGAAATTAAACTGACTTTCCGAAGTTTCATAAAACCTACATTTACAGTGTATAATTGCATAACAGCTAAATGATTTTTCATTGTTTCCATTTGTTTCTGAATAATAAAAACCTCAGAATGTTGCCATGCAAAAAGAGTCACATGAGTCATGCAAAGCTGCGGTGCCTAGCCGTGGAATGAGACCCAGACATCAACCTTATTTCTAAACCAAGCAAACTTCAGTAGAGGAAAGCAGGCTCTAAGTTCAGGACTGGTGTGTGTGAGAGCCATTCAGCCATACCTGGATATGGCTAGCGCAGTGATGGCAGGGTTGTTTTTGTAGCGCCGACGGGAAATGGCTTGACTCCGGTTCAGTTCTCGACACAGGACCAGGTGTCTCTCCCACCTCGTGCTGCTGTGCTCTGAGAGAAGCCCACAACAAGCAGAAGACTGAGAAACGAGCCGCTGCTTTTATTAATGGTCAGCATGTTGTTAAATTGAGAAAAATACATCTAATATAAAGCCTTCACTGTTACGAAGAGTTCCCCCAATTTAATTTGTGTGTTGTGATACTTATATGCTCTGACGCTGTGCTGTAACCAATGTGCGCCAAATTGGATTTGGGTATTATTGCTTTCTAAATTGCATGCCTACATCAGCGAAATTGCTCATCAGTGTTTACCGGCTGTATGTTTAATAACTTTGCCCCATAATTCCTTGCAGCTAGCCCTAATGCCTTGCACAAACAGTGCACAATTATGAACTTTTCTATGGAACCCTCCGAGTCAAACTTCCGGCTCAAAGTCTCAGCCATGACACTTAAGAGTAGATACAATATAATTGGATTCACAAGCAACGTTTTTGAAATATGCCTTGCGTGAGATTCCTATTTCATTTCACACATTACATGGATATTAAAAATAGCCACTTTTATCACATCATAGTGTTGTTTTCCTCAATACTACAAGAGAATTTCTGTTATATTGTTTTTGTGGACCGCTGCATTAGATGCATTAGAGATGCTCATGGTTGAAATAGTCTTATAACCAGCCAATCTATTCCAGCACAGCCAGAGGCAACTAAAGACGGAAGCAAATCCAGGCTCTTGTTCAATGCTGCTGTTAAGGTGAAGTGTATTAGTGGTACCGGTATCCTCTGCAGGTGCAGATGCACTATGCCCCAGAGACTCTGAACGCTCCTCATGTCCAGGTAATTGTACCTTTGTATATTCAGTCTTCCATATCTGCAAGAGAGTCACACAGCTAATGAAGAAAAAAAAATCAAACGCAATAGAGGCTATAATCATAAATCAAATCTTGTGGGCCATTGATGTAGCACAGGTCCGTGCTCCAATTTGATGCCTAATTTAGAAACCATTTTGATTTAATAACAGCTCTCAGCTCATCTAAAGTGAGCATATGTTACTATCAGAGCTTCCTTGGGACTCTATATCGCAGCATGTGAGGACTTTTTCAATACCAGTCATCATATTTGAATATTTTGTAGCAGTATTACCTGACTACTAAACAGAAAAAAAACTGCAAGATTTATTACCCACACAGAGAAGTTACTTGTTTGAAAACTATTCTCATTTAAAAACTCATGATAGGGTCTAATCATCAATAATGCCTAAAGCAGAAAAGTTGAACTCACCCTAATGATGCCATCTGCACAGCCAGTGATGATGACGTTTCGTGAGTCCCACTCATACTTCTGTGTGAAGCAGCAGCACTGGATGCTGCCCTCTGGGCCATATGGGGTGTTTACAAAGGCCAGAAGTTGGCCCTTCATTGTCCACAGGTACAGATGTGTCCCTGAACATGACACAATCTCACCCTGAAAAAGAGGTAAATAAGGAGAGAACTGGTATCAAGGAAAGAAATAAAAATTAAGAATGCACCTATATGGATTTCCTGGACGAATAACTGATAACAATATGCTGGGATTGATACAGATACCAATAACTGACTGTTTTACTTCTTTGCATTTTAAAAGTGAAGCACAATGGATACAAGGACTGTATGTTCATATACTTATGACTGGTGAAATCATTTCAATGTATATCAAAATAGGTGATTTGAAACAATGTATTGAAATTTAATACTACATTTCTTATAGCCTCTTCCATGTGTCTCTCATTTGTGGAAATCACCATCAATGAAAACTAGAAATATGGGTATATGCCAGTAACATGGGTGGGGAGGGTGCAGGGCTTATTCTTCAGTCACATCCATGCTCAAATTACAGCTTTATTTCTAATGTTACAGCAGGTGTTCATTTTTGGTAATTATTTTGTTCAAGGGACAGTATGGTATCCATTGATACAGTTCTATGGGAGAACATTTCATTGTGTTAATACATAAATGATCAAAAATTATATCAAACTTGAAAATATGTTATACCCAAAGTAATGACAGTTAAGCCACACATGACAGTACTGGGCAGATACTTTTATTAGTGGGTGAATGTAGCTTCAGAAGTCTTGCTCAAAGACTCTTATTGTGGTGTTTGTGTCAACATAGAATCTTAACACCAATCATCTGTGCAGGGCTCAGGGATTCCGCAGATTTGAAAAATCAGATAATAATTTTCTCATTTATCTGTGAATAACATATTGGCCACTGGTGTATCACACAGGCTTTGAAAAGTTTAGACGCAGACTACTCTTACTATCCGGAAAGACTGATGTAAACAGTATCTGGACATTAAAATAGAGGAAGTAATCTGCAGTGGCCATAATTCATTTAAGTATCAGATTTCAATACAATGTCAGGAATTCATTTCCCCCGCTCCAGACGTGAACCAGACGAAGGAGTGTGAAAGCTCTGGCTCCAGTGTGGAGAGAAGGATGTGCCCTACCCTTCCTCGCTATGCTAGGTTTTGGAATACCCCCTGTTTGTCTGTGACAGGGAGCACAGACAGCACCACTCCAATCAGTCAGCACACAAGGATCAACCCAGCAGAACTGGCTAATCCACTGCTGTATTCCGAAAGGATTGAGAGGGCAAGTGGAAAACTGCATGTGTATAAACTCACAGTCAAATCATTGATGGCCAGTGCAGACACACCAGAGGAGTGTGCAGGTAGCTGAGTGATGTAACTGAGCTCCTCCAGGTCCCACAATATGCATGTCCGGTCTTCAGAACCGCTAATTATGACACTGTGGCTTTCCGAAGCTACCACACGTGTTACTGTGTCTGTGTGTCCATACAAAGCCTGTGAGATGGAGCCATTCACTGTTAGAAGAACTTTATAGAAGAAATTGAACATTTGTAAGTGTATAAAGGAAGACAAAGCACTTTAAATATCATGCAATGGCCATAAAAGTCATTGTAGAACCACATTTGGTTTGCTAAAGAACATCTGAATGCACGGTTCTTTTAAAGGAATACTCAAGTATTACTCAACCTAATCTCTAACTATAAGGATTACCTTCAGTTACCACAGCTAATAGTTTAGAAGCATGTCTATGTACTTACTAAAACAAACCCAAAACACACTTACAACAGGTAGGTCAACAAGACTTGTTGTTTATATATAAAAAAAGAAGGTATAAAAACACTACAGTGGGTATAGGATATGGAGTATTCCTTCAAAATATTCACATTTCGTTGCTTTACAGTCTAAAATGAAGACACACACACAAAAACAATTTTTCTAGTTGTATATCCTCTAGCTGTATATCCTGTGACAACAATACCACAAGTGGTCCACAAATGTGACTTGTATGGGAGGGTTGCAACAAAATAAGCCACTTCTCGAGAAGAGCCATATTAAGTCTCAAGTGAACTTTTCCAAAACGCACCTGAAAGATTCTGATGTCAAGTGGAAAAAGGTGTTATGGCCAGATGATGAAAATTGTATTATTTGGACTCCGAACACCAAACGATACATCTGGCAGAAAGTCAATACAGCTCGCCAGCCAAAGAACACCATACCTACAGTAAAGCACTGAGTTGGTAATAACCTGTTGTGGGGTTGTTTCGCTGTAGCAGGCACTAGAGCACTTCTAAGCATAGAAGGAAAAGTGAATGGGGCAAAATACTGTAAAATTCTTGAGGAAAACCTGTTACCCTTTTGCCACAAAGTTGTCACCTTCCAACATGGCAATGACCCAAAACACACAGCAAAACTGACCACACAGTGGCTGAAAGAGAAAAAGGTGAAGGGCCTTGTGTGGCCTAGTCAACTTTAACCTTACTGAAAATCCATGAAATTTCTGGAAGGTTGCAGCTCACTAACAACCAACATCCAATTTGGAGAGATGGCAAATGTTGCACGGTCTGGATGTGCAAAGTTGGTAGAGAAGTATCCCAATAGACTTAAGGCAGTAGTTAAAAACCAAGGTAATTCCACAAAGTCCTGACACAGAGAGGTAATCCTTTATCCATCTCTTGTGCTTCTGTTTTTATTTTCCTAAACTGTTGATATCATATCACTTGGATGTTATAAGCTGCATTGAGTAAATACAGCTGGACAATTTGGGTTTTTTTGTGTGTATCTTCAGTTTAGGCTGCAAAGCAACAAAATGTGAATAAGAGGGGTGATTTCTGTACTCACTTAAATTTGTTATGACAGGCACAAAAAAAGAAAAGGTAACCCGAATCATATTTCTCAATAAATGCCAATAATCATAAAGGTATAAAAAGTGTACTTTAAAACATTTTGTAAAACCATTTTATTTTCTGAGTATTACCACACCTTTGCATAATGGTGTATCTGACCTGTTTGAGTTTCATATGCTTGAGCTTCTCCTTATTGATGGAGACATCCCAGACACACACCACGGTGCTGCTCCCAGCTGTGATGAGGGTGTTACCATTGGGACAGACAGCACACAAAGCCTCGCCCCAGTCTGATAGACCTTCCCACACAGCAAAACCCTGAAACACACAAGACAAGCTACACTTTAATGTGTGCTTTCAGAAATCCAGAAAAAGAAAGAATGAATGAATGAATGAATGAATGAACAAAACACTGAATAAATAGATGAACAGGCGAATGAACAAACTAATTAATTAATTAATTAAAGAAGCATGTAAACACCTTCTCTGTTGTGTAATTCCCAAATGAGCATGTGTTGTCATAATAACCCCAGCAGAAGTACGTATTCCAGAGAGGAGGCATAATCAGCTTGTTTTTCTCCACGACCAAGACGTCTTTCTCTCCACAAACAATCTGGCCAACCGGCCCATGCATCAGCTCTGGGTGGATCCACAGAGAGGCAGTATTACTTTCATAGCAGCTCAGCATTACAGTAAATGGCAGATTATGTAATCAAAGCATCTCCTGACATCTCTCTACTCACTTTCTATTGCATTTCCAACTCAAATAAATTGTTAGCATTAACCACTTAAAAAAGTGTATGAGACGTACCAAATACCAAATTGTTACAATAAAACAGTTGTTTTTATTTCCTGTCCACATTGATGACAAAGTGAAACATATGATAAAAAGAGAAAGGGGGAAAGAGAGTTAGAGAGAGAGAGAGAGAGACAGAGAGAGAGAGAGAGAGAGAGGGAGGGAGGGAGGGAGAGAGAGAGAGGAAGGGAGGGAGGCAGATAGAGAGAGATAGAGAGAGATAGAGATAGAGAGAGAGAGAGAGAGAGAGATAGAGAGAGATAGAGATAGAGAGAGAGAGACAGAGAGAGAGAGAGAGAGAGACACAGAGAGAGAGAGAGAGAGAGAGAGAGAGAGAGAGAGAATTTTCCATCTCATTTTCCAAAGAGACCCTTTTGGGATATTGAGATTATTAAATAAGCCTCAGTGGCAGCATCATCAAGATGCGCCTAACAAATAGAATGAGCTGCTGCCCCTCTGCCTGAGAAAATTAGCCCATGAACAGTCTAGCCAGCATCTTCACCGCAGCTCCTATTGTTCCCAGCGGACATGGCCCCATCTTGTAAAAAAATAATTGAGGATGGGATAAAATAATAAGGTGGCTAAGAATGATTAAATGAGGGTATTTCTCAACCACACTTCCACACAATTTCCTCTTGAAGTCTTGGCCCGTGTGAGCAGCCCTGTACCTTTTATGGGCTGTGCTGAAGGCCTCAGTTTGTCCAGTCTGAAGAAGAACGGAGTGACGTGATTGGCGCCGGACGCCTCCTTGCCTGTAGGGTTCTTGTGTGCAGCTCGGCTGGGGTGAGGTTTCGAGAAGAGCTGGCAAATAAACATTTAGTATCTTAATGATTGTTCCGTTTATCTAAAGGATTTGGCCTTTGAAATGCTGACAGGCTCGTTACTGCTGTTAACTGCCTCAGTTCCGACAGTTATTATACTTATAACTTGTTTCCCCAGACACAAACTAAAACATAATAAGCAACCATCGTGACCACAATTATTCTTACATAAAATTCAATAAAATGTGCAGAATTTTCTTTTACTGTTTACGAGTCTACCTGTATATATCTTGTAAAGGTTGGAGTAAGAGCCCTATTGAGCTTCCTACTTCAGTAAGTAACACTGAGTTTGGGAATATTAAGACTATTGGTAATATTATAAATACTACAAAATAATTTTGATGGAAAGAGGAACCTCTGAGTGAGAGACCCAGTGTGCATGAGCACGTGTTTTAGTACTTAAAGCGTCCTCTGCGTTCAAAACCCGATTCTGTTACCTGTTTGGGGATCTGACCAAAGTTGCTGATGTAACCGAGGACTGTGTTTTTCTTCAGTGGGTCCTTTAAGCTCTCTGCGTCGTGCTTGTCTGTGTAGAAGTAAGGATGAAAGGTGTTGAGGGCTTCCACTGCAGGTGAACCCTGCTGTCGGTATCCAAAGATCAGATCAATCCACAAGTGCAGGTTTGCACTCACATAATCACTCTCCAGAGCCTGAGGACAGGTCACACAAAGTCAATGACTACATCCAAGAGCCTGGAAGAAACTTATAATATGTTAAAACAACACAATTTTGTACGCTCAGGTTGTATAATGCATGTATGATTATGTAGGCAACAAAATACATATTTTATTGTACTTGAAATTGAGATTATTTTCAAAATACTTTCGAGATCATGAGAAAAGTTAGAAGCGAAAGATTTCTCTTTTTTTGGTTGAGGGCGTATCTTCTTGCCTGTTCAATGACATTTTGCTGAAGATGGCATGAGGGCTAAAACAGTCCTAATAAGACTATTCCTAAAATAGCAGGGGGGGTGGAGACAGGCCAAGCAATAGTAGCAACTATAACAACAGTGGTGGAATGTCCCTATATTGTCTTTAGTTCATTTGCATATGAAGGAGAATGAGGAGACAAAATAGCTCATTTTGTATGATCTGGAAACGATACAAATATTGCTCAGTAGATTGGGACCTAATGCCTGGCCCTTATACGCCTGCAGGCATAGCATGGAGAAAAAGAAAGCATTTATTCCAATAAGCAGCAGGCTACAGTAATGGAGTTATGAGAGAGTGCAGATATTGTGCTTGTGCTGAATTGGCCCTGTTATCATGTAATGACAATGGCGTTAAGTAGAGTAATGGGGCTTTCTTGATGAACTCAACAAGTGCCTATTATCTCCACAACAGCACAAACCAGAGCTGAGCCAAAAGCATTTAACTCTTTCAAAATGCGCCTAGCAGCATGCAAATGCTAAAAGGTGTTTATACAGAATACAAATGCCACAGTGAATTTATCGATTTATTTATTTATTTTTTCACAGTTTACTATAACAGTGGCGACAGCCTCCATTAGAGGGATGAGCTGAATGGTACTGAGGGGGGAGGGCAGAGTGTGCTGATGTCGTGACACTACTCTGACAAATATTAACAGACTGAAACTGCAGAGACGGATTACTGACCTCTCTGTGAATCCGAATGAACTCCTGTGGGTCTCCTTTGGCCCATGGTGGCAAAACCACATCACCCAGAGAGGTTCCGTCCTGCATGCAACCTGTAATCCCAGCCAAATAAAAACAAGGTGGCATCGAATAAAATCACTGAAGTATAACTACCACCAAAGACAACGAACAACGTCTGCCACACAGACTAAAAAAGACGCAAATGTTATTTATTTTATTTATCTACTTGTTTGTTACTAAGCTAGTTATCTGAAGACCAAAAATCAAGGTCTTACCAAACTCAAAGTTGTTGGAGTTGACAAGGAAATCTGGCAGATAGTAAAATTCTGGTATGAGCTCTCTGACATCACTCATATTGTCTTTAGAGGCTGATTCCCACTCTTTCTGTATGCTGTGGAACATTCTCTCAGGAACATCAAATGAACCGCCCTGCACATAACCACAACAACGACAAAAATAACAACAGTAATTTACAAGCAAAGGTAATGTTATTAGACAAAACAAGCCAAGTTAACCAAACCAATCAAGGTAAATCCTCAAACACATTGGAAAAAGAAACAGTACTGCATCTGATAGCCCTCAGCACTATGGTGGTTTGATACAGTCTTGTTGAAGTTGCTGCTTCAAAGCAAGGTTTATACAGAGATACAGAATCAATTCATCAGAATTGACTGGGGCTTTTTCTGTGGCTTTAATTCCTGATGGAAATCTCTGAAAAACGTATGTAATTTGCAGTAAAAAGATTACCCTTATTGAATGAAAGTAATAAATACTATACATAGCAAATGCAGTTAGTGCCCCAAATCTCGTTATGAATATTACTGTACAGAAGAAAGCTGTTCATGTGCGGAAAATATCATTGTGAAGCATCATCCTAATATTTGTATTGTGTACAATTAAATATGCATGACATTTTATTTTAATCAATTGGTTGCTACTCTATAAATAAGATATTTTTTAAAAGAACAAAATGTGGTTTTGCACATCACTGATGTGGGAGAATTTATTTGCATATATATTAAAATTCTCACTTTAATTCACTTTTGCAAAACCAAAACAGTTCTTGCAAATCCCAACAAGGCGAAAATAATGGAACTCCTTTCATTAAGTAAGCTTATTTGCAAAATTGTATTTGGTAGGAGACGTACTGACACACCAGAGGTTTTTTTTTGTTGTTGTTGTTTTTTTATAATGAAGCTCTGGATTTTTGCATCATTTAAGAATGAAACAATGTGCTCAGTACCAGATTATTTGACAGGGGTTCCCATAAAATCCTGTCATCGTCCAGTCAAAGACACATAAGCATGGGAAAGTAATTGCTCTCCTTTTACAGTGGGTATGTGGCATGCTGAGTTTTACCTGCAGGGAGATGAAGGTCTGGGAGAAAGGCTCCATCCTCACCAGGTAGGATGCCACTATGATGGCTGAGGAATAGTGTGTGCAGTAATGACACTGTGCAGACAGATAACCTGAAACAACGATATCAGCTTCTTACAGACTGATCAGCCTAATTTGATGCACAAATGATAATTACTTTCATCAGCTTGCAAAGAATATGAATGAGTTGGATCTTACTCACTCAGTAAAATACCTGAACGGAGTTTATTTCATATAGTAAACAATCACAGAGATGTTTGAACTCCTACCATCATTACTTTCTACTTCATGGTATCGCCGAACAAATTTCTCTCTCCTTTTCTCAGTCTGTGCACCCATTGGTTTGGATAAATCCCTGAATGTTGTAGGAGATGACAAATCCAGTGTCTAAACAGAAAAGAGTGAAATAAAATGATCAAACTCAGAGATAACATAAGGTTGTCAAAGGTAATTAGGCACACAGATATTTAGTAGTGATGAAAAAAAACCAAAATGCTGGATGGACACCAGTTCTGACTTTATTAAATATATCGGGTACCGGTCAGATGTAATCAGTTCAGTTTTTTATTAGCCACAGTTATAATAAAAATGCAAAACTGCAATTTGGTTAAGGTTATGATGCATCTAACATCTGGAAGGGACAGTGTGCAGTACTTAGTCTCTATACAGGCCTGTACAGTGTGGCTGATTTGCTCACACTTGCTCATACAGTGTCAACTACCTTACTGTATATGACGCTAAATACATATATGACGTTAAATACTGTATATACACAACAAAAGTATGAGATTGGTACTTGATGTTGTCTGATACCCTGAGTTTGGAGATTTATTTCTCATATCAGTAAACATCAGTGCATCAGGATCAGCAAATCTTTAATAGGCAGACACAGATTTAAAGAAAGAAACATACAGACAGGATGGGCAGACCAGCCATAACATTAAAATCACTGACAAGTGAAGAAAAAGTATAAATAATGTTAGCAATTTATTTAAAAAAATTAAAAAAAAAAGATTTGAGGTCAAAAGATTTCCATGACAATGCCTGTCAAATATATATTGATCAGCCTTAATATTAAAACCACTGACAGGGGAAGCGAATAACATTGAATATCTTGTTACAATGGCACCTGTCAAAGGCATCAAGTGAACTGTCAGATTCACTTGATGTTTTTGGAAACCGGAAAAATGACATAAGTGTAAGGATACGAACGATTTGACAAGGGGCAAATTGTGATGGTTGGATGCTTGGATCTCCCGAAAAGCAGACTGGTGTATTTCCAGTAAGCAGTGGTTAGTATTTACCAAAAGTGGTCCAAGGAGGGACAACCGTGAACCAGCAGCAGGGTCATGGGTGCCCAAGGCTCACTGATGTGCACGGGGATGCAAAATGGGGCTGCATAGCCACAGACCAACCAGAGTGCCCATGCCGACCACTGACCACCACTGAACCATAGAGCAATGGAAGGTGTCCTTCTTCCATTGCAGAGGCATTGTGATACTTTGGACAAAGGAAACCTTGAGTCCTGGCATTCATGTGGATGTACAAGTACCACAATACCTAAAACTGTTGCAAACCAAGTACATCCATTCATTACGATAGCATTCTCTATTGGCGATTACAATAGTTTTTCCTAAGTGGTTCGAGGAACATGACAAAGAATTCAGAGCATGGACTTGGCCTCTGGATTCCCCAGATGTCAGTCCAACTGAGCATCTGAGGCATATGTTGGACAAACAAGTTTGATCTATGGGAGCCCTACATTGCAGTTTACAGGACACATTCAGAGGTCTTGTGGAGTGCATGCCTCAGGGAGTTAGAGCCGTGCTGGCAGCATAAGGAGGACATACACGATATTATGCAGGTGGTGGTAATGTTAATGGCTGACTGATGTGTTTATGTGTGTTGGTGTGGATGTGGGTGACTGAATGTGTGGGTGGATGCGTGTGTGGGTTGGTAGGTTGGTAGGTAGGTACAGATACATAGATAGATACATGGACAGACAGACAGACAGACAGAAGAAAATAAAAAAGGTTACCTCTGATTCATAATCAGCAAGGATCCATGGGAAGACTGGATATTGCATCAAATCATTGTATGTCCTCCCAGCTAATGTGTTCAAGTGCATGAGGTATTCAAAGTTGCTCATTTCTCCTCTCTATAAAACATGAAAATAGACATGCAACACACAGAAGACTGTAAAGCAATCACGTACAAGCTCCAGTAACGCTGACAATGTGAGAAACAGCCAATTGCTCTATTATTATTATTTTTATTTGTTTTTTGTTTTTTTAAAAACTTTATATACATTACCTGCCATTTAGTAAGAGCTGTCTTTTCGGGTGTTGTTGTCTTTCTGGAAAAAAGACAAACAAAAAAACCCAATAAAATGTACAAGTTTGAAAAAGTGTTTTAAATGCTTGTGAATCACATAATTGTGATCCTCAGCTTGGAACATTTGGGATTTGGCTTTAATGGGTGACATCATAAGGATTGTATTGTAGTTGCATGGCAACAGTGTCCAGAACAGCAAGACACTGAACGTTCAGTGTTAAGAAGCTGCTCCCCATGAGCACACAGAAGAGACTCGAAGAAAACATGCGTTCGTGTTCTGGGAAAGGTAAGCTTCCACATATTCTATAAAATTCTGCCATGCAGCAGGAAATGGTGCCATCTATGGGTTTTTACAGTAACAGTCAACTACTGAGAGTTTATAGAGAAACGTACTGCCGTTAATGATCAACACTTGGGTAAATGCAGTGATACAGGCAGTTTATCCCAGTGCAGAACTCATAAAGCTTAAATCTGAAATAAATTAGAGGCAATTATACCCTATTTGATGCCCTTCAATAGGTGTTTTAATCCACAGGCAGACTTTTATTCTTCATGCACATGAATGCGGATAAAATATAATTAAAGAATAATTTACAGAATAAGTTAAACCGGATTTTTTCAACAGCTTGAGCATTGCATATAAACATCTATTTTGAACTACTTGTAGATATCCTTTTAAAAAAGTGAAAAAGAAATGTAATTCAAATGACATCTCACCCCTCAGTTGAGATATGTTGGGATGTATTAAGTATAATTTAAAAAGCATATTGCCACAGTTTCTTTGCCTTTTTTTTTGTTTTGGGGGAGGTCCAAAGTACAATAAATGCACTGCACCTCAGGCCTGCGTTGCTAAGCAACAAAGTTAAAACAGGACAAAGCTTCTTTTAGCCTTCCCAGACATGGCTGGGTGAAGAGGTAGTTTCAGTTTGGCTAAAGATTCTCCGTACACTAATTCAGCTGGACATGTAAAGCCTCTTTAATATTCAAGTGTAAGTTCAACTTCTGGAAAATCTTCTACTTTTGCACAGGGGTGAAAGACTTCTGGAGAAGAATGGCTACCTTACTTTGATTCTACCAAGGATCAAGTAACCAGGGACCACACCACAATACTGACCATTTATACAGAACTGCCATATGAAGTTGGTGAGTAAAATGTGAAATAAATGATTCTGAATAACAACTAACTTTTGACAATCACCAATGAACAACTTTGACAATCTGACATTGTGATTTTTAAGGCAAAGACAATATACTGGTTCAAGATAGGCCTAATGGTTCAAGGTTCATGTGAACATGTGTAATATTTTAGTATTCAGAGTCAAATCTTGTGCTAGGGAAAGCATTTATCCTCTTCATTGACCAAAATAGCAAGAAAGGGAAAAAGAAAAGGAGAATCATTTCATGATTAAAATACATAAATCACCAGCATACAGGCAATCTTACAGTATAAGGAGTGATACCAACCTGATGCCCTGTAATGCTGTGAGGAGAACTGTTATCAAATATGTTGTACACATAATATGTATACTTTGGATTCTTTAAAAAACAACGTATGAGGATGGATCATCCCATTGGTCAGCCCTCTATAATTGCATGTTTGGATGCAAAGGGTTTACACAAAAAGTGTAATGGAAACAATCTAAACCATATTAGCCTTGTATCTATATGCACTTGAATATGATTAATGAGTTGTGAAAGGGCCCGAAGGGCTTACAATGCAGCCACTCTTCTTTTTTTAATAGGGAGGTGTGAGGTGTGCAGGTTTTAAATCACTTCCCTGAGTGTCATTTATCAAAGCACTGATTTGACTCTGTCCTCACAATCGTACAGCCTGCGAAAGCGCTCTGGATCAATCAGCTGTAACGCAAGCAGCCCCACCCTCACCACCAACAGTCATTTGTTTTTCTCAGAATTTACATTCATTGCTCTTGTCCTCATTGTTATCTGGCATATCCTCAATTAGTGCACAGTGTGATCTTAGGAGATCCCTTTAGGGTGAGATGGGTGAGTGAGCTGGAGTATCAACAATACACCCTGCTCATTCCCCAAAAGACCTCACATTTTCCTCTAAAGTGCTTCAGGGCCTACACGACACCACCACTCCTACGTAAATAACTGAATTGTTTTGTCATTAAGTTGTGCATGTTTAGTTAAAGATATTAGGTCCTGAGATAATAATTACACAGATCAAGTTAAGACTTAATCAAGTTGACACTGGTGTGAAAACGGCTTAACCATTAATCTGTATTCACACAGCACCATGGCTAAGGGAAAGAAGGGTGGACCAAAGGGCAAAAAGATCACCCTTAAAGCAGCCAGGAATGCCCTCAGGATGACTCCCGAGGGGAAACGACGACTGGATCTAAGCAACATGGGCATTGATACCTTTCCCAAATGCCTCTTGAAACTGACCGAAATTGAAGAGTTGGACCTGAGCCGTAATCAGCTAAAGAAGATACCAGACTTTATTGGGCAGCTCACTACTGTCCACTGCCTGGACCTCCACAGCAACTACATTGAGCAGTTGCCCAGGAGCATTGGACAGCTGGAGGCCCTATGTCACCTGAATCTGTGTAACAACATCCTGAGCTCCACTGGTTTACCTGCTGACATAGGCAACCTGAGGAACCTGCAGACGCTCAACCTGGGCATGAACAAGCTGACTGCTCTTCCACCGACCATGGCCGCTCTGAGCAACCTGAGAGAGCTGGGCCTGTTCGATAACCAACTCACTGCGCTTCCCGAATGCATCCGAGTGCTGCCCAACCTGAAGAAAATCAACACAAAACGCAACCCCATAGCCTACGCTCAGGGAGACTCCAAAGACATCAAAGCAAGCAAGGAGCTATATTTGGTGAAAGACAGCGATCTGTGTAAGCTTTGCCTGGAGAAATGTAGGGAGGAGAGACAGCGATGGAAACGTAAGAGTCTTTCTGATCAGTCTCAGAGGAGAGGTAATTTTTCAGGACTGATCACGCCAAACTCAGTGGCACAGAGCAATCAGGAACTGTGGCGATAAACCAGTGTCTCACTTGGAAAAAGGCCTGCCCAGCCTCTTCAAGACATCATTCACATGTACTTTTAAATACAGACGTTATAGTAAAAATAATTCAAACATAATATTTTTCAAGGAACAAACAAAATGAACCCAAGTTTGACTGCAGTGAAAATGAAAAAAACAAAAACATTTTTAGAACAGCACCAGTTACATTTACCAAAGTAATCTAGTCTGGTTTTAAATCTAATGGGTACACATTTGAATCACAGCAGCAAGACAAGCAGGAAGGCAGTTTCTACAATGTGTCAAGTTTACCATATTTAATCCCAATTTCAAAACAAAAAAAAAGAGGAAGAAATCAAAACGATATGACAGATAATTACCGACACACTGATCAGCCAGTGAACACTCAGTTCCTGAAGTTGATGTGTTGGAAGAAGGAAAAATACGCAATCATAAGGATTTGAGCAACTTCGACGAGGGCCAAACTGTGATGACTTGGTGACTGGGTCACAGCATCTGCAAAGCTCTAGATGGGGTGTTCCTGGTATTAAGTGGTCAGTACCTACCAGAACTGATCCAAGGAAGGCCAACTAGTGGCATTGTTATTGGTGCACAAGGCTCATTGATGAGTGTGAGGTCTAATCCCACAGTTGACCTATTGTATCACCTACTGTCGCAAAAGTTAATGCTCACTCACAGCTTGCCACAAATGAGACTGCAGAGCTGCTGACCGGTCAGAGTGCCCATGCTGACCTCTGCCCCAAACAGGTGCATACAATATGCACATGACCATCAGATCAGGAATGGAAGAAGGTGACGGCCTGGTGAATCATGTTTTCTTTTACATGATGTTGATGTCTGGGTGTGTTTGTGTTGCTTACTTGGTGAAGAGAGATGTACTATGGGAAGAAGGCAAGCTGGCAGAGGCAGTGTGATGTTCTGCTGAAAATCCTTGGACACTGGCACTCACGTGCATGGTACTTTGACATGCACCACACATTGTGGTAGACTAAGTACACCTTTTTAAAGAGTTCGCTAAGGGTAGTGGACTCTTGCAGCATGATAAAACAGCCTGTTACGCCACAAAGATTGTTCAGGAATGATGTAATAAACATGACATACACATGACATGAACATGACAAAGAGCTGACTTGGCTTCCAAATTCAACCGACCACAATCTGATCAAGCATCTGTAGGATGTGCTGAACAAACTAGTCCAATCTATGGAGGCCACTCCTACACAATACTACCAGGCTGTTTTGATGTTGACTGATTGGTGTAAATGTGTAAATGCAATGTAAAATTCAGTTTTCATACTGCAGGCAACAGCTATTGAAATGTCTTAGCGTATTGTTTATGGGATTTAGAGCTTTTCTGTCAATCATTTACCGAATGCACACAATGCCTTTCCCGGAAGCCTTTAGACAGTAGGTGTCTCGTTACAGTCTGTTTTTGGCTGTCAATGTTCAGCAACTGCATTGTTTCTAGGGTAGAGGTCTTGGGGAGAGATGTCAGAGCTCTTAAACCACAGAGGCACAGAAACATGTACCTGACATTATGCATAGCCTCAGTCACCCCTCTTCCTTTTAATAAAGGCACTTCACAGCACAACCTAGAGAGAGAAAAATAAAAGATCAGTCTGGCTCTACCCTGGCTAACCCCATCTACCCATCAACCAGCATCTGCCTTCCCTGTTTTTACCTCTTAAAAGCCCCAATGTGGTCTTTGTTCACGAACACCAGAAATACAGAAGACCCGTTCCTCATTAAGATCTCAATGGCATTCTCCTACATGAGACAGAAAATAACAAATAGCCTTATAACACAACAGCATAGATATGTACGGTACTTATGATAACAAACAAATGAAATGTACACGATCCATTAAAAGAAAAGGCGCTAAACATACAAATTCAAACTGGTGCTAATCCAATAACATGCAATGGGCTGACACCCAAAGAAAGTATTGGACCAGATAGTGGAACAAACCACAACCAATTCTGTAACAAATCTAGTGCGAAACATAATGTGATGCAAAATAAAATAGGTCACATGATCACAACAGTAGCTTACATGTAACATATAGCCTAACATTAACATTTTGAACAATGAGTAGCAAATATTTAATTTCCATTTCCTTTAAAGAGTCTGATTTTGCATCTGAATATGAGTTCAATAAATCAAGCTGCAGTTTTGAAATGTCATGTGTACGTCAGATATTTTTTCCTGTTGGGCCCTGGAGTGCTTGAACAGGTTGAGCATGATACTTTAGGCTGTGACATCAGTGTCAGTCACTACTCAGTATCAGTATCTGTATTAGTGCTGGAAAAGGGGGGCATTGTTTCATTTCTTAATCCCAATGTGCGGTGTGACAGAAAAGTATGACTTGGCTTGACCTCAGTAGTTTAGTAATGTGGCATAGCTAAAGGCTCACCTCAAGAAGGAAACGCATGAAATGAGCATCCTTAATGTCCTCATATGGCCAGCGTCTGCAGCCTGGGCTTGCTGAGCTCTGTTCCTTCTTCAGCATGCCACAAACGAACGAGTCCCTCACACTGGAACACACACACACACACAAAGTACATCAGAAAATACTGGGGGCAGCATTAAATGCAGCAGTCATCACAGATATCATAAGAAACAGTAAATTGAAAAAAACAACAACATTGACTTAAAGGCCCCAAAAAATTGATTCAAGGGCCAAAATGGTTCTCAAAGGAAAAGTACAAGAATAGAGTTAAGGGGGAACAGGAAGACAACAGAGATTTTACCTGGTGGGATGGTGGATCCCACAGCATACATCTCCACTGGAAGTGAGGGTGAAGCCTTCACAGATGTACAAATCTGTCTTTCCGAACAACAGCACCCCCTCTGTCAACATATGGCCACTGACTACAACCACACACTGCTTGGCTTTGACCTGGCAGAGGAAAATAATTGTTTTAAATAATCTCCTGAAAATAAGGCTGCCAAAAAAGTAATATGGAGCAAATTCATAAATTAACCACTTTTCGTTCCCTACAGAACCATTCATTTGTGGTTACTTGCGAAGGACCTACACACAAAGATTCGATACCAAATACTACGAATGTTTTTCTAGAACCATTAAATCCAAGCCAATCTTTTTCTAAACCTTTACTTTTTAACAGAGTTTCAAGTGTTTTCAATGTAAATATGAGCTTGTGAGACAAAATCACATTGCTTAAGTAGTGATAAACTGATCCGTTTAATTATAGGTTAATTATTTCATTTTTTTAATCTTACATTTACATTTACATTTACATTTACGGCATTTAGCAGATGTATTATTTGATGTATTATTCAGTGACTGTTATACCTTAAACTATCTTGAAACTATTAGTTAAGTTATGAAATTACGAGAGTGGATAGGGACCCTTGCAATCTGAGAAAGGCATGAGAACACTGGATGAATGAATAAAGCTGAATACCTCTATGTTAAGCGAGCTATTTAAGTGATAGGTACATAGCCTGCAGCACATGTTTCTAACCCCTTGCTCTGGAGCTAGAATGTCAGAGAGGTACAGCCCTCTCCCTGATTGATCACTGTTACCACTTCATTATCTAAACAACATGGTGGCAAAACAAAGCAACAGAACCCAGAACACGGATGACTGGCCTGTTTGGGAAAGAGGCCGGAGCACCGCAGGCAGTGTCCTAACAAAACCCCGCAATTATGCACGGCTAATTTTATTGTCTCCCTTCATTTCACACCATGTGTCTGCACCTGGCCCCGGCCCTGGCTCTACAGCTCCGGGCCCTTGGGACCCACGTCTCCAAAACATATGGGGCCCGGCTGCACCGACAGCCTCTCCACAATTAATACAAATCAAATCAGAGGCTCCTCTCCATGCCAGCACCCCCACAGCACCATGGAGAGGGCCCCACTGTTTATTACTAGAATTAATCAATGACATACACACAATGGCAAAACACTAATTGATTAAAGCCTTGTTCCAATGTGTGGTACACCTGGTGGGCCCTCAGTCTCAGGTCAGAGCAGATTCCCTTTTCAAATGCTCTTGAGGATGTCATACTGATGAGAAAACGTGACTCGGCTCGCTTATTTAATGTCACTGTAGTTCTAGCAATTTCACTTAAGAGTTTTAACACACAGTTTCAGTTGCAAATTGTCAGAGTGGATGAAAGTGTACATCGGTCCACATACATTTTCCAAAATGATTTTCGACAGAAGAGATACACACATCAGTACTAGGACGATGTCATATTTCCTTAATAAATATTTGTGTGTTTCTTTCTATTCCCTGCCTGTCAGTGCTGAGCATCAACTTTTCTCTGATCAAGTTTGGACAAGAAGTCGTTAACCATGCATGCGGATTAATAAGCATGCAGAGATCCATTCATCGGACAAACAGCACAGCGGGACTCACAACCTTCAGAATTAATACACGACAGCTGACATCACCCCCT
Organism: Bryconaethiops microstoma; assembly: GCA_037577275.1. Lineage (NCBI taxonomy): Eukaryota > Metazoa > Chordata > Actinopteri > Characiformes > Alestidae > Bryconaethiops > Bryconaethiops microstoma. The sequence continues at coordinate 16,401,462 of JBBJLS010000148.1, read as the reverse complement.
ACTGCTCCTTATTAATACTTCTGTCAGGAGCTCACTACCCAGTTTACCCTGAAGAGGCCTGTCAGTTCACACACCGGGTCTTCCCCCTGTCATAATGAAACTACACACATATGCTACAATGGACAGCCAGACAATGGAGCATTACAAGCTACTAGGTTGGGTTAGGGCTAAAGTCAATCTGAGGTCACCCTTGGCCCCTGCTGGGTGCTCTCACCTCCTCATTGGGGACCAGCTGCTGCAGTATGAGCTGAGTCTCTGTGCACTGCTCGGAGAAATCCTCCACAGAGATGGAAGCCTCGGTCAGCGTGGGGAAAAATGTCAGCTGCTCACAGTTTGACCCAGGCTCCTCTTCAGCCTCTCGGCCTGGCTCACACAGGATTCTGAGGTCTAACAGACACGCATTTCTTTTAATGCTTTGTCAGGGGTCATACATATCCTATAATATTGCATGTTGCTTCAAAAATAGAATCCTTGCTTTTTACTATGTAAAAAAAACCCTTTTATGTAAGTTATTCCAAGTGATCTTGGACAATGTGGCCTTCATTCAGTAAGAAATGTTCACTCAGCTAGTGTTTTAATACTATAATATAATAAATAATACAAAAAGAGCCCATTCCATGGAAGACTGTATCCCCCCCGCCTTTTTACATAAAAGTGTTTGATGTAGTATGTAAACACTGTTAAAATTTTCAAACGTCTGCCTTTAAAGGAAAATTTGTATAAGCAGCTAAAACTTAAAACATCTTAAAACATCATCCATTTTCCACTAACTGACTTTGTGATGTTACAAAACTGGAAGGAGTGTTGCTTTTAGAATAAGGTAAAATACATGATAGTCAATTAAACAGTAGAAGTAACAAAATTAACCTGTTTAATATGGCATAAAGAGAGAGCAAAATGGTCATATACAGATGTTTTAAGCAAATCTGAAAGGAAACAAATTTTGGAAACTGGACTTTTAAAAATGTTGAGGTTTTGGGGATATTCGTTTATTTTCTAAGTGGAACCCTAAAGTTATCCATGTTTTAAATTTCTATTTTAACCACAAATCATCACTATGTTTCATGGGTTTGAGAGTGTACATACACGTGTTTGCTGTATACATTCTCCATACAAACACATTTTTTTCTTAGTTTTCTTAAAAGTATATTGACGAATCTGTATTACCTGATTCTGCACTCGGGGGTTCTGCCACACCTCTGCTTTCTTCTACAAGGCTGCCTTTCATATTCATATACAGTCCTGATGTCAGGGATGGTATCTGTAACAGGAAAACCATGTTGTAAATCACAGCCTCTGATATATAGCGCAATAAACAGCAGGTGAGCAACTGTTGCTGTCTGAGAATAACTGACCTTTTTTGAGCGACGCAAAGCTTTCCTGCGGATGCGGGGTCTTGTCCGGTTGGGCCCCTCTGCTGCATCCTGAACCCAACCTCGGTTGATGAAGACCCCTGGACCAGGGCCAAACAGCCCCCGTTCACGTAGCAAATCCTCTTCTATCCTCAGCCACTGAGCAGCCATTTGCTCATTCTCACAGTGAAGGATCTACACAGCACAACACAGCACCTCCTAAATCCCCATTAAAATTGAGCAGCAACACAGTTTTAACTCATTCACCCCAGATGTTTATCACTACATTACATACATCATATTAATACCTAATAGTACAGTTCTAGGGCTGCATAGTATTATATTTGTTAATTAGGTAGTTAAAGCAATTCAAAGAAGAATTTCTCCGCAGCAATGTTTAACACTGATCTCTAGTTATAATACATTTAGTAGTTGTTACTGGTAGAAGTAGCACAAGCAGTTATTGAATTTACTTTTTCAACTGGGTATCACAAGTGTTGCATTATTTTTTTCAATAAATGAAATACCTGAACATGATTCTTCAGCAAGCGCTCGAACATTTCTTCACCCATCTTCCTGTGGACTTCTATGTCTGCCAAAAACGTCTTTGAGAAACACATTAAGAGAACAAGGTGAGAATTTGTTCGGCCTTTGTGAAGGCAGCCATTATATGTGAATACAGTTCCAACTCCATTTCATAAAGTGCATTTATCTGGCAAACAAGCTAGTGGCTATTGAACCCTACAATAAGCCAGGCTCCAAATGCAATAGTTCTCAGTGTGTAGTAATTAAGTTAAAGTATAATATCAGCACAGTGTGAGGTGGCTGTTGGCCATGTGCCACAATCTGTGCCCAGCTGATTTATTACACTGATTGGCATTAGCCCTTTAGGAGGCCTGTGTACCACACTACCAGTGTGCTTGTTCTAATATTTACTTAAAGAGTCATTAAGCTAATCATCACAGTGGTATCCTCTTAAAGCGAGTCAGGGAACTACAGGACTCGGCTGTAAAGCCTGACTCAGGAAGCGCATTAAGTCTGCCTCAGAGACTGATACTGAACACCACGTCCTGCTCCGCTCAGCAGGCACTTCACTGATGCATCTGTTAGGCAAAGCTACTACAGCACAAGAGTGTTTCAGGCACAAGCGAACATGGACCATCTGAAAAAAAAAGAAAACTACTCCATTCTGTCTCCCGAAAGAACAAATGAAAACATCATGCAAGAATCATGCTGGAATTATGGTCATCTCCACGATGAAAAACACTGATTCAGCAGGTACGGTTTACAGACCTGAATTTTCCTCCAGACCGCAAACATTTCCAAAACTCAAAGGCAGCACTATGAAGCAGTTCAATTCTTCTAAATGTACAAACCCAAATGATCTACAGTTATGAGATTCACTGGAAAAAAATTTTTTTGCCAATTACATCACAGTAAATTAGAAAATGTCTGACCAAATCTCTAAATGGCAGGAGTGAGGAGCAATAAAGTCTCAAACTTTTAAACTTCTCAAATTACTAGTCACAAAAACTAGGAGGGGAAAAATGATGCATTTGTGCTTGCCAAATGGATGGGAGGATTAGGAAGTGTTACAAAGGGAAATTTACGGGAGCAATTACGAACCCGTTTCCACGGATAAACACTGAATCATCTCGTAATCTCATTCCTTTATTTAGAGAATCATAAGTAATATATAGCATTAATTACCCTATTTACCAAACAGGAAAACTCATTGGCCTCTTAAACGTGCCACATTAAATAGCATCCCCTCTGCAATTATCATCACACTGATTTACATTTTAATTACTTTCCAGAGAAAAGACTACCTTTGATGATAACATAACATAATGCCAACTTCATTCTAAGCCATTGGTGAATGTGTAATAAACTTAACTTGATCATTAGCCATGTTAATTATCTTTCTGTTAGGAAGATAAAGATATAATTATGCTGACAGTATATTTCTGAAATGAATCCAGGGAAAAGTTTGTGCTGCAGAATGTGGGATGACTTTACTGGGATTCGTGCTATGGGGAAATGACTGGTCATTTCAGTGACACTTTCTTAATAGCGAATTCAAACTAAAGTATAACATTAATAAAGTGTAATTCTTTATATGAAGTTAAAAAAAATGAATTGTAAGCGAATGGAAGCGATATTAAAATCTATGCTTTAATACGGGTTTGAAGCATATTTAATTAATTTAAATTTACGGGTTAATATTTTATATAGTTGTCACTAAATCCTAAAGTATAGAAGATGATATTAGTGCATGTAACGTCTGTTTCCTCTTTCATTATTAGAATGACACAGACTCTCCAAAAATGAGATGACTTTTTCACTAAATTCTTCCCAATACCTTTTTGAGGGGAACAATTCATCAAAGCAGTTGATAGGCTGTCAAGGGTTGATATGATAAAGAATAACACAAAATGAATAATGTTTTCATCAGATTGCAACTGGCTATAATTACCGCCCCCTGTTTTTGAGGCGGAGACGGAGACAGCAGCAGTTGCACAGAAACGGTAATTTCATGCCTCGTGCCTGAGTAATATCTCTGTGCATCCTTTTCCAGATGGCAACGTCTTCAACAGTGGGAACTAATGATGTGGGCCGAGTTTCAGGGGGAAAAACAACAATAACAGCGTCTTTAACCTTCACCGGCAAGCGCAATGTTCTACCAAGTGTTCCCGTGGAAAAAATGAACAAATATCAATTACATTGCCCACTGAGGTGTACTCAGCTGTAATGATCCAAATTGATTTAGAAGACGGATTGAGACAGTGCCACAGGGTAGGTGAGGCTGCTGGGTGTGGTGACTTTGGGAGGGTGGCAGGGCACTGTGGTCAGGATAAGCACCTGTGAAACAGCTTCATTTAATAACCCATTTCCACTATCCCGCTATACAAATTACACAAGGGGCCAATACTGGGAAAATCCAAACTCTCAATAGTGGTGTCTCCTACCTCGAGGCTGGAGCTTGAGTTCTTTCCAGCTTTCCTCTGAGGTGAGTGCTGTGTACTGCTAAGAAGACCTGCCTTCCTTTGGTCATTATTCATCTTTTTCTTCTGAGAGTCTAAGGAGAGTCAAAAGAGGGTAATATGAGCAAATCCAAGTCATCAAACTGTGTACCTAACCAAAACTGTGTGACTGATTCTGATACATGAATGAGGCCCTTTCATAGCACCAGCATAGTAATAGAAGCCAGGAGGTTAAAAAAGGAGACAGATATACACAGATGAGAGGGACTGACCAATGAAAACCTGCCATGCTTTCACTGCAGTTTCTTCCCACAGGGGGCTCACATCAGTCATAGAGACTGGGACTTCCCTGCCTCCCTGTTTGGCTGACAGGTCGATCTTAAAGGCCTCCTCCAGCGACTGCCTCCTCTCCAGCATCACCTTACTCCATGTGCTCTCCACCAGCCCCATCAGCTCTGACTCCACTGCACACAGCAAAATAAAACAGACAAAAAGAAAAAAATCACGTAACAGTAGAAGTAACAAACAGTATAGTCACATGCTGGTCATTTGGTCAGAAGAAAATGTTTAACTCACCCACGGCTGAATCAGGGATTTCTACTGGGGTCATTGTGCAGCTATTCTTGTGCGGGAAAAGATGTCGCCAGATGTTTTTGGATGGCTTCTTGTGCATTTCACAACCAAAACCCTCAGGAAAGCTGTGCATGTCAGATAAAAAGTATAAAGAGTGACATTACTAATCTTCCTTAGCTTTGAATGTAATCCTGGACCTCACAACAATTAGATCAAGATTCTTTGGAAAACAATTTGATGAATCATGAAATATTAAATATATGAAGTTTTGATTCAGTTACTTACTATTTAGACTTATTAAAACATATGTACGCATTCTGTGAAGTGCTGACACAAACAGAATACAAATATCAATAACATCAAGCTTATAAGAGCTTTTACATTTGAAAATAGCCTGACAATTATATTTTGGCTTAATAATGACAGCATACTTTATTGAATATTATTATAATTAAAACCGATTCTAACATTTTCCAATCGTTCACCTGTGGTGGACACCAGCTCTCCAGAGCTTACTACCCCTGTCCAACAGAATTGTATATGATGACACTAAAATAAAAAAATATGGTACCTTCCTGAGCGGATCAGAAGCAGGCAGTGGAGCAAGCAGCTGATGAAGTTGACGTTGGCATTGTAGGTGGCCATGATGACATCCCAGTGCTGCTGCAGCGCAGTGAGGGTCCTGAGGATGAGCTGCTGCTCGGCTGGGGTCTGCCTGGGCCGTGACAGGAAGTACAGGACGGCCCTGTTCGTGTTTTTGTACAGAACACTGACTGTGGACTCCCGCTGAGTCTGCCCCTTCTCCATCGCCTGCCACACACACACAAGAAGCCGTCACAGAACCATTAGTGCTGTCTGCAAAAACCAGAAGCCAGATCATTCTCTGGCTACATATACGCACCAGAACTATCTGCTCGGCTGCAAAGACCAGCAGGTTTTCTGGATCCACCACGAACATGCCAGTATAGAGCTTCTCCACCAGCATCTTACTGAAGAAAGCCACGTTCTCAATCAGTATGGCAACCTTCCCCTCTGGCCTGGATTTGGATGGACTTGGATCTAGAAGTAAAAAAAATAAAATAAACCAAATAAACCAAAATAAAGAAGCTTACTGTATTAAGAGCAGCACTCCAGGGGAAAGACAGGAATTCAATTCTATTATAGATGAAGGATAATACATAAACAAAGAATTGAAATATTTGCACTGTGATAAATATATTAATGTGATTATTATTTATCATCTGGATTTTTGTTTTCAAATTCAGAAAATACAAAAGTCTGCCACATCACTTAAGTACAATTATTTTACCGTCTCTGGCCACATGTGTAGACTGACCCTCCTCTTGCCCCGTCATATGAATGATGTCCATTAGAAACTCCAGCAGCTCACTCTGAAAGCTCTGCTTCTGCTCCTGACACACACCTTCTGGAGAGAACTGAAAACATCGGTACAGGATTAACACAAACACACACAGAGCACCATTTTGGTACATTATCTACTGCATATAATCATATTTAACGTTTGCTGGCTTTCCAAACAAGAAGCTTTTCAGTGAGGAGCAGATGGGCTTTGGCTGCACATCCCTCAAAACTAGGCAAAGAGTGGCACCTTATGGACAAAAGATTTTATACACTTGGACAATTTTATTTTACATACCAGACCATTAGGAGTTGATTACATGGTTACTCATGTGGAAACATTACATCATTCAGATAAAATGTGCACGCTGCCATGCATTCTGTTTATCACTATAACATCTATAACTCTACGACAATTAAAGCATGCTGTAATTTGATATGAATTATTTCCCACTCTGCAGCTTCTTTCATTTGTTACTACACTTGGGTGTATAAATTGTATTTTAGTTGGATTTGAACCCAATAAAAAGTATTTATTGGGCTTACAATCTGTGTTTGTTTAAAGTAAGAAAAACCTTCTTGTTACTTTTTTCACCAGTTCTTATTTGTTGACATGCAGAATTAAAAGCAACGACAGAATGTAAACCGAATGTAAACACATGTAACTAGCTACATACTTTATTATATGATTATAAATAAAGTAGGCCTAGGATTACTTAACAGCCATGAAAGTGACAAGAACAATTTATTGCTTTTTGTAAGCATTAGCCTTCCATGCTCTGACCCATGATCTGAAATTCCTGTCCAGGATATACTTCGTTTAGACACAATACAGAAACACTGAATGATTTTCTATGTATTAAAAGGAAAATGAAGAGGAAGTAAACATGAATGTATCATTCTTTTTTTCAGAGTGACTGCAAAAAAGAATGATAATAAAGTTTATTTGACTCAGCTAAATCTCTATAGCCATGTGGTGTGTGTGTGTGTGTGTGTGTGTGTGTGTTTGAGGATCTTCTTCAGTTCAGAGCTACTAGTCTGAAAAGGAGAGAACAACCATGAGAAGCCATTAGCTCTAATCTGAAAGACAACTTTAGTGAAGTTTTTTTTTACCTCAGAGATCCCTTCTGGCACAAGTGCAAGTTGTCCAAGACATACTGAACGTTAATGTAAATACAGGTGATTTTAAATCATAAGAACTTTATTTATCAATTATCTTGCCCCAATTTAGCAATTATTTAAAAACACTCATAATACCATGCCTCTAAATTGTATTGTAATTACACATGTCCATATGGTGATAATAGAGGCTGTCTCTCCTCACCTCCAGCAGCTGGATGAAGGGGTGATGCTGTTTTTTCACAGGGATGTTTATGAGGCTGTCCATCAGCAATATGCGAATGAAGTCACACACCTGCTTCCTAGCAGGGTGAGAGAGGCGGACCACTGGGGACTCCCCTGTAGCCCCATCCTCACCACAACACTGGAGGCCTGTGGGGCCCTTCATACAAAGACGGAACACCCATGATCAGTTTACATAACTGACTGTGTGACATTTCTCAGGGGAATGAAAAGCTGCATAGCAGGCCTGTAATTTTCTATGCAAGGAGCACGGGAGGGTATGGTGCCCTCTTTTCTCACCTCAGTGGTTTCAGTGGGGAAAACTGCACTGGCCAGAGAGTTGAGGAAGCCAGTGGAGGCCCATAAAGGATCTCGGGGGAAGAGGCTGTGGACCAGGCAGAGGAACTGCATCACACTGCCCGGGAACTGAACTTCCCAGCTGTCTTCACTTCCTTTTACAGGCTTTTTGAAGAAATAAAAGCACAGTGTAGAACAGTTTAACACTGTAGAAGTTGACATTTTCACTGGCAATAACTAAACCATATTGAAAACAAATTATTAGTCACATCAAACAAGTGGAGAAATCAACATGATTTAATATGTTCAATCAACATATATTTGTGTTAAAGATGAACTCAACCATTTGACGCATAATGTAAATGGAATGCAAAAAAAAAAAATTGTTACACAGCAAAGTGAAATTAATAATATTATTTTTGAATAGTACAGCAAAATGAAAGCAATAACTCAGCTTCTAAGGATTAACACACACACACACACACACACACACACACAACACACACGTAATTTCACACACTCCTTGCTAAATAAATGTCATTGACCATTCTCACCTTACAAATGATCATCTTGACCAGCTCTATGAGGACACAGGCTGCCTCTGTGCCGAGATGGACTCCTTTTTTATTTGTGGAGTTGTCAATCATACTTTGGAGTAAGCTGTCAAGGTCCACCTGGAATCAAGATGTTTGAGTCATTAAATAAAATATTAATAATGTATATAGAGTGCAAATATTGTCACAAAAGCACAGTAAAATTTTCTTTCATTATTTGTGTTTCTAATTTTTATACACTTCCAATGTACTTTTGCTTCACCACTGAATTAAAAAAAAAAAAAACACATTAGTTTAAAAGTCACCTGTCCACCAGGCATGTGAAAATCTTCCCCTCTTAACAGCAGTGCAGCAAAAGCTCCATATATCTGAGGAAGGTTGATATGGCTGAGCAGCAGTCCGGGCAGCACAGTAAAGCCTGGACACGTGCAGCTCAAATATTCATAAGACCAACAGCGTGATCCCACGTCACCTGAGGAAAATGGCACACATCAACATAACGAAATAAAATAATCCCACATCTACATAGCATGACTGCTGCCTGGATTACATTTCAGAACTTCTACAGAGTCATGAAATATGGTGTTTCAACATATTGCTCACATATTGCCTAATGCACGGGTCTAAGAACAGGCTGTCACTGTTCAAACATTTACATTTACGGCATTTAGCAGATGCTTTTATCCAAAGCGACTTCCATTCCCTAACCACAGGGACAGTCTAGAGCAACTCAGATTTAAGGGTCTTGCTCAGGAACCCACCAGCATCTACCCACTAAGTATCCTACCCACTAGGCCACCACCACCCCAATGGAAGACTGTACCTATGTTTCTGAATGGGGTCTCCATGCCTTCCAGCAGTGTTCCCAATGACACACCCTCTCTGAACTTGGCCAGTATGCTCCGATTTGATAGAAAATGGACGAGCAGCCTAAGAGCCAACAGCACTGTGCTGGAGTGGACATGTCCCTGTAAGAAGAGGAGGAACCAATCTGACCCCAGCGTGAAGAACACTTCTTCCTGGTTACTGCCATTCAAGAAACATGGGACCATTAGAGAGTCAAAATGTGTTACTTTTAGTGTATGGAAGAGTTGGGTAAGGAGTCCCCTGCGCTACAGACTCACTTGTTAGGAAGAGGACTGTCGGATATGATTAGAGAGGATAGCACCTCAAGCAGCTGGTTTCTGATCCATACGGTTCTCGCAGGTGTTTGGCTCAGGGCTAGACAGAAGTTCAGGCAAAGCTTCACTCATCTTTAATCAAGCCTCAAAAGAAACATGTTGACTCTAATACTGAGGAAAAGAACCCTCTAAAAACAAATTTGTAATGACATTTAATGATTACCTACAAAGGCATTACACTTACCTTGAGACTGATCATCAGAAACTATACACGGGAAGACAGTGTTCTCATTAACAGTTGGAGGCAGCAGGGTATGAACCAAGAAGAGTCCCAACCTGCGTTACACAGAGATCCAGTACATGAAGTTAGTTGCACATGCATGTCTTATGGAAATTTCAGGCTTTCTCAGAGTCATCCCAAAGTCCATCTTGACTCTTCTGTCTTAAGTCTTCTGGAGTTTAAACATTTGGGGCTACAGCGTGCATAATTAAATTATGCTATAAGTAAATCCTAACCAAGCCATTGTGTTGTCCTATATCTTGTATGCTAAAAAAGCTAAGCCTAGCCAATCATAATAATTAAGTACTACAACCAAAAATCAAGGATAAGCCTAGAGCCTATACATGTGCATTATTAAAAATGTTTATACACATGAACAAATGAATAATTTTAGGAATATTGTTTTATTTTAGGAATATTTGTTTACATTAAGTTAGCAGCAAAAACTGAGAAATGTTGTTCTATATTACCAGTCAAAAGCTGAACAATGAAATTTTCTACGTTGTCTGTTACTCATTTAATATTTACTAAAAATACATGAAATATTCCCTGCTAACAAATGTAGAATATGTTCACCATCTGAGCACCTTTATTAGCCAGAAAATGTCATTTTTCATTTATCACTACTGACGTACAAAAAGCTACACAATAGAATTACAATTATAATGTGGATCGCCAGACAGCTGTTAGGTATTTAGCAAGTTATTAAGTGACAGCTAAGGGGATGAAACAGCTAGGAACTTGAGTCTGCATCACCACACAACCAGTTAATAGGATGTCAGACATGCACTGTTATATATTCTTTCCATATTATAAAGGAAACGTGTTTGACAAACTTTCATTTATAGTTGTTCGCGCAACAAGAATAAAAATCTGCAGTTCATGAAATAAGTGGTGTGCAAAAACATTTGACTGACAATCAGTATAAAAACTGACAATCCAATATTTTTGACAAATTGATAGTTGTTTTTTTGACAACTAAGTGGACTAAATGATGTGTTAACTTGTAAACAAGTGCAAACAAGTATAGTGAAATGACTCAAATCCAAGTATAGGATCACCGGATAATGGATTTTGTACAGACAAATGAATAATATTAAGCCACCAAACAGACTGTTTTTCCATGCCTGCGGATGTCTGAGGTGCTGAAGTGCCCTTGCAGCAGGTATGTGATGATGGTGCAGATGACAGTGACTTTTCTGTGTGTCACAGCAGGGTCCTGCAGCAGGAAGAGGAGCTTCATCATCAGATGAAGGCTGTGCATGGCTTCACCATTCCGTGGATCTCCACTGGAAAAGATTAGCACATAAGTCATATGATGGAGTACATGACAAGTCAAGTGCTGTGTGAAGCTGCTCTGCCTACACGGTGCTGCATCACGTTTCCTGTAAACAGATCTGGCATGAGTGGAAAAAGGAAGCAGAAATGCACTCTCACATACAAATCAATGTATGCTTACACAAATCCCTGAGGAATCGAAATCAGTATAAAGTACCTTGATGATTTCAGGATATCAGCAAAATGATTTAAAACAGAGAAGTCAAGACTTTCTGGAGCCTTCTGCCAGACCTAAAAATAAAAGAAAGGAACCATGAGCCATACAGACTGAAAGATTGTCAGTGACAATGGCCACATACAATGTAAAAAGTAGGTCCATTCAAGGTTTAAACAGATAAACGCAAAAATACCTCAAAGTCACAGAGGATGCCCTGGAGGGCGGAGAGGTCATGAATATACACGCAGCCTGTTCCTAGCTCCATGGTGCCCACTATGGCCAAAATCAATTGGAATGTTCTGCTACTTATCAAATGAGCTTTGGTCTTCAAGACGAAGGCAAAAAGCTGCACACAAAAACAAGTCGCCCCAAAAAGTTGTGGTGAGGTACACTGATTCAAATAATAGTTACTGATACAAAGTTCTCTATGACCTCTTTTGCATTTATGGCCTACAGAGCTTGTGCAGTTTATCCTGTTGACATGTTTTGATGTATCAAAACATCCCTCACCAAGAACATACCTTATAGCCATTGATGCGCTTCATTTCACGTCTCATCACAGGATTTGTGTCTAAGACAGAAAGTAGAACTTTGACAGTGGCATATAACGAACTGTCATCTGATGCCATAGCAACCAGGCTAAGGACAACTGCAGGTCCACCAATGTACTGGAAACTTGTGGCAGCACTATTCGACATAAATGTCCTCACCCCTGCAAGAAGAAGTTTGAGTGACAAGCAAAACAGATGATGAGTCAAAAATCACCAAGTTGTAACAATTATTTTGATGACGGGGTAATTTTAAAAATATACATTTTTACCAAAACGACCAATCAAGGCTGCCCCTATAGTTCTAGCAGTTCCACTGAGGTGCTGACTGATGTTCTGGGCCAAGAAGACAGGGGTGGTGTTATCCCGCGAGGTGATGCCCATCTTGAAACAAATACAACAACATATCTGATTCAGTCTTCTCCGTTACAGGCAGGTAACCAATATGTTAATGCACAACATATAAGCCAGATCTGATGAAATAGTGGCACCTCCTTTGCTATAAGACGACTGTCCACCTCATTGTATTGTTCTCTTATCTCTGCTACTGTAGTGACAGTGGACACTGCTGGGTTAATGCCAAAGGAAAGTCTCTCTGGAGAAACAAGCCTTACTGGAGGACACTCTGTTATTCCACTATCTGAAAAGAAATAAAAGTGCCATGGCATACACATTACTGTACTACATAATGCAAAGAGCACAAACACACATTCTGCTGCGAGATTTAGAAAGTATATATCGGCACATTTCAAAAGCAAAAAAGTTTTACAGTTTATAAACCAGAAATTGAGAAAACGGTCATGCCATTTACCTACCTTGTGCATGAAGTGCCAGATAACTACCCAGGTACTTAGTGCCCTGTACATACATAATCTCCACAGAATCAGCACTTAGAACTTCTTCAAAGAGGTATGTGGGACCAACTCGCCAGATCAGAGCTGCATGTTGTTTCCATATAGGAGGAGTGCCAATAATTCCACACACATCAATGACTGCAGATGCATCCATCGCAATACACTGACCAGGGAATGGCTGAATATACCTCATCTATTGACAGACAGACAGATTGCAGGAGTGCTGCATGTTCTGAAATTTGTAAAATATTAAAGAGCACAAAGAAGAGACGCATTTGTAACATATATACCAACCTTTGATGCTCCAATCACCTCTCCGTTCAGATAAGCAGACACTTTGCAGCTTTTTTTGATGTCTTTTGCCATAGCAATAACAAGGTGATGCCACTGACCTGGCATCAGCTGTTTGGAGCACTTGAAGCGCACAGTCACCGGCAGTGTAGTTGGAGTCCGTACCTCAGGCTCCATTATGTCTGTGGTAGAAAGATTTGAGTTGTCTAGAAAGATTTTGACTTATGCTTAAAAGGGGGCAGTTACTAAAATCGTAGTTACTCAAGACATCATCACATAATATTTATGATGATATCTAGGTTTGAGAACATGTTGGCCTGGATAAAATGCACAAACAAATAGTGAGAACACAATCTGAGAGATTTTTTTATTGTTTGTTCCCAAAAAATTAAGCTATTCAAGCAGGAACAGGAACAGTCACCTAGAAACTGGTACGGTTCCTCTTCAGTGGAGATGACCAGGCAGCCATCAGAGGCAGAGATACTGACTGACAGACAGCTGTACTGCTGCTCAGCGCGGGACATGTGGCGCACCACCGTCAGCAGACGCACTGGGTGGGAGTCGCAGGCTGAGCTGAACCTGCTGATCAGAAACCAGCAGGAGAGAGACAGGCCAGCAGAGGGAGGAAAACCTCGGCAGTCTGAGAAACAAAGACCGCAGTGACACAGAGTGACTCAGAGGTCCAGAAAAGCACTGCACTCTCAGCTCATAAGATATCTAGTAATGACTTGCCAATGACTGGCATCTAGTTTTGCCCTATAATTACAAAATACTTTAGTATCATAGTAGTTATTTCACAATTCTTAGTCAATACTGTACAAGTCCGAAGAATCTGAATAAACAATAGAAATAGGGCTATAGTTAAAGAGTTAAAATCATTTTGATGTAATTTTGTTTTGCTCAAATATTTGCCGATAAAGCATTTCTCACCACTGCCGATTCCTCCTGTGGAGATGGAGTCTGCACTGACCCCTTTTACTGTGGCAAGAGATGGCAAAAAGAGACATCTGAAATTACAGAAGGAGCTCTATGAGCTTGTGCAAATACAAAACTTAGATTGTTGCAAAAATTATTTGTTAATAAACAGTGAAATGTATTATTTATGCAGAAACACTTTGTGTGGGTAATTTAATTACTATTCACTGTGACTAGATGACTCCAACAAAGCCTTTTTAAGAAGTTGCTGACACCCACCCATATCCACTGTCAGTCATGTCAAATTCCACAAAAGATGGAGAAACAGAAACTTTGTGAGGGCGGAAGCTCCGTGGTGAAGTCATTGAAACAAGGCTGATAATGCGGTGAAGGGGAACTGGTGTCCAACTGTTTGAAGAGGGCTTCAGTAAGCTAAAGCTCCTTTTGAATGACCTCTTGGAACTTATCTTGTTAGTCTCAACACAATCGTCTGTTTGGTCAGCGGATTGTCCTGTGAAAAATGAAATTTGACAAATCTAGCAGAGATGATGCACATAAAATGTATATTAAACATATCTCATAAAACAGGAAAGAAGTATTTAAAGCTGCCCTTTCTTTAGTTTGTGTCACAATTTTATATTTTTAGCAACAAAAGTCTCTGAATGTAGAGGTACGAGATAAGATGAGTTATAAAGGGAAGACAATGGTACATGTTACCATTAGAGAGATGTGGACCATCCTCGGAAATGGGGGGGGGAGTATTCTCCTCAGCATTACACATAAGAGGCTCTCCTAAACACAGAAACTGCCTGAAGGAAAGTATACAATGACACAAATAACAGAAATAAATTATGTTTTTGGAATTTGTACATGCATGTAAAACCAAGCCAACATGACCAGGAGAGTCATGCAGTCAAACAGTACGGAAAAAAACGAGAACTGGAGATGGTTCTAACATTATAATACAAATCATCTTTTGTTTGGGCTAACCTGAGGGACTTGTGGTCGATGGACTGGGAAGCCAGTTTCTCCAGGATGCGCACCACAGGCAGATGCAGTACGTGGGCACTGTTGCTGAGGATGTGCCGGCATTTGGTGAGCAGAGTGACCAACAGGCCTGACTCACACATGATCTGTCTGTTCTGCTCTGACTTCACCATAGACTGCACATGATGGGCCACAGCAAACTGCAGCTCTGCAGACGGCTACAGACCAGAAACACCAGACACACAGTTCAGCACCCTAGCAGTCATTCAGCAGCAGACAAGCACTTGCAAAGCTCTTCAAGTGCAAGTTTAGATTACATTTACAGCATCTGGCAGATCCAGAGCGACATACATGGGTGCTTTGTAGTCCACAAGAAAACATGTGCCTCACAAAAAGCCTCGACTTAAAACTAAAACCTGCTAGTGGACTAGGATTCTACCAGAGATGGAGTTAGTACTCCACCAAGGCCCTATCAGAACACACAGACAAAAGACAGGTTTTTTTTGTTATTTGTGAAGTTTGTGTTAATCAAGTTGGTTTATGACATGAACATGCAATTGTTATCCTAAGCGCTATCTTGTGACATTTTTATTAAGATCTGTTAATGTACTGCTAACCTGAGGGTCACTTGGAGAGTAAATGTGAGGCAGCAGAGTCATGATGACCCTAATCGCTCCAGGGTGCTGTATTATGTGATCACAGGAAAACCTGAGGAGAGAAAGATGTCTGTGATGGGTCGGGGAAACATGAGTGCCATGTTGATGCAACCCCTGGGCAGCCCCTGAGGTTAAGTGGCTTGTAAAAGAGCATAAAGGCATCAGAGGCTGATATAGACATTAGCCATCTGGCACCACAATAGAGTCACAGGACATGTTGACCTTGTTAGGAAAGGATAACTGTTAAAGCACCAATTGTGTGGCTGTCCTCTATATTGTTTGTTAATTATCATCCCAGCACTGGTGCTCGCATTACTGACATTACAGGAGAGTGCAATACGCAAATACGCCTTATAAAAACTGTTACTTTTGTGTACTGTGAGTATCCTGACCAATGACAGGTTCTGTGTACGTTTAGGTCCCTCAAAGGCATTAACTTCCCATGATGCAATAATTGGTAATTATTTTTGTCAAAAAGAATACAGAACAATCTTTAATCACAACAAGAATTCACTAATGTGTTTTAATATACTGTAAAAGATGTCACAATTACAATATGTAACAACGGAGTTATACTGTAGCATTTTGTCCATATCATGCGATATTACTATACTTCATCTCAAAGTAGATTTTTTTCATGAATTCCAAAAATAATATAAGGACAAAGAAAATTTCTAAAGAAATAAGTGTGCATCATCTAAATAATTTAGGGAATCACCTATGTGGGATTTGTAGGTCAATATATAGTTCATATTTATATCTGCCAATGCTGATACAAAAAGAAGAAAGAGGAATTAGAAAAATATCACGAACATACAACGTATATTTATTTCTAGCTTCAAAATGAGGTAAAATGTAAATAATACAGAGTCATAGCTCATTCAGAGTGTGATAAATTTAAATGTCTGATTCTGATTTTTTTTTTTCAGGAAAGTATCTGCCAATACTGATACGATTCTGATAACATTGTGCATCCTTAAACCATTCAGCAGCCCTCACCTGCCAGACTCTGTGGAAACAGAAGAGATAGTAAGAGCTGCATTTCTTATCCGGCATTGAAAGTCTTCCTCTCCCGCCTTTGGGCCAGTGGAGGAGGATGGCTGACTCTCTCCCACCTCTGAGCCCTCCTGTAAGCCAGTGCACAGGTCCACAGCCACACCAACTCCGGTACTAAACTGCTCCAGGAAGCTCAGCAGTCTCACACAGTGCTGCATGTAGGGGTCGGGTGATATGACAATATGATATAAGGTATTTTCAAAAACACAGCAATACTGAAACATTTTAAGAAAGAGGTGAAAAGCCTCCAGGTGGCACAAATATTTAAAAGTCGTGCTCTATTGTTAGATAAACTCTAACAATAAAGGTTGGCAATGTCAGGAATGTAGAGGAGTGGAATTTTTCCTGCTTAATTGCATTGTAATGCTGTGCAGTTTTTAAACATCAACCAGTATTTTTTAAATTTACCAACAAAATGTGCATGTTCAAATTCATATCACTTCGGCTACAGTGATTTAGAAAACATACATATATTAAAGTATCAAATATCAACTGTCGTAATGTTATACATTTGCCATGTTGCCCTCCCCTACCTGCAGGGGTGTGGGAAGAGGTGGTCCGGAGCCTTCAGCCGTCTCTGCAAACTGACGGAAGCTCCTGCAGCTCGAGCGAGAATCGGTAGACACATCTAACTCCGTCGGCACCCCACTAGAAAAGCAGCCCAGCTGCAGCAGAGCCTCAGCCAGTTTCTCATAGTGGCCAGTGGTGTGGAAGAAGTGGGCATTGACAGGATGCAGGTGGACGGCCAGGGTGATGGTGTGCAGGATAAGCAAGAGCAGCTCCATCAGGCTGCTGGGACTGAGAGAGGCCCACACCCCCAGCGGCTGCTCCATTAGAGCCCCCTCCATGTCCACCATCATGGACAGCAGACCGTTGAAGCCACCTGCTGTGCGGAAAGCATTCCAGCTGTTTGGGTTGTCCAGCACTTTCAGGATAGACTGGGTATGGGAGAGATATGAGGAAATAGATTTGATATAATGTTGACATTTTTGACCTTGAATGCTTCTTTTCATTGTGATGATCAACATCACAATACAGTTTAATTACTTGGAGGTTTCTTCAGGTCAGGAGGTGTGTTGAAAATGCACCAGTGAATTATATATCACTCTAAAAAAAAGGGGGCAGTGGAGTGGTGTCTGAGTTTCATGGGGCTTAGCAGAAATTGGTTTAGCCTTTATTCGGTTTACCACGCTAATACATCAAACAGCTAATGTGTCAGAAAATTAAGCCCAAAACTAATTAGGACCAATAGAAGCAATCAGAGTAGCTTTGACGTATTTCACACAGTGGTTGGGGTGAATCCAATTGCTGCCAACCTTAAACCAGTTACAATGTAATAGTCTGCAAGTTAGTATCCTTGTACTTGAATCAAAAAAATGGACATGTACAGTAAATACCTAATTTAGTTACATATAATTACATTTCTTTCACATTCACTGATCTGATACTGCTCATAATTTTCAGCGTGTCACGCCACCAGGCTGCGATCCTAATCGAATTGTGCCCGAGTTAACAGCTAAATGAATATTAGCAAATCAATCTGAATTTGGCTGTAATGTGATCAGGCTCCCAATGGCGAGGATAATAAATTCACACACTTATTACGCTTTAAACTTGTTATGGTTCGTTAAAATAAATAAAAAAAATGACTGAATCTGGAGGTAGCGCCTCAAACTTTGAGCTCAGTTCAGGATACAGTCACTCCCACTTCACCACTGGTCCATTTTACCAGACATGAGAGTGTAAATGTGAAAAAAAAGCAGCGAAAAGGAGAATGGTAGGAGGGAGAATAGTGGAGATGATGGTCAGAGAAAGATAACCCAAGAATGACAACTAGTTAAAGGATCAACAAAGATGGAATGGAGGAAATACAGGGAGGAAAAAAAGGCACACCTTCAGAAGGTCCATTTTGAGTCGCAGTTCCGTCTCAGTGGAGGAGCAGAGGGCTCCTATAGCAGTACTCATGTATTCTTCTGGGTTCATCTCAGACAGCTGCTCCAGAATACACAGAGCCGGACTGCGGAACTGCTCATCATTCAGGAAGATCTTTATATAGGGAATCATCCCCAAATCCCTTACGAGCGCTGATATCGTCAAGAGAGAAACCAATAACTATTCTCTTTACTTTGTTTATGTATTCGTTTACGCAAATACACACGTCTTCACATATATACAACTATGACTTGAAAACACTTCTCGTCCGTGAAAAATTCCACCTGTGCATTCAGCAACATAAACACTCTTATGACAACCAAAGTACTTTGGTGTACCTGTATTTCTGATGGACCTTAATGCCAGAGCTGCAACTACATTCAGCATGTTTGTGGTGAGCTGCCTCTCACAGTCTTCCACTCTCAACTCATCCTTATTCGCTGTATGTGAAAGAAAGTGAAAGAATACTTAGATCAGCTCTGGGGATTTCAGAATTTACACACACACTTTAGCTTTATTCAGCTTTTTATTCTAATATTTACTTTTCAAGATACTGTTCAACAAAATACACTGTGGTTTTGTTCAAGAACTGCTAGAAAACTATTATGTGAGACAGGAGTCCTCAGCTCCGATCCTGGAGAAAGTTTAGTTATAACAAACTTGGCTCTAAAATCTGAATGCTCCTGAAGACCTCGTTGTGTTAGATTAGGGTTGTAAAACATTTTAATAACTGATCCATAACTGAACTGAATGCCACAAGAAGTGTAAAAGTTCAGCACAATTTCATAATACAGGGGTCCTCGAGTTACGACACAGATCCATTCCTTCGACAGTGATGTAAACTGAATTTTACACAGTTGTAAAATCATAAAACCACAGCTAAGTCACCGAAAAAGGAAAAGTGAAACTCCCTCACTCATACGCCGCATTACTGCGTATTCTTATGCCGTGCGCAACCAAACTAGCTTGCCCAGGTAGTTCATAAGTACAAGGCTAACGGTGTAAGCCGAGTAGCAGTGGGAGTGAGCGTTGCAAACTCGAAACGCCGCATGGGACCCCCTGTAATGCATTTTGAATGATTCAGGACTATTTAAAAAAAATACTGAAGAAACAAATGTGACTAGAGGATTTGGACATTTTGAAAATAGCCTAAAAAAAAAAATGTATTATGATTGATACATTTGAAAAATTAAAGCAGTTGAAATGCCACGTGGGTTACAGTTTAGCCTTAGTTGGAACTAAACACTGCAAGATGACAGATCTTGTAGACCAGAGATTGGCACCACTGATTTAAAAGCACAGTCATATGGACACTCTTAGTCATTTCTAAGTACATCTCCTATACAGAGGACAAACTTCTACCCATTTGAATGCACACCTTACATGGACAAACGCACACATTGACTCCACCTGTAATGCCGGCCTTCCTCAGTATCTTGGCTCTCCTTCTGAGCTCCACCAATAACAGCTCCATCAGACCACCATCAATCAGCACTTCTGACAGCAGGCCGCTGCGCATCACCAGGCTGTGGAAGCTCTCCAGCGCGGCCATGCTGAAAGCCTGCGAGGAGCCTTCCTTCAGCATGGCCTGCACCTTCCTCAGCGTGTCATGGGGGATGTAGGAGAGCTGAAAGACCACTGTCTCCAGCAGCTCAAAGAAGAGCCGGTGCACAGACGCTGGCTTCTGCCACACACACTCAGCCAGCTGAGCTAGAGACTGCAGTGTCCACTCCAGCAGAAAGAAGTTGGCTTTGTCCCAGGACCAGATCGTCTGCACCGTTCGCAGGATCTGACTGCAGGTCAGTGCGCTGCCTGAACGCAGGAAGGTGGACTGGATGATTTGAAAAGCTTTGAGGTTCTTCACTGCAGAGCCTGCAGAATGAAATTACCAAGTTTTAGAATTCAGTTATTAAATCTGTGAGCGAATAAGCGAGGAGATCATGCAAAGCTGCCCAATTTTATTCAGTCAAGTGTCAGAGGACATTGCACAATATAGCACATTTTCCTATAAATCTTCGTAATTTTCAAAACATATGTGGCCGCTAATGATATTCTGGCAACGTCGGAAAGTGATCTACGGTGAGAGTGCCATGACATTATAAACACCTTGGGGCCCATATATATGGAAAACTCTGCATTTAAATCAAGTTACTCTCACATAGATTGATTGAATCTTTGTTATTCAGCATGTGTGAATGAGAGCAAGCATCATGGAGACCCATATCCACAATCAAATGTGTGTATAACCCTGTCAAAAGATTAAAAAAAAAAGACTGCTTGGCTCCCTGGACATAAATGCACTGATGTTTAGAGTAAATAAATATATAAGTGGAGAGTAATGCGATTTAATCTCACCCTTAATTAAAATCACATCAGAGCCAAATGGAATCAAGCTATAAAAGGGCCATGTTTGCCTCTCTCTGGAGTGAGGTGCTCTGCTTGGTGATGAATGGTGGACTCTGGTACGGATGAGGAGAATGGATGTAGGGCATCTTAAGTGGGTTAGTGAAGAGAGCTACACTTCATCATCTTGGACATAATTGCCTTTGCCTTGTTGTTAACATGAGGCGGTGGTGGGGAGATGCAGTGAGGTGTTCAGCATCTGCGGTGCATCCGTCCGTACCTTTGGTCAGGGCGGGGTCGAATTTGAAGCCCGGTGGCTGGGGGTTGTTCACACACAGAGCCACTTTTAACTCTGCCTTTCCAAACAAGGTGAGTGAGGCAATAAGGCCCAGAAGATCTTCCACAGGAGAGAAGTGTTCCACTGCTGTTTCCTCTTCACAGCTGAAAAAAAAGAAGCAAAAGGTGACAATGTCTTATTAGCAGGCACTTCTGTTTGTTCTCCCTTATTCACTCTTGTGAAGTTAAAATACAGTTCGTAAAGCAATATTCTCACTTTCTTTCCCTTAACTTCTAATATTGCTGGCATCAATTGCAACTACAACGTTAATCATTTTTACAGACGGAGGGCTTCTCCATCACCAGGGATTCTGGATTTACCCACTCTAAAAAAAATGAAGAATAATCCCAGGTTATGTTAATCTTGTGTGAATTGGCATGTCTGTAAATATTGCATCACACCCTGTGAAAAAGGAGTTTTTGTGTTTCTTCTGCAGTATGGAGGCATTCGTTTAAACCATTCCTTGTGATCTGTATCCTCAATCAAGCCTCAAATGTATGAGATCGAACAATTAAACATGTTTTTTTATGTATTTGAAGCCGTGTTACTGTTTTAAGCCGTGTTACTGTTGGATATACATTTTAAAAAGCTAATGACATCACACTGCATTCACCTAAGGCAGCTGATGTAGAGAAATTATGATTAAATTAAATGAACAACAATCATTGGATGAACAACAATCGGCTTCAAACTGTATAAATTAGATTTTTCACTGAACAGTTCCTTTATGCACAGTATAATGCCAAAAACGAATAAACCGATCAGTGATTTTATTCTATTAACAGTACTGAATACTATATAAACACATTTCAGTGCAATAAACAGCTGCTGAAAGGTTCTCCTAGTGTGATGTCAGAGACTCTAAGATAATGTTTAGCCTGGAGAAACAAAAATCCCACAAGAGTGGCCATGAATGTGTAAAAAAAATGGGCCGGATGAGGAAATTCTTGTCCCGACGTGGCCTTGCTTTGAACAGTAAGGCCATTCTCAGCTTGTCGCAGATCACTAATGAGATCAATTTACCACTGACCTCATTACAGCGTCCTTCATTATTAAACACAGAAGAAAGCAGGCAAACTGACAAGAGAAAGTGAGAGCAAATAGAAAAGGAAAGTCCCAAAGATTCCAGCAGATTCACTTTCAGCAAGAATCTCTAACCCAAAGAGGGTTTCCTGGGGGTGATGACAAGCCCAAAGCACTTTACACTCAAATTGCGCTCAAGCTGCAGGTTTGCAGCTCTGAATTAGTTTTACTCCATGAAGAACAATTAGACCAGGAATCTCACTGTTTTGTGGAATGTTGCTCTTTAAATAAGTGGTAATGAGTTGTGTAGATGAGATACCGTGTCATAATGGCCTGGAGGACTGTGTAGCCATCATTGTTCTCAAACTCCTCAAAAAGTGCAGGGTTGACTGGGTAAGAGTCCTTCACAAAGCTGAACACGCTTACAGCCACTTCAGCCATGACTGGCCCGGGGACCATCTCGCTCATTTTCAGCATATTCTGGATGCAGATCTTTATGCAGTTCTTAGCTATAGAGAGGACAAATAATGTATGTATTGATATTTATTGACATATTTACATGTATAAATGACATCATTCGTTTTTTGCATGTGTCTTCAGTGACCCTGATTATCATTATCGTTAATAACTACCCTGCTTTGACCCAAAATATAACATGATGTCCCTGATTAGCCGTTTGTGCTGAGTTCAGGTCCAGTGCAGAAGCTTCTCTGGAAACATTCGTGACTATAAACAAACTTTACATAATCAGTGGTCTGGAACAGTTGAGTGAATCAAATGAGAAGCCCCAACGTCATGTGAAAGCACTCTGAAGAACTAATCTAGACAGGCATGTGATTAGTGACAGTCCGACATCTCAAATACCATGCAACACTTTGCTAACCCTCTACTGATAAATGCTGACTTTATTCTATTTATGTGTTTGGGCAAAAATACGCATGTTTTGATCAAATAACTTTATGTTGAAAAGAGACCATTGCTGGACGGATCCATTAAACTGAGCAAAAGAAAACCTTTTTTATTTACAAATGGCACACAGTGAAACAAAATATCAGCTAATGGAATAATCAGCTCCCAAAGACAGAGGAAGTGAAAGCGTGTGGGCGCTAAGACAATAGTGCATGTAGGTTGACAAAAACTCCCAGTCCCCAATTAGATTTGAATGGGGAGGAAGGAGGTCACCACAGGTATGTGGGAGGTGGTATGTGTGCGTTATTATGCACGGACGTATATGGAGAGCTGGGCTGACCTTGCAGTGCAGGGACAGTGTTTGGCACCTGGGCTGCTGACACAGCCCTGAGTACGCGCGAGGCCTGTCTCCGCCATGAGGAGCTGCACTGGTCCCACAGGGAGGTGAGCGCGATGATCACACACTGCAGCTCCTGCGTCTCCACCAACTCCTCCACGAACCGTACCTGCCTGCACAGCTGCAGGATCACCTAAGAACACAGCACACGCCGCATCCACAATATACACTACTGATTAAGTTGTTTGGAATCATCAATGGAGTATCCAGCAACAAAAAGTTAAAACAAATGTAAATACATGAATGGAAAATGATTATTTTGTTAGTACAGTATATGTTATTCACAAAATACAAAAAATAACCAGATTAAATGGGACTTCAAAGCATTTAAAATATTGGTTAAAATGTAAAAAAAAAAAAACCTGAATAAAAATATCTTGGAACGAGCGTGTGACATCCTCCGTCCCATCTCTCGGAGGTAGGGCAACAAACAGATACAGACACTTCACTAAAGCAGCAGCCAGTCCCGTCTCAGTCGCAGCATTCACGCCCTGTCAGAAAAAGCTATTGTCAATGAGCCCATTCCACTAAAACAATGCAGATTTTCTGACTTGTCTGATGTAAAGGACAAACAGGTATTCGTGATAGGAAGGTAAATAATCTACTTCTACTTCATATTCTCAGACTTGTATTGCTCTGAATCCAAAACGACTAGTGAGTCCAAGAGTACCCTTTGCAAATTTCCATTTTTCAAGAAAACAATCAGCTCATTAAAGATTTTTGCACAGTAAAGGAGAGAAGAAATGCAGGTAAATATTTAAAATGCTTCGAATTTGCACTCAATTTGTTATGCCAATAATATAATTTCCAGTCAGTTAACTGTAGCATCAGATAAATAGTCAGAAAAATCACATTAGTTCATTTATGTAGACAAGACTTGTTTCAGTTTGGCTCAGAAAAGGTAACAGAAAATGGGCTACATTATACGTTCTGGGTCAGAATGGTGGGTTGGAAATATCAGGACATTGTTGTTACATAATTCCCATATTGGGCTACATAGGGCCTGATTTGGGGGGTGGATGTGGCCAAAACATTTGTGACTTAACTGTAGTCTAAAGTTTGATGTAATGGCTCTGTTTGTCTGTACTGTGAACAACATATCCAATAAAAATGTTCCATTCTGTAATAGAAAAAAAATATTAACCACACTATAAACCAAACGACAGCACACAAGTCAGCAAAAAGTTACAAAAAGTTTTGCAGGCGCTGTAATGCTGCCACTTGTGCATCCTGGGCCGAGCAGCTATGATCGACAAGGAAGACTAACAAGACGTATACTTGCATGCGATGGACGAAGAATTTCAAAACTTCTCAGTAAATAATTTGCATGTATAACATGTTTCTTGTTCTCCAAAACTATAGCACAGCTGATTATTTCTTCGCTAATGTTCCACAACGCTATTACTAACAGAAAAAGGAATATAGTGTGAAGACGGCATTTCGGCATGTCTGTCATGTGACTGGCCTCATAGTTTGGTGGTATTTGAATACGAGGTAACTCGGCACTGCAGTTTTAAAAAAATACACTTCAAGGAGGTCTCTGTGAGTCAAATAATATTGTTGGACTTACAACGTCACTGGAAGACAGCAGAGAAAAGGACTTCAGCAGCAGCCATCCTTTGTTGCTGCTGTGCTCTGTGTGCTGAAAAAACTGCTCCAACTCATTTCGTGCTTCTTCTGTTGAAAAATTCAAGCGTAAAGACAGATTAGATGCTTTATATTCCGCCATTATTACAAACAGTGAGGGGGGAAAAAAAACATTTCAACGTGAAACCAAACTATCAAATGAAATAAAAAAAAGTTCATGTATACAACATATACAACTTTAAACATCATATACTGATGGTTATAATCGTGACTGATTCATGTGTTACTTGTATTTGCAGATATTAAGCACCGTACACATGCATGCAGTTCAAATGTCAACATCTTATCTCTAAAAAAGGGAAGCAGCATTCTTCCCCATAACACATCAACACTCACTCTCATTTAGTCACTTCATGAGCTGACAAGCCCACCTTCTCCCACACATGCCTGACTGTGAGCTGGCACAGTCCTACACATGTCACACATGCTTATGAGTAAATCACACTTAACCACTGTAAGCGTAGCTGAATGGAGAAGACTAGGTGTACCTGCTGGCCTTTCGGCGACTTTCTGCTGTACATGACACACCAGAGTCTTTGCAACCTCAGAGGCCATAGCCTGCATGTCCAAATCCTCAAAGCCATTGCTGCTTTCAGATACCTTACAGAAGGCACAAACAGAGAAGTTAAAGCATCTGTTTGAGGAACTGGTGAAAATACAAGAGCATGCACACTTCCTCTGACTCCCAAACTAAACATTTACAAAAACCCTCACGATATAAAAAAAACATCGAACGCTAGTGTTGACTGTGGTTCAGAACCTAAGCGCTGACATAGAACACATTTCTACTTAACTGACAGAGCAGAGGCATCCATGCACACACTAGTCACTTTCAAACATGCAGATGGACGTTTCATTTCTCTTTTATGTGACAGCGCACATCAGTGACTCCTGTCTGAAGTCTCACAAGACTTTACAGAAGATTCGGACACAGAGGTTTAGAGATACATTCGTTTGGTGGAGCACAAGCTACGCATTTCTTTACTCCCTGTAGGTAAATCCCTGTCGGAACGCATGACTGGAAATGCAGTCACATGAGCATTACTCCCAAACTAAGACTTTAAGGCACATGCAATCAGTGGTCTTACGAGGCAAATCACCTCTGGATTTCAGACAGAGGAAAAACACGTGTATACTCTGACTTTTGGCATTACGCAATGCCGTCTCTGTCAGAATGAGAGGTTTTACAGTCAGCATTAAGCTAACCATGTACACGACATAGGTGGATCTTCCCTGCTCCAAACACAGCTGATCCAACTAATCAACTAAAGAGCCTTTTCTGGGTTGAAGTGGCTGTAAGACCCAGAAAAACACATGAACGTACAGGGCAGTTGGCCTTCAAGAGTAAAGTTGGGAACTACTGTCCTACAACAACTGACAACATATTTAGATCAATTATAAAGAGCCAGAAAACAACTGTGTGTAGGAACTACATTACTGTAGAACTCAAAGTATTGACTGGATGATATGTTATTACAATATTTTAATAACATTTTACTTACTGGAAATATAAAAAACAGTACTGTGCAAAAGTCTTGGGCACCTATGAAAATTGTTTGAATCTGTTTATATCAGCAGTGGGTTTCTTTCTGCCAGCAAAAACACAAGTAAACAT
>JBBJLS010000148.1:16304995-16326552 GCA_037577275.1 Bryconaethiops microstoma | reverse complement strand
CTCTCTCTCTCTCTCTCTCTCTCTCTCTCTCTCTCTCTCTCTCTCTCTCTCTCTCTCTCTCTCTCTCTCTCTGTGTCCTATAGAGGTCATGCACACACATTTTGCAGGATACTGATTACAAGCAGTACAAAAAGAGGAGGTCTGCATTCTGAAGTACTGAAAAGCCATTTCTCCACCTTCCCCTCTCTTTACCTCATTTCAGGCAGCCCCACAGACAAGGCAGGGCAGGGCAGGGCCAGGCTGCAGCGTCCTCAGGGAGCTGTATGGTCCGTATTTGTGTCATCTCACACAGTCCAGCACTAGCTCACAATAACTAGATTATTCAGGACCCCTACTTTCTTAAGCAAGTGCTTATGGCACATAATGTTGTCCATAAACATGGCCTGAACGTACAGTGATCATAAAGGAGGTATAGATCAGAAAGGGGGTCTCAAAAAACAATAAATGAAATAAGGAAAAAATGGCAATCACAGAAATGTTACATTCTCAGCTTTCTGACGATGCACACAATGCTTGAAGCTGATATGTGGTGGTAATAAAAATGCGTAAGATACTGTGGGCTTTTCCTTTCTTACACAAATCTGGTTGTTTTTGCTATTTCTGAAACTGCTATATCAATTTTAGACAGAAGTTCTGCTTTCATCGGATGCCATATGTCTGAGAATAGAGATGATGTCATTCTTACAATTTATGATGCTTTTACTTTGATTCCATCTAGTGGTTAGAAACCAAATTACAAGCATATTGTGGCATTCACCCAGGCCACTTTCAGCGTACATTAGGTGTAGCTTTGACAACATTTAGAGGGAAAGAAGTCATTTAATTGATGTAATGGCTGTTTATAGGTCATGGTAATTTAGCTGTGTAAGTAATGTGGGTAAGTAATGTCCATGTCAGGGTTTGGGGAATAGGGCTAAGTGTGTTCCTGCCACTGATTGACAGAATCCTGACTCAGCTGCTTGGATAAATGGTCTCACATTTTCATGCAACTCATCATTCCTGGCAGGATCAGAGTTACTGTGCACTACCTAATCATATTTACACGAGAGAATGAGATGAATTAGATGTGCTGTTTTTTGTGTGTTTAACGTTTTCCAGGCAAAATCATTGAAGCATTTAAAGAACATGTTTATCAAATTTTATTAGGGATACAGATTAATCCAAAAATCCGATTTACACCCAAAATATAGTGAACAACCCATGGCCTGATTAATGTGAGATAAATTCCATCTGTAGTTTTCTATTTAGGCTTTGAGGCTTATGACACTGACAAATTATGGGAGTTAACACACAAACACACCACACATTTGCCTCAAACCATGCTGAGCTGTTAAGTAATCTATAAAAGAATCGCTTATGTGGTTTCTGACACTGTTTTCCATGTGTATGAAAATGAACACGAGTATAGATGCATTTGAGACTTCAAAAGGGCTGCTGATATTTGTGGTGATATTTATGTTGTAACAGTCATATTTGTCCATTGCATTAATAAGTGTTGTGCAATATGTCATGTTTGAGCATCATTATAATAGCAAGTGAAATAATAGCATGTCTCTCTGATTTATATGTGGAATAATTCCAGCTATTACTGTGTGGAAATGTTACTTAATGTAGAAATTTCTTTCATCTTGAGTCATCCATTCTACTAGCTTCATTCATTCAGTCTCTCTCTCGTGCGCTCTCTCTCTCTGTTTCTGTCACTTTCTGTCTCTGTCACTCTCTCTCTCTCTCTCTCTCTCTCTGTAGGCGGTACAGGAGAGAAGGACAGGTCAGCTCTGAGCCATGAGGCTTTCCTGCTTATGGCAAACTCCCAGAATGACATGGAAGACTGGGTCAAAGCCATCAGACGTGTCATCTGGGCTCCTTTTGGAGGAGGTAATACATTCGGCGGAACTACATACACACACACACACACACACACACACACACAGTAAGAAAGCTCACTCGGCCAATTTCTCCCACGGATCTGCGTTGTTGCAGACTCTAGTCTTCTGTTTTTATCTCCCACATTAATCAACGTGAACACAGTGGAGCATGCGCCTACATTTCTATTCTCGCCCTGCTGAGTGATGGCTGTTTCTGTCTAAGATGAGATCATCTGCCGCTTTGCTGATAGAAATGCCTTCACTGATGCACAAGCTCACTAAAATAACAGCCCAACTCATGATGTGCGCTGCCAAAACGTCTGTAGCATTAGCCACTGTGTTACAGAGCTCCTGTTATTAACTGTGTGGCTGAGCCCAAAGGCAAATTTAATTGAACACTATCACTTATCATTCTTTTAAAACTGCTGTTTAAAAGAACAGTGTCTGAAGCTTCTTAAATTTTGCAGTTATGAAGACCAATATTTTCAATTGTTGGTAAGATCAGATAAGATAAGAAAGAACTTTCTTTTGTCATAAACATGCTCAGTTAGCTCAGTTAGCCTCGTAGATCCAGTGCCAAACTAAAGAAGTGAACTTTTGACATCAGTTATGTCTTTTTTTTTTCTCATTTGAGCTGAAGATGAAACATTCTTTTAACAGTGATGAACATGCCATGCTAATTAGATTAGTGCATCCATGAGGAGATGAGTCATTTTGCTCAAAACAACAATACTTGTAACACTCTGCCTTAATCCTTAAAATCCCCTGGCTTAAAGGAGAGCTGTCAACTATGCCTTTGTAAGAGTATCCAAATAAGACACTCAAAAGATGTTCAAAAGTTTGGAATCACCGTTCAAAAGTTGAAAATCACTGCCGTCTTTAATAATGAGCCCATTTTGTTGCAGAAACATATATAAATGGAGGCAGATAAATTCTCAAGGTTATTGTTATTGTAAATAGATTATTGCAGTCTATTACTGATCATTTAATAACATCTTGCTGTTCCCCAAAAAACATGAAATATTACAGTAAACGGCTTTTAATACATGCTGGTGTCTGTCTTGTCATATTTCAATCTGCTAAGTTATTATTGGACATAACAAGCAAGTCCAAACTTTTGAACACTAGTGTATATGCTTAGTATAGCAGCTCCATGTTGTTATTTGAACATTGTTGAGACTGGCTATATATATTATGTTCACCACGTCTGCTTTACTGTAATTTTAGAGTGGAAGATCTGTGTCACTTGCGCGCACTAGATGTTCATTAATGCTTACAGTCAAAGGCTCCCCTTGTTATTCCAAACGGCACCGTCACTTATTTTGAAACAGTATGGATGACAGACATATTTCAACCAGAGCGTGTTCCCTCAGTGTTTACAGTGCTTAATGCTGGCCGGACCAATCACAGGCAAGGTGATACCTGTCTGTCTGAGTGCCTGTGGCTCATTTTCACTCGCTCATCCAGCTTGCATTACAGCTCCAATGGAAGAAGGCAAAACAAACGCTCCATTGTGGATTTATTGGACATCCGTAACACATCCATTTGCACACATATACAGACTGCTATAGGTTTCTGTGTGTTGTGGTTGTCCGCCAGCCTGAGACACCTTGCATGGATCTGTAATGTATCTCATGCCTCAAACTGGGGCTCTGCTGCTGTGTAGCTCCTGCCTGTTCACGCAGCCTGAGCTGTGCGCGCTTACCAGAAACAGAATCGTGTGCTTTACTAGCCGCAGAGGCAAAGGTAGGAAATGGCATAGGCAAAGTTGCCAAGTTGCTTAGTATGCTTGCTACTTAACATTAAGCTTTTTATTCATTTTTATATTTTATATGCTTCAGCTTATTACGTAATATGAAAGTACTATAAACTATGCCGTAACTTCTGTGAAATATGTATGTAAGTTATGTATTTTGTAGTAATGTAAAATTGTATTTTTAATGTAGTCACAATATGTTGTAGCAATAAAGACATCATGTGGGGCTCCAGTACATGCTGTAACAGGACAGTCTTAATGTTGGACATAGGCTGAATGCACTACTCAGATTACATTCATTCACACATAACACCAAATGATTCACATTGCAAGAGAGTACCAAGAGTAGGGCCACAGAGAGGCTACAGTATACTACAGTAAGAGTACGTGTGAACTGACAGCTGGTAAAATTAAGCATTATGTATATAAATATGTCAAATACAGTTTATCACACCTCTCCTTATCACAGAATCCCACAACATTGTCAATTATTTCGTTGTCATGTAAGCCTAGCACTTACATCGGTAGTTTGTGTGATTCTTAGGGATCTTTGGCCAACATCTGGAGGACACAGTGCAATATGAGAGGAAGTTTGGGCCCCGGCTGGCTCCTCTGCTGGTGGAGCAGTGCGTGGACTTCATACGAGAGCAAGGTCTGAAAGAGGAGGGTCTCTTCCGGATGCCAGGACAGGCAAACTTAGTTAAAGAGCTCCAGGATGCTTTTGACTGTGGCGATAAACCTCTGTTTGACAGGTAGGATGGGATCCTTTGGCTGTAATCCTGAACTGAGCTGTAACCCAAGGCCAAAGCTGTCATTTTTTTAGTATTAAAACCCACAGTTGATAGAAATCAGTTCATTTTGAAGCATGCGAGCACCAGAATCAAATCAGTTTAATACATGCCTTTCATCATTCAGCTTCCTGACTGTATGCTATGCATTGCCACTTAGAAAACTGAGCTTAAACTGGATTTAAACTCAGTTTTCTAATTAGCTGTACATGTCACGAAGCTGTGCTAAGGATAATGTAATCAGGGATACAATAATGAGACTACGTTCTGAATTTAAATGGGGGGAAGAAAGAGGGAGAGAGAGACAACAGGTCAAGAGAAGATCTCTCCGGAAGTCTGTGGGAGAGCAAGTGAATGTCTATGTGAACATTTTGCTCCCAGGATGATCTATCTCCAACATGAAACACCAGTACCAGGTGTTATGACAGCCTCGGGAAAGAATGCTTTGAACAATAGGCCTTTGATATCCATACACTGATGACAACTTTACACAACAGTAGGATATAAACTTCTTCAGGATATAAAAAGCTTCTTCAGGATTAGAGCTAGAACATTATAGAGCTCATGAACCAGACTTTGGCCTACACAGATGTGTGTGTGATCTCTTGCAGTAACACTGATGTACACACAGTGGCGTCACTGATGAAGCTCTATCTCAGGGAGCTGCCTGAGCCAGTCATCCCCTTTAACAAATATGAGGATTTCCTCACTTGTGCTCAGCTGCTGCTCAAGGACGAGGAAACGGTAAGACGTGATCATAAATATTGTTTTCAGACTGCCTTCATCCACCTTGCAATAATTTGAAGCGCATATTAACCTAGACATTCTGTGAGGCACTGCACAATGTGGATTAAATCCTGATTTACAGTCCGCACTGAATTCATTTCCCTTTATGTTCCATTCAGTAATTTCCATCTTGATTTATATTCCTCTATAGGGACTCGCTGAACTTGCAAAACAAGTGAAAATTCTCCCCCAAGCCAATTACAACCTGCTGAAGTACATCTGCAAGTAAGTAAATCCACAATTAGAAGAGTAACTCTATGGTTACATCAAAAATCAAAGACTCTTAAGATGTTTTAGCTTTGCATTCTTTTTTCATGGTTTCTTTTAGGTTCTTGGATGAAGTGCAGTCTCACTCAAATGAAAATAAGATGAGTGTTCAAAATCTCGCCACAGTATTTGGACCAAATATCCTTAGACCTAAAATGGAGGACCCAGTTACAATGATGGAGGGTAAGAATTGTCTGTTGTATTTGCTTTGAAGAATGCCAGTTTGATTAAAAAAAAAACAATAAAAAATTACGTTTGCAGAAAAAATTATTTTTGCAGACAAATACACATTAGTACATGTTGTAATGTACATATTGTAGTGTTAATGAGGACATGGCATACTGCAGTAACCGGGCTCTGCAAAGGATCAATGAAATCAAAAACAGAATTTTCTTATCTTAAAAGAGTTTGATGTACTCTGTCATACCAAGGGAATATAAAATATGGACCCAATAACCATGGAAGACCAAGCATGGAGTATTAACATTCAAGTATTGTCTAGTATATATCTAGCATTAAGTATATATCTAGTATTAACATTCATGTCAGCTAGTATGATGACAACTGGATATGATCAGATTCAGTGACTGAAGATACTGGGCTTATTTACTACATCAGTCTCTTGCTGTTTTTGTTGACATACAAAATTTTGATTGCTGGCCAGGTGTGTATGTCTGTGCTGCGATAACACCGTTCTTTTTCATTGTTGTTGGGTTTGCATCAGGATGCTTTAGCGAAACACTACAAAAGTTATGTGGTCGTAAGCATCCCTGCCCGAAGTGCCCCTCCAAATATGGCTTAAGTGATCAGATCGCAACGTGTCTCAGAAATGCACTGGACCTAGTTCACATCTATGCTTAGTGCATTTATAATCTGATCACCCGAGACATTTGTTAAAGTCAAGAGTGATTAAAGTCTGCGGGTGCAAAGAGGATTATTAAACATTTTGTATCTCTTGTCAGGAACCTCTCAGGTGCAACATCTCATGACAGTGTTGATCAGCGAGCATGAGCGGCTCTATGGCAGTGCAGAGTCTGAGGTGTCCTCGGAGCAGAGAGAGGCTCCTTCTCAGGGTCAGCGCTGCATGGTGGGCTGGATCTCAGAAGAGGAGATCCAGCGCTGTCCTTCATCCAGCCAAATCTCCAGCCTTCCAGACCACATGGGTAGCAGCGGCACATCTCTGGACATCAACACAAGCATGCCCGCCGCCACCAAGCCAACACCTCAGGGAAAAGCTGGGGTGGCAGTCAGCCCCAGTAAACAGGCCAAATCCCTCCCTTCATGGAAGTACTCTTTTAAAAGCAGTGGGGCACGGGCGCAGACGCCTAAAATTGGAGGCTCCTCCGTGGACGTGTCCAGCCTGCCCAGTACTGGGAACTGGCTAATGAATGGATTGTCCTCTCTGAGAAGCCACCGGCGCACGTCTTCAGGAGAGCGCATGGGCAAAGACTCGCCACTGTCCCATCGCTTGTCCACCTACGACAATGTGACCTCATCCAGTTTGAGCGTGCCCAGTGTGGCCAGCACGCCGTGGTCCACCTCCTCCTGCGAGATATCAGTGGCAGACACAGTGGGCAGTGATCCCTCTGGACTGAACTCCCAGAAGGGGCCTTGGTCAGAGACAGGCTCCGCTAGAGGACAGGTTGAAGAGAAAGTGTCGCAAGTAACACAGAGTAGTGAAGCACTGGAGCTTTGTGTAAGCAGCGCAGGATGCAGCGAGAATGGGAAAATGGACGATAGTATGGATGCGTCAGGAGACCCTGATGACAGCACGCAAGCACTTAACAGCCTGGTGTTGGAGCTGAAGGATGAGCTGAAGAAGCAGAAGATTAGTTATGAAGTCCGGATACGAAAGTAAGTGAGCATTTTTCAGCAGACGAACAAAATACATGTGCCTTACTTAACAGGCAATGTCAAGTGCGCTTGAATGATTCAGGACACAAATCTAAGGGATGACAGAATGAGATTCATGAGTTTTCTGGCATTGGAGCATTGCTTAAAATACTGGTGAGGGCCACAAGGGGCAGCAGTCACTGTGAAATCATGTGTGATCTGATTTAATGCGGCCATGCCAGAGTCTCCCAGCAGCTACTGAATAACCCAAAGGTCAGCCAAGAGCTGTCTTCCGGTGCTATTCAACCCATCAAGCTTTTAATTGTGCTCTCAGCTGGTAGGATTGCCAGTTTCTTAGTGCAACACAGGGAAACTATCAATCTTTGGTCAACCAGGGGTGTGTCTGAATAGTGAAATAAGATTGTGAGCTGCTGTCACCTAATAGTTGTTTGAGCTGCTATATTTGTGAAGGAAGCTAAATGTCCCCATCCTTTGTTACCACATGTTACACAGGAGTAAACTCTGAAGGTTATGTAATGAAGAGTAGTCTTATAAAATAAATGGTAAGTAATAATATAGGTCTGACTTTATATTCTGTTGTCACTGATAATTGTGTAGTAAAACAGTATATACAACAACAATGGAACTAGTCTGTTACAGCTTACATACAGTAACACAGGATGTAACTACAAAATATGTTCAACTTTAGTTGTAATCATGTCATGACATTGGAACACATTTGTCTAATAACAGTAAACTGCAATTTATGTATGTAAAAACTGTGGTTTAAATATCGCCAGTAGTACCTTTGTTGTTTCATGCATTGTTAATGTGTAATGACACAGTTATTAGAGATAGTTAAGATAAAGTGGGCCTGTAATATGCACAAATTTGCCAGAAAGGCTGCTGACATGATTCTGAAGGCTTTTCATGAGTGGATAATATTCTTTTATTGGATAATTTGGTTAGTGGTATTTCAATGTACATATTAAAATGAACAGTACTGTAAAAAAAAGTCTTATGCCAGTCAAGTAAACAGCAGAAAATTATCATCCTTGATGCCTCCCGATCACTGCAGGCATTCATTAAATTCCTCCGTCAGCACACCTGATTACTTAATGAAGGAAGGATGCTTGTTCGCCTAATGCATACTAATAAAGTACAGATTAGAACCATGTACTGGATGACAAGCGAACACACTGATAAATGTAGATTCACGGTTTGTTCTATAAAAGGTTATTTATATTTATTCTGTTATTAGCTTTTCTCATTCAGTTATAATACATATCATGTAATTGTCTAAGACTTCTCTGCAGTTCTGTAATATGATACAGCCAAGACCTTTTGTGGTCTGCACAGTTCTTGGTGCAGCTGTTAACCTTGTTGATATCATCCCATGTTTGCATCTATTTTCATCATCCTCACCTTGCTATGTAGGTTAATGCAGAATGTATGGAAAGCCTACCTCTTGTGGAAGTGTTCCAGATTTGCCTAAGCATCTCACATTTTCTCCTTAACCCATATGATGTTTCAAGCAAGATCAAGGAAGGTTTTGTATCACAAACTCACATGTTTTGGGGGAAAAAAGTAAAAGAATATAAAGAATTGAGAGGGGGAAAAAAGAGCAAGAGAACCAACAGCTATTCACTGTTTGGGCGCCTTGTTAGTGGCTGCAGTCTGACTGTAAAGAAGCATAATTTCTTATTATATGCTGGTAGTCTACATTCATCATGCTCTGTCTCGCTAGGTTGGAAGACACAAGTGCATCTCTGCGTGAGCAAGTAGACAGGCTGGAGGAGGAGGTAGACCAGGAGAGAAAGAAGTACAGGATGTTGGAGATTAAACTGCGCAACTCCGAGCGGGCCCGAGAGGATGCGGAGAACAGGAACAGGCTACTGCAGAACGAGATGGAGGAGTTCTTCTCCACATTAGGAGATCTAACACTGGGGACAAGGACAAACAAAATGTGACAGTGACAACAGAAATTGGGGACTTGTTCCGGATGTAATTTTAAATCTCTTTACTCATGTATCATGGGTGCTATGAGGTAATTTTGTGCTGTTTTGTTACAGCAACTAGATGACGTTATCTTGTGTAGCAAATCTCTTTCTCACTCTCAGTCTTCAGTCTGAAGTTTTAGGATTTGTTTAAATTGTTGTTGCCATCACCGGATTCTCAATGGCCTCACTTCCAGTATGCACAGACGATACCAAAGCATGACTACCCTGATTGTTTGTGATTGATGTAATTATGGTTGAAGGCTGCTTGTTTCCATGACAGTGCCTTTTGCGTCGATGCATGGTGTTGAGAAAATACTGCTTAACCACAAAAGAAGCATTTAACCTCAACTCTCTTTCATAGCTTCTTCACAAGTCTATGTCGTTTGAAGTCTGTGACTTTGAACAAGCTGCAGCTGTCCACTCTCCCACTCTTTTAAGAAATGGTTGATGAAAAACGGTTGATGACTGTTACATGCATATACTTCACCAACCTCCTTTGGTAAACCCATTTATCTTATACGTTGAAATGCAGGACAGGGAAAGAAAAGGCAGTGACCGTTTCAGGACAAGATCAGTGGTAACATCAGTAAACTGCAGTTAATGAGTAAAATTATGATTTTTTTTTTTTCCAATCAACTTAGGCCGCTGAGGTTGCCATGGTAATTATTTATTGCAATTAATTTACTGTTTAACTTATTTCTCAGGAGGTGTTTCTAAAAAATTTAAAAAAAAAAACACACACACACTGAATAAACTTAGGTAGATGGTGGAAATGAATATGAATGACAATATATACTTGACCGTGAATTGTAGTAGGCAGTCGATGACTATGTGATGAACTATGTGTATGCTTTAAAATGTTCTTGTGGTTATTGCCCCCTCTTGAAAGTGCCAAAGTAGAGGTCTTATGAAATGGCTATAGCTTTCGTATCATGGATCACTTGAAATGAAGTAAAACTGCAAAAGGTAAAGTAATAAACTTGTCATCCTGCAGTGTCAGAGGTGTTCTCAAATTCATTTCTAGGTCTCGGAGGTCCAGAGTTAGCACTTTGATGTCAGTATGATAAGCCATAAGACTATAAAATATATTCCTTAACCTGTATAATGAGATGTACACTGCCATTCAAAAGTTTGGAATCACTCCTTGTAATAGGTTTTATAACAACAGTTTATACCGTGTATATACCACACATCAAAATGTCTATTTAGAAGTTTGTTTCCGACATTGTAAGTACTTTGCCAAGATATCATAAATACATAATATACTGCAATTTTGTTTACAGTCATTTTTGTACACTTATCTTTCAAGACTTGTTCACCTCTTTTGAAATATCAGGCGTTCTGAATATTAAATTTTATCGAAACTGATAGACGTGAAACAATTTTCTCTGTCGTTTAAGAACTGCAGCATCATTCATCGTTTCTGAGCACGTCTAAAAATAATTCTTGCTATTTTGACCTGTGAAATGACACAGGAGAGGTGCATTAGATTAATTCACTTGAAGTGAAATACAAATGCACATTTCTAACCTGTGGGACTAATAATGGGTTATCTTATTGAAATCCTTGACTTCAAACCTTTGAACAGCAGTGAACTTTTTTTTCCAAATGATAAGAAATGAAATGATAACCGGAAACACAAACATGGGCAAAAGGCAAACAAATGTCTGTCAAATTCAAGTCGCAAAAACGAAACTACAGAACATAACCAATAACCAAATTTGACCTTTTTATTTTCAGTGGTTACAACACTGTTGAACTGCAGAGCACTCTGATGACACAGTGCTCTGAGCTGAACTTCACATACAACTGTAGCAGTGAGGCATTATTAAGCCAGCATCTTCACATGATCTTGCCATTGATGTACAGCTTTTTTTTGAAAATATTATCAGGATCCTGTGCCACTTTTCTCCAACTATGTGGATGACTGAAGGAGCTACGTGTAAGATTTTGAATGTTTTATTATGTTTGATGACTTCAGGAGCTCCAGTCATCATTGCCCAATATCAGTCAGAGGTGCACAGCTAGTTTTCAAAAATGCTATTGACTTTCATGCCAAAATAGTGAGAATGTGATAAATGTGGTTGTGTTTTCATTTTGCATGGTACAAGGATACACACAAATGGGAACGTGTGATGAAGTGGGTTGAACCATGAGCTTGTTTTAGGTTTAGACTGAATTACCAGGGAAGTAAGCAAAGGTCGTAAGATACCCTTCATCTTACACACAGCTCCTTTAAGCTTTAACAATCTCAGAGAAGGATTAAAAATGAAATGACAAGTAGTTCCAGGTAGAACCTTTAAAACAATATTGCATCTGAACTGAAATAAAAGACAAAAAGAAACCATATGGCCTCTTAAAACTGAAACATGCACATTCTCACAGTTCATTCAAATCAGCTATACATGACACTACAACACAAGCATCATAGTAACAATGAAGTTCTTTAAATAAATAAACCAACAAATATCACACACGGATGCTGCTCCTAAAATGTGGGCTGTAATGTTCATCAAACAAGGAGTTAAGCGTGAGGTAGTTCAAACTCTATTGAAGCCGATCCTGTTCAGTTCACTAATGTAACACGAGGGTAACAGCTTTTGAGCATGTTCAGATTTCATTCTTGTTAAAACGACAGCAGCTAAGAATTCTCAAAGGGCCGCATCATTACTGCCACTGTTAAGAGCACTTAAAATCAGAAAAGACTAAACCGAAATCTGCTTGAGGGGTTTTCTTACACAGAAATTGTTTTGTTTTGTTTCCAGTGTCCATGACATTCATAAGCATTCATCCTCATCCTAACATTCAATTTATAATCTCACACTTACAAACACTGCTCTTAGAAGAAAAACATCTTTGGGGACACAAAAATCGAGCCCAAACATTCACCAATTAATGTACTGTAAATCTAAGCGACGCACTTATACCACATGTATTTACAGTACCTGCCATAACAAACTTTTCTCACCTGATAAAAATATAAATAAAAACACCTTTAAAGTATATGGAAATAAATTCTTTTCAATTTTGGTTCATTTCACAAAAATAAACAATTAGCTGTTGTGAACCAGTGTAGAAACGATTAGCACTTTTGCATACAAAAACGAGAATGCATTTGTTCTTGATTTGAGAAGAGGCCACTCTCCGTGCAGGATAGCATTTGATTACTCAAAGTCTCACTGAACTACCTACTGTCGATAAAAAAAACAAAATGAATGAAAAAAAATAACTAGTGTCACAAAAGTATATAACCGATGTTAACTCTACAATGATCAGATTCATTATGAAGCTGAAATGCATTACTAGACAAACCTAATGGACGTGAGACTAGAAGGTACACTACGTAGAGTCATTTGTCACATAGTCAGTCATTCACCCCAAAATATTTAACAGCAGCAAAACAAAAAACAATCATATGCTGCCTAATCAAATAACCAATATATATATATAAAACAGTTCCGATGTTATGCATGATTATTTGCTGTAACAAAACTGTACACATCAAAAATAAAAGTGTTCTGGGCAAGAATTATGGAAACAAAAGCCACCTGGGACAAGGTTTTGCAGGAAAAAAAAAAAAAAAAAAACACAATTACAACCAAAATTAAAAAGCTATACTACACTCATATCAATTTGTACACTATTTTATATTTTTACATCAGTATCTGGATATTCGAAATACTAACATGAATCTTGTTTCTAAGTATATTCACTCAAAAATCCCACAAAAATCAAAAAAACTAAAAACATCCACTCAAAAAAAAAAAAAAAAGAAAAAATAAAAAAGGAAATTATATTCACTATTTAATCTTTACAGGTTATCCTTCTATAATAATACAGCAAAATGTTTTATCTGATATCTGAGCTTAGAAAGTAAGAACTGAGTGTGCAAAAGTCCTCACTTTTAGTAGCCAGGGGTTAGTAGAGCTTCTTGTCAAAGTAAGTGACTTATGTGACTTTAAAAATTGGGCATTTTGAGGGGAAGCAAATAATATCGCACCTGGCATTAAAAGATGCAATTGGACTGGCTTAAATCTGATACCATGCCACACACACAGAGGCTCCAGGGGAAGGCGATAGTCATCTGCAGCAGCTCAGGGGTCCTGCTGAGGCCTCTAGGCTGCTATCTGTGTCTGAGGCCATGGTGGGCTCTGTAGACATGGAGGACACATCGTTGATGGAAGAGGAGGAGGAAGGCTGGGGGGATCCATTCACTACTGCTGCACCTGTGCTATGAGAAACACATAGATCAGTCATAATCACACACAGGTACTGCGTCCACACCATTAACACTACGTGACCTCATGGATGCTAAACGCGAGGGGTGTGTATTGATCAATTTTGTGTTCTGAATGTAAATACAGAGAAAGGAAAAACGACAGGCCATTAATAATACACAAAGATAGTGATCTGGTATGTAACTATGGTTACATTTTTTATAGTGTTATAGTACTACATTTTTACATACAAAATCAGCTTTTCAACTTCTTGTCATGCAAAGTAGAGAATACAAATATTTGAAAACTGGTCCCTGGAACAGTTAAGTGACTCCTGCACCGAAGTGATATGTGTGAATAAATGCATTCTATTATTATAACAGCACTTACCTCTATTGGCAATATAGACCTTACTTTTTTTTTCTTAAAGAAGAAATCAATTTAACTAACCTAGAGGAGGTGGCTGACCTCGGATCACACCATTCTTCATTCTCTCCTCCCAGTCCAGAACCTCCTTATAAATCAGTTCTGATATAGACAGATAGATAGATATATAAATAGATAGGTAGAGAGGTAGATATACAGACAGAGAAAGAGAGCGAGAGTGAGAGAGGGAGAGTATGTCATGGAAGTAGGCAAGGTGCCAGTTGCCACAGTGTACTCTCCCCATGCGAGTCGAAAGAAATATCTATCTTTCTAAATTAAGTAACATGCATAAGCCATTTAACCATGCCTGAGGGGGTCATTAACACTTTTCAGGTGACTTCATCAGACAAGCTTTTGACTACGTGTGCAGAGGGCAAATGATATTCACACTGAACTTTCAGCTCTTTCGTCTGCATCAGATTTCACACAGTGACATTAATGGTGAAAAAGGAATAGAGCTGCTGCCACCTTTCCACTCCTCCACTGTATGTTCCCTCTCATCCAGCTGCTTGTCTGTGATTGCTGGAGGGGGCTGGAATAAGAAAAGAAAGCAAATAAATAAATGAAAGGTAATAAAAATGAACACCATTTATAACAGAGTTACAGTTAGTTGACAAATTTGGTGATTCTTTTAAATAAATGACATCTTGGACCTCAGAGCGACTTTGAAGCAAAGCAAATATTCATTCCACATTGTGAAAAATCATGATGACTATATAAAAAACACTATGATTTTGTGTACTCACCGCCTCTACCTCCGCTGGGTCATACCACACATTAATGTAGGGGTGCTGTAGAGCTTCTTCTACAGAGATGCGTTTGGAAGCATCTATTACCAGCATTTTGGAAAGCAGGTCTCGAGCCTGGCTCGCTAAGAAACACATCACACACTCAGACTGCTGATTGTCTCATATACATTTTAGATGGACTTGAAAGGAATACAGTACTGTTTATCACAGCTCACAAAATATCAACTCCTTTTTAGAAAAACTGCTTTACTGCTTTCTTGTGCGTTTGAGTTTATTCTAATGTTCACTTGTGTTTTTGCTGGCAGAAAGAAACCCACTGCTGATATAAACAGATTCAAACAATTTTCATAGGTGTCTAAGACTTTTGCACAGTACTGTATACCGGATTTGTTTGTGAACTATTCATACACGCATACTATCCTTTTCAATGCAATCACAAAGTGCTCAAAGAACACATCATTTTTAAAGTAATGACACAGCTGTTGATTAACCCACTCCGTACCTTTCAGTTTGTTGTGTTCCGAATCAGCAGGGAAGAGAACATCAGGGAAGAGCTTTTCAAAGCTGTATCCTGCATAGCGGGGCCTGTTCTCCACATAAGTCCTTACAGACTGGTTGAGCTTCATCAGGAACTCTTGGGATGGGGTTCCCAGCTGCTCGATAACTTTGTTCCACTGATCAATATCTTGAGATTACATGGTTAAGAAAAGCACTGCATTGTTCTCTGAAGCATAGAAAAGACGTCCAGGCCTGTGCGGAGCACGGTCACGATTTAAAACGACCACATCACGCCGGATGCACCAGCTACATGTAAGCACAGCGTCATCAAGCGACCACGCATCCAATTCACACTGCTTCCCACTCATTTTCTGCCGTGCTTCATTCAGGAACAGCAATAGGGAAAAAAAGAGAAGTGCAGCAGCGTGGAAGGTGTCGCATTCTGACGTATACAAGACACATATCAAGCAGAGTCAGCGTTGACTGAAACATAAAACCTATGTTTGTTCCATCAGACAGATGACCTTCAAAAATGCTTTTGGTGGGATTTACAATCAGACACGGTTTCTTATAAACTAGTAGTAGATACTATAGAGTATTTCATTCTGTGCTCAGCACACCAAGCCCTGATTTGCTAAACACCCTACAAATGCTCCTCAAAATGCAAAACAGGGAACGGCATGAACGAACAAGAACAGACAGGTAAGGATACGATCAGTACCTGGAAACAAAACACTACCTCTGACCATTTCAGCCATGATACAGCCAACAGACCAGACATCAACTGAAAAATGAAATGAAAATGAAATTAGCATGCAACACAATCATAACTAAAACAGACAGAGCTAAGACACATGGAGGTGGAATGAGGGGTAAAAACATATGTGAAAATAATGAACATGCAAGTGATGTTTTGGCAGCATCAGCCTCTACTGTTGAATGAAAAGGAAGAGAAACAGAAACTGAACAAAAGAACACATAACAAACCTCACAAGACCACCAGCACAACCTTCCATAAGAAGATTCAAAATCAATCAAAAAAAAATAATCAAACTAGGACACAAAAAATAAAATTACTGATGCACCACTAGTTGGACAGCTTGAATTTATTCATAAAACCATTCTTTCCGTTTACTTGGAGTAGTTTGCTACCTTGAGAATAGTGGCATAATGGATAAGCACATACCAATGCAGTTACAGTGTATTTGAACTCTGATGGCTAATTTTCCCAAATTAAACTCTTCCGTGACTTTACCAGTTAAACCCGTGAGACGAAAAAAGCTAGCAAAAGCAGGTCTTGAGTTCATCTGCACCTCATCAACACCCTCTACAGAAGGGATTAGTCAGACCACTTGACCCCAATGGAAAATGACAGATGGGAAAGAGCAGCACACGTAGTTGAGTTATGGTGTCAATGTTGTTAACATATAATTTCTTCCACCATGGGGCCTCCCCAACAACAATAAAAGACACAGAAAAAAATGGATGTCTATGAATCTGTTCTAGATGAAACAGCTGGGAATATGCAGCTCCACTGTATTCATGTGTATTTCAAAAAATCATTTGATCATATTATTTGACAAAAAATTGGGT
Organism: Bryconaethiops microstoma; assembly: GCA_037577275.1. Lineage (NCBI taxonomy): Eukaryota > Metazoa > Chordata > Actinopteri > Characiformes > Alestidae > Bryconaethiops > Bryconaethiops microstoma. The sequence continues at coordinate 16,309,774 of JBBJLS010000148.1, read as the reverse complement.
CCACTAGAGGCAGATGGACAACATGGTTTCTGGATCTACTTCCGCCTCTAAAAATATTCCCGCATAATGTGATAAACCACCAAGAACAGCACAAGGATACAGTCCCTTCCAGGGAAAAGGATTTTGTGACGAACCATTTCTGCCAAAATACAGCCCACAGACCAAATGTCCACTAATTGTTTGTAGCAGGAAGAAAGAGAGAAGACAGTTAAGCAGTAAATAAGCAAGAATTAGTCAGCTGGTAGTTGTTATGTAGATTCATCATCATTTCATTTTGTGGAATCATCCGACCATGCAAAACTGATGCTGAGCAAGACCTGCAACATGAACTGCACATCACACCAAACCCATAAGGCTAATGAAAGCAAAGGAGTGCCCTATCAAAGCTTGAAATGAGACTTGTAAGATGAGGATGATCTTTGCAGTTAAGCATCTGCAAGAAGTGCCAAGAGGGCATTCTGTAACTTGTCAGCAGCACTGACCATTGGCTTGGTATCCCATTCCCAGGATGACTTCAGGGGCTCTGTAGTAGCGTGTCACCACATATGGTGTCATCAGCAAACCGGTGGCTGCTGTCCTGGCCAAGCCAAAGTCCAGGATCTTTAGGGTACAATCCGACTTGACTACAATGTTACTGGGTTTCAGGTCCTGTAGGTGTAAAGGAGTGCACATTGTATTTCAAGAACAGCAATGCAAAGCTAATGAATGATCAAAAGGTGTGCAGTGAATTCATAAAGGTGGTGTGGAGATTGTTGTACTACTAGGTTCCCGAATATGTAGCATCATTGTGTGCCCTTGGATTATACAGCGGGCCCCATCACCCCAACTAATAAGAGGTATTGTAGATCGGCCTGAATTTTGTTGTCCAAGATTCAACACGCTCACTTGTTTGCCTTACTATGAGAGTAATCTGGGCTGAAAAAAGGCTTAGACATAAAATAAAAATAAAAACACCATAAAACTCAATTAGAAAAAATGAATTTACTAGTATGTTCAGTATTTTTGTTTCATTTATAAATATATATATACACTTCATAGTATGCCCTAGGCATTTTTCGAATATTACGCAGGAGGATGCTTTTGGGTTTAACGCTGTTTACCAGAGCTGTCATGATTACTCCTTATTAATCGACTACTTGATCATTTAAAATATATGATCTTGTTGACTACTTTGCAATTTAAATGATAAACATAATCCCATTTGTTATTATAAAGCTGTCTTTTCATACAGAACATTCTCAATAAGGGGGAGATATTTAAACTTGTTGCTTTGTGTCCACCCACACTAGCAGGATCTCACATGAGTGTGTATGTCTGTAGTGTCCAAATGTGTATAAGCAAATTAATATAAAATACAAGTAGTAATAAACTGCATATTTATGATTACTTGATTAGTCATCAAAATAATCTCTGTATTATATGAAACACTTTTTAAAAAAGTATGTTTATATACTATCCTCCGCCCTAATTTTTGCTCCAGTGTTCCTTTACTAAAGAATGCACTTTTAAGGTTTTGTCTGAGGGTTTGCTTCTCTTATCCTAATTTACAATTAAGAACAGCTTAGTGACATCCCTTTCTAACAAATCATCCACTTTGGTAATCTGCATGTTTGAAGAATGTCATTAATGAAGACAAGAGGATGACCTTGCCAGGGCACATAATTATCCACATGCAATTTCTATACTTCTAAGTGAAAAATACTTCACTGTACCAAGTAAAATCAATACTGCCTCCTTGTGCTACGTGATAGACGAGAGAACTGTTTACTCTGGGCTGATCACTTTTCTTCTTGGTCCTCTCAGCACGTTCCTGCCTCGCCTGCGCAATGCAGTCAGCAGCAGCAGCAGCAGCAGCAGCAGGCAGGACGAGCTGGAGCTTTCTGTACTCAGCTATGGGGATGGAGCCCCTCCCCCTCCCTCACCTTAAATGATTATTAAGCTTTTTGCCCTCAGTGCTACACCAGCTCCGTATGACAGTGTTTCCTTTTAGGCTACTGAGCACAGACCCTGTGGATGATCCCAGCAGCGTGGAGGTGTTTAATTCCACACAGCATCTGGTACAGCAGATAGGACAGCCGCTCGTGGTCCAGCTCCATCTGAATGACTTGGCAGAGGTTGGCATCCATCAGCTCCATTACTAGGTAACTGTCGCCGGGTTGGTGGGGAGGGAGAGGGAGTGGCAAAAGAGGGCGTAAAGGGGGGAGGGGGGTGTGAGAGAGAGGGGCGGGGGAGTGCGTGTATGAGAGAGCGAGAGCGAGAGCAAGAGAGAGAGAGAGAGAGAGATACGAGGGCAATTGAGCAATGGTCCACATTTTTCCTCACCTCTAGTGCAGTGTGCTACACAATAATCTGTGATTTTAGCTTCCACTGAATATGTCTAGATGACTGTTGCAAGCATTCTGCAGTATACTCACACATCTTGGAATTCTTCTAATGTTTTTTGGGGTGTAAAAACATTTAAGAGGCCAATAATCTGCAGGTAAAAATAAAGTAACCTTACTTAAGGATTAAACATATAACAACTGAATAACGGCATCAGAAAGCACCGATTAGTTTCCCACAGCACTGAAGTCTGTCTAATATTTCAGAAGGACTTACATTTTTATGGTTGACACACTTCATCAGCACCAGCTCTCTGTACGCTCGTTTGGCATGTGTCTGATTCTGGAAAGGCCGGCTAAGTTTCTTAATAGCCACATTTCTTTCAAGGTGGTGGTCATATGCTGAACTACAGGGGAATAAGGACAAATAGGTCATGAGTGAACATTCGTCGACTGATCCGTGTTGTGCTGCAACTCAACTGCTGATGTTGGATCTCCAAGCATAAGCACATACCAGACTATTCCCTGTGCTCCTGAGCCCACCGGCCTTAGATTCTGATAGCGCTTCAGAACAGTGAATGTTGAATCCCCCACATCTATACTGTAGAATTCCTTTTCCCTTTTGTTTTTATTCATGGTGAAGTCCAGGCAAACTGATGTCTTAGCATTCATACAGTGCAGATGTCTATAGACCTAGATCACAAACAATGACATGGTGGGAAACATTACAGATCTGTCACAGTTCATCTGCAAAAGCAATGTCATACAACAATCATGATTATAGTTCTAAATCAGGTGATACTGAGAATGAATAGCAGTGTGTTCAACAAGACTATTTTCTTCTCACCTGCATACTTCCAAAACTTCAGCAGACAGAAGATAACAGTGTTTCATGTCATATCATCATAGTAAGCAAAAATACTAGAACACCACGAACACAGCTATAATGAGCCCGAGTTGTACTGATTATTTTTAAAGTCTCAAGACTGACAAGTGAACAGTCCGGGTTTCTGACCCCTGATAACAGACTAGAAACATCTTGTCCGTATTTTATATTAAAAATAATTACAGTGGCAGACTGTGAAGATGACGAGTGATAATTGCTATATCTGAAAGCAATTTAAATAACTGCTTGAGCAAAATAAGGGTTAAAAAACACACAGATGAGTTACACAAGAGGCAGAATCCAGAAATATCAAGGCTTCATATCTGCAACTCCACCAAAACCTAAATGCCATACTTATGATGGATAACAGCAATCACAGCACTTAAAAAGGAGTCTAGAATTTTAACCCAGTCAGATCTACTGTCACATAGCATTCACATTTCAGGCCACACATCTGTCACAGTACTGAGGAGACATTTTAAATACTAAATCTGAGGACATAGAAGCAGCATTCAAGAGGGATGTCGAGATGAGTCTAGTCCTTTGTAAAAGAATGACTATAGATTTACTTTCGATCCAGCAGGTGCAAAACAGCCTGGTGCCTCTTCGGGGCTTTTAGTCGAGCTGTGAAATCTTTTCTTTACGAAGCAATTCAATAGATCAATATTTGACCGTGTTATTTGGTGTGGTAGCATGCTGAAGATCAGCAACCTTGACTAGAGACTGTCCCCATTCAGTCCCTCCTGTCAACACTTGGATGAGGAGGAGGAATATTTTGTGAGACTACACCACTACTAACTAAACTACCCAACACATTCGTCTGTGGTTGTGGCATCGCTACCACACACAGACAGAAGCCCGAACACACCGAGAGCTGGGTGGGCTAGCGAAGGGGGAGGCTGGATGCAGGACACTATGAACAGCTTGACAATTAGCCTAGCTAGCCTCCAAACAAGGCGCTGTATCTAAGAAGGAAATGAGGTCCAACCTTTTCTGGATGTGCCATTTTCTGGTAAAACGCGAATCCTCGTTATCCCGAGATGAAGGGCTGTCACATAACCCGCACATATGGCTGAAAATCAGCTGTGGTGGTGCAGTCTGAGCCTGCCTGCACCCTCCCCCACAGCTAAACAATACACTCTCTCCATGGCTCCAGCACTCCCTACCTGCTGCCGGAGCGTCTCCAACTGTCTCCTCTCGTCCCGGGGTCCACCTCCAGCTCCGGAGCCTTCAGAGACGAGCGGGTGAAGCTTTCCGGTATTATTAACGTGCTTTGTTATTCAGCTGAAAACACCATGACCTCACTGCATACACACACACACATACACACACACACACGCAGCCCTTCCTTCCACTGACAGGCAGGCCTCGCACGCGCCGCAGGCGACATGACGCTCTACGTCACACAATCCGCACGTTTCAGCGGCATCACACGCTGAGTCAGAGCCAATCACACAGAGACCTGTTTCTGTCAGTATATCTGTCTTTTCACCTCTCCATCTATCTATCTATCTATCTATCTATCTATCTATCTATCTATCTATCTATCTATCTATCTATCTATCTATCTAT
>JBBJLS010000148.1:16284948-16302448 GCA_037577275.1 Bryconaethiops microstoma | reverse complement strand
GCTCAGATCTCGCTGAAGTTTTCAAGGTAAACTTTAGTTTTCCTTAAAGATTTTCAATATATGCTCTAAAAAGAAAGCAGTTATGCAATTACCTATTTATTAGTCTTTTCTGTTTCTGATATATCCTTCAGTGGTTGTATGTTTCATTTTTTTGTAGTAATATGTTTTATAATGTATAGTGGGTCAGAAATTTGAATTACACTATAATGTAATTTATCACCCACTATTAGGCCTGCCTCTGAATCCCTTTTTTCCTGTCATATAAATGGATGTAGAAATGCCTGTGTGCTGCATTTTTTCATACAACTTTAGTTAACTACCTTGTGTCCTATTGTCCATGCCTGGGTTGTGGTGTAGTGTAAAGAAATGTAACATCATTACTAATTACTAACAGTACTAAGAATACTATTATTAATTCATTTTAAAGGATTAGTTACTTTAAACGTTATTTTATATTATTTCTGTTCAAAACTCTAAACATATCTCCCAAATCGTGAGGTTACATATTCTCAGGAGGGAGCCTAGCAGGGATCATAGGAGCAGAAATCCCTGCACGCCTCCTGGTGCATTCTTGCTCTCACCTGGAGCCGTCAAAGCACTTGCGGTAATCCAATTGAGTTCTTAACTCTCCAAGCTAAATATAGAGCCAGTTTGAGCGGAAAACGTTCTCAGGCAGCACAGTCGCCCACTTCAAAAGACAATCATGAATATGGCCAGGAAACATCAGATTATGTTTTGAACTGTAGTTGTTTTTTTTGACAGGAGCAATGAAAAGTTACTCATTGCTGTGCTTGCCAACAGAAGCTGAAGGAAACATGCTGTGACCCGGAGGATTAATGTAGCTGCCCACATTCTCCAGACATCATTGGGGGAACATTAAGGCATCGAATGCAAGAAGGTAAAAATTAAGTCGATTTGAATTACTTAAACCTGATTTAGCTGACTTTTAAGATCTAGAACAAGAGAAAAACAAACTGATTTTGTAGAAGTCAAATGAAACAAATGATTGTATTGCACTGATTTAGCATGTTCTGTAGTAACAGTGTTCATATCACTAAGGTCAGCACTAAATTCTGAACCCAGTCTATCCAGCTATTTGAAAATGAGGGTTAATTTCTTGCCTGAGTGGGCTTTATACACAAGGTATGCCATTATACTTCTGAGCTAGCTCGTACTGGTGTTAACGAAGCTCTAGCCTAAGGTTCTACAAGAATATTTTTGTTTGTGAGAATTCATTTTAAATTACTCTTCGAATGTCTGTTCAAACAGAATCAGAGCTTGGTTGAATCTATAAACCAGAGAATCAAACTATTTGACACGTTCTGATGTTTTTTGCGTTGGGATGTAGATGTATATGTGTCCCTCTTCCACTAAAAAGGAACTTAGAAAAATAACTTGGCCTAACCTGACTCATGTGTCTTTGCTGTGTTTTATCAGATTTAGGAGGGTTTGGACATAAGACACAGATGTACTGGGACTATAGCTTAACTGAATGAAGAGCTTCTGAATGAATAGCTTAACTGAATGAAATTTTATTGCAAAAAAAAAAGCCACAAACGTATTTTCATCGCAAAGCTAGATAGTATGAATAATAGAGACCCTGGACATCTACTTCTAACTAGTGGCTTTCTTTGATAGTATTAATTCAGTGGTTTTCTTCAGGCACTAATGAATGTACTGTCTAATAGAGAAATGTTGCCCCGCCAGTATCCTTGTAACAGTAAAGAAAGTGTATAAATCCCAAAAGAAACGAAGGTTACTTACCCAGTTATTCTCATATTTGCAGTCTAGAATTAATAATCATGCTGCATAGACACATGGAATTTGGGTTAAAACATTAGTCCTCAGGATAAATCAACCTTGAGTAGCTGTTTAAGCTTCAGTTAGTTCTACCATTACTGATGTGCTATAGAATTCGAATGAAAGTTAGAATAAAAAAGAATACACCTGTGTCTCATAAATGTTTGTAGGAGTATCATGAAAGTGATCTAGTTTATAATAACAAGTGTATAATATTTCTGGATTTCTTTCACAGATTCTGCACATTTAACGTTTATGAACCAAATTTGTGAACAAAATTGGTCATGTCCACCATTGTGCTTTATCATATACACAGCAAAAAATTTTGAATAGTTCTTTTTGCAACAGTGTTTAGGTGTCTTCTACAGTTTTGTCTTCTACAGTTTAGCTTGGACAAATGTAGGAAGGTAACTACACACTCTGGAGTGATAACAAGGCTTCTCATAATTCTCTACAAAACTGTCTCTATCACAATTACAGTACGAGTTGGTTTATTGTAGTTTTCACTTTGTACAAAATAATACCAAACCTAATCTGAGAAGTGGTTTAGTGTTGTTTTAATGTTGCCATCTGAATCTCAGTTTAATTCTAAATAATGTTAATTATGCATCATATACTGAACATGTGAAACTGACCTTTTTCCTAGATTACTTCACTTGCCTTCCATTAGTCTGTTAGTTTGCTCGTTTCTTTGACTTCAAATGAAAGTATCTATAAAGGTATATAGATACAGGACTTCACTGCTGACAGATTACTACAAAGGTCAGATAAAGGCTGTACTTAGACTGACCTGGCACTTGTCCAGTTCTTTTTATTTTCTGACTTTCCTTGTGGGAACATACTCGAATTTAGAATTTCTGGTGAGATACATGTCTACAGACAACATGTTATACGTACAAGAGAAACACTTACACAGAATGTGAACACAGAATGGACAGTTTGGAATATGGGGGTTTTAACATTGAAAGAACACTATTATTGTTGTCAGACTTTTTTGTTTTCAGCCTTCAACACTTTTATTTTTTGTTGTCATATTTAACAGGCCCATAGTTGCCTTGCTGCTGCTTAAAAGCAAGATGCCACAATTGCATGTCTGCTTTCAAAATACCATGTGAAAGGTATTTAGTGGTGTAACCAATGTGATTATGTTGAGCCATGGCCTTTTCAACTCGACTTGTGTATGCACTACTGTTCCTGTAAACCACATCAATCAGTGACGCAGCGTTTTCACATGTATTCTGGATGGTACTTATAAAGCAGTAAGCAGAATTCCTAGCCATTGATGGTTCACCACATGACTTTACAAGAGACAAAATCATTGACAAGGCAAATCACTCTGAGCGTTGTGAACTAATTAATTACAGTTAGCAAATGTAGAGCAGTCTCTTTGGTGCAAGATTTCAAATAAAAGTCTAATGCTGTGTTTTAAACATGAACTTATGCCAACACACTGCACTCTTCAACCTTCATTTTGTGCTTTGTAATGTAATAATTAAAAATGATATACAGTAACCCCTGTTTTAACACGGATCAGCATCATTTCAGTCCTTCGCGGGTTTTCAAACCTCCCGCCTCTGAGTACAGCTGACCGTGACACCTGGGCCTTGTCCGCCACGCCCGCTCGTCCTCTTGCTGGGTTGTTTGTGTTTGGGCGCGGCGGTTACCAAAGCAATCTGCTCAGCGCCGCCCCAAACATAAACAACCAGCATGAGGGGGTGTGGCGGACAAGGCCCGGACGTCACAGTCACCTGTACTCAGGGGCGGGAGGTTTGAAAGTAGCCAATCCGAGAACGTTATTTATTTCTCTTTGCTGCTGATTGGGTGCTGTCCTTTGACGTAGCTGCAGTCCAGAATTTCCCCCGTGGAGCATCTGGAGTGTTCTAGTGTTTTTTTCGTTTTGTACTTCTTAAAGTCCTGTATTTTTATTACTATAAATTAAACAAATTTATTACTGTATTTACCCTGCTAATTCCAAAGAAAACAACAGCACATACCAAAGAAAACGCGCGTGCATGAATTACAGTGCAGTCTATACACGTGTAACATCGGTATTTAAATTCTAGCACTGCGGGAGTTCCATGTAAACTCTACAGTACGAATGTGGGTTTACCTTTACATTTTCTTTAAGCATAATGAGTTTAAAATGAAATGTGAAGTGTTTCGGGGGCTTATTTAGGGTTTACACTGTAAAAATAGCCATTTTTAGGCATTTTTTACCACATCACAACAACGCCATTTATCACTATACACGGGTGCACTTAAAATGGAACAGGGTTTACTGTACCATATATTATATGGAGTATTCAAAATATGTACTGTACAGATGTGCTGCTGGTGGTGAACCTTATCATCACCATATTCCATTGACATTTGTGATGCACAGCCTCCTTTGTCCTAGTGCCACCTATCTGTATTCTGTGAGCTAGTTTCCCAGTTCCTTTTCTCCAGGAGTCTGTCCCGTGAGTCTGCAGGATGAGCAGCACGTTCGTGACCCTAGCTGAGGTGCTAGAGGCTAGAGGAGGGCCTCTAGAAGAAGATGAGATCTGGTCACTGCTGCTGGGCTCTGCTGAAACGCTGCTGGATCTCTCCTATAAAGGTAAAGGTCATAGCTTCACACAAAATCTACACAAACAGTAGATTCTTTCTAATCACAGATGCAGCGTATGTTATTGTATACTTAGTATTTAATGAGTTCCCTTTTTTTCTAGGTCACAATAACATCTGCAACATCATCAGTCCTGCGTCACTGCTCCTGTCTGCAACTGGCACTCTCGCGTTCAAGAATTGTGCAATGACAGATGAGGCGTGTGCCTTTACTGCACCAGAGATGCTGCAGGGCCGTGCCATCACCACTAAACTGGCCATGGAGAAGGTCAGTAACGAGTATAATGTGTTTCGTTACTAAGGGTCTTATTGTAATGGATGAGCACTGCAGCAAAGTAGTTTTTTCTTCCATCTAAACATGTCTTACAGTTGTTCACCTGTTAAATACTAGGGTTAAAGAATATAAAACTGGACGTCTATATACTCTATTTCAGTGCATTTTGTGGATTTTTTGACTGCAGGGCCAAAAACAGGGCTGATTTGAATTAGTCCCTTGTGTCTGTGTGTGCAATGTGGCAGGAATATAGAGTGTGTGACTTCAGGGAGAACTCATGAAACACACAGTCTGCCATCTAGTGGTGATACAGGAGGAGATACTTGTTTTCATTTTTCCAGACTAAGCAGTTCACCAGACTAAGCTTAAAAAAATAAGCCCACATACATGCACTTTTACTATGCAAATGGTTTGAATGACATACATAAAAATGCTGGGAATTTCAACCAGTAAACAAATATATTCTCTGTCTGTCATTGTAAGTTTTGACTAAAAGGAATTATTTTATGCTGACGTATTCATGTGACTAGAAGAACTGCCCTGAAGACATGATAATCAATCATTAAAAAATTACTTTAAAAGGTGGTCCTGGAAGGACAAAAAGTTCTGAATTCTTTTGGACATGTGCTAGAATAGCGCTTTGGACACTTTGGGCTATGACTTAAAAAGAAATTTATAGTGGCTTAAAAACACAGCATTCCAGTTCTATATCTACAGAACCATCATATAGAAATTAAAATTATATACATAGATATACAGATATTTATGTTGTCTTATACATTAATGTTAATGTAATTAATGTTGCTTTAGGAACAAAACTGTGTTTTATTTTTGGGCATAATCTGAAAACATCAGCTCTCTTTTGATTGACAGAAAGAAATGGTCCTAAATACTAAGAATAAAGATTAGTAGTATATTTTGTCCAGGAACGTGTACAAAAAGCATTCATTCTCAATAATGAGAAAAGATATGTTGCACCAAAGCCCCTGCAGTCCCTGAACAGGTAAACATGTAATTAATGCAAAATACCCAGTTAGTACAATGTAAAGTGAAAATACTTAATATATTAATGCAAAATAAAAGGACATATGTGTTTATTAGTAGGACATAAAAGGACATAGTTGTTTATTGTTTAGTAGTAGAAATGTTTCCAAATATTCATTACATTTCCAGATTTTCTTAGCCATTATTCTTTTTAAAACTTCTTTATATTCAAATGGGTTACAAATGAATACAGCATTTTTTTAAATTAAATCCTTTATTTTTTCCGAATAGTTTTGTTTCTGAATGCATTTGAATGCATATTTTTGCTGTTTAAATAGTTTCTATCGCCATTATTCTTTTCAGATGACTGTGTACTCTCTCGGCATGACTCTCTATTGGTCAGTGGACTATCACCTTCCTCAAAACCAGGTCAGACTCTGAATTACTGAAACGTGCATGTAAGTGAAACTTTTGGACTTTTGTTGCCAGAACACTGTAAATGTTCTATTCTGATTCAGCCCATTCAGTTGAGTGACTCTCTGAACTGCCTTCTGCTGAGCATGTGTGAAGACATGGCTCACCGTCGAGTAAATCTCAACACCATCCTGGAGGCGTGTGAATCGCACCACAAAGCCTCGCTCCTGCCTCCTCCTGACAAAGTTATCAAACAGCTGGTGGAAGACGTCTTCCATGATTCTGTAAGCCTCAAACAAAGTCATTCACATAAAGGGCAAAGCGGCTTAGAGTGCTGAACTGGTGCCTGTGCTGTGGTGGTGATGTGGTGGCTTTTTGTGTTTGTGTTCAGGGGGACCGAGCTGCTCTCGCAGAGAACACAGTCCAGCTTAGTGGCAGAAGCCAGATGATCCGAGAGAGACTTCATGGTAAGAATGCTTATTGACAAATTAAAACCACAGATTAAAAGGGAACATCATTTCCTGCTTATCAGAAAACCACAAGTGTAAAAAAGAAAACAAACAGTTTCACTGTACAGCGAGAACATGCCATTCCTAACTGCTGTGGGCAGATGACACCGCATACAGTTGCTCTTTTCCATTTGTTGTGCTGTTGAATCAAGGCTAGGAAATAACTACAGCCACGATGCAACTATGAACATGACATCTCATGTATTTTGTCAAAAATGATCATCACGCCCTCTAACTCTGCTGACTGACAATATGGAGGATGTTTCATAGTTTTTGTCATATTGCTTTGTTTGGTTTTGAAACATGGTTTGGGATGCATGTAAACCCAATCAGTGAATTACTGTGTCATGAAGCAATGCCACCCAGTGCAGAGCAGAGTGCCTAATCATTGTAATGTGTGACGTCCACTGGAATGGTTACGCTCTGTGCTTAAAACTGTTTGGCAGTACAGAGGAAAAGACAAACAGTATAATAGCATTATTTTCGAGGGATCTTTAACATTAAATCAACAACATTTTGTCTCCATTTTAAACGTTTTAACATCATTCTTATCCAGTACACAGAGAAGTATAGATTTTAGTCATTCCAAATGTCAGTGCTGATGACTGGATGCCAGTTAGAAGTACCAGACATGGCCATGGTGTCCTCTCCTCATGTAGCTGTCAGGTCTTCCCCTTTCTCCCAAATAAGGCATGTACTCTGTACTAAATACACTATGCTAAAAGCCTGTCTATAAACAGTCAATGAGTATATAGAGCTACCTAATCTCATTTTCAAGTGAAGCAAAGAATGCTTGAATAGAGGCTGAAATGACTCACAATGGCATGTGGCGACATACTGTTGCTTAATGTATTAATTGTTCATTTGTAAGCTGACATGATGTTTCCCTAACTGTATTAATTGTAATCTTTACACACATTTCAATGGATTTGTGTTGCCCTGGCAAATTACAGGCTTTGGCCCGCCCATGCGTAAGACTATAGACAAAATAGACAGTGGCAGTAGAATAGTATGGCGCTCGCAATAGGATTAAAGGTTTAACCTAAACTGAACACAGGATTACAGCCCTATGAAAACTTCTAATCAGCCTGTGAGTGAAGATGCTTAGAAGTAAACCCTTGTTTTGCTCTTAAGTTTGGACACAGACTGGCAAGCTTGCCATGTGTTACTCTGGCAGCCTCTACTAGAGCCCACTAAGCAATTTATCTGCTGCACTCCTGATTTGACAGGGAAACAGGGACCATACCCCGGCTACACTGAAGAATGTGGAGCTGGGGCAGAGAGACGCAGACTGTCACTGGATTCACAGGCCAAACAGGGTAAGCAGAGCTTTGTTCAGGCTGCACTTACTCTCTGTGGAACTGAGCTGCATGGGGCAGGTTCATAAACAAACTTAGTGACATTTTAGGTTGACATTTTTCTTCACTACCAGAAAACATTCATTTGACTGTCTGAAGTTGTGAAATGATTTAATATCAATAATTACTCATGAATAAGAATAATACATTTCTGACCTTTAGAGACTTTTTATCATTGTCGGAGTTTATGTAGAACAGTTTTTACTGTCAAGTGCTGATTTACTGAATGCTCGGGAGAAGATTCAACTCTCAGAATGACAATGACTCCAAGTATAAGGCCAAAGCAACACTGAACTGGCTCAAAAACAGAAAGGTGAATGTTTTGGAGGGTCAAAACCCTGATAAGAATAATACATCCGTTGAGAATCTGTGGCACTATTTGAAATGCTGGTGGGATGGTGTCTCTGAACCTAAAGGATCTCTATAATTTCTGCCAAGAAAAATGGGGACCAGGCACTCCTCCCTTACAGGGACCGAATGCAAACCCTATACTTTGGAAATGTGAAAATATTGTCACAGCATAAGAGTTCACAATAAAAATACTGAATGAAAAATGTGTACAATTCTTTTGTAATACAGAAAATGATGATGACTTTTAAGGAGGCTGAATTTTTAAAATAATTGTTGAGATTTATTTTCCAGGAGGTTTACATCAGCTGAAAAGCTGGTCCCTCAGAAATAAACCGTCACAGATGCCTGCTTACCAGAGCATTCAGAGCAGGTAAGCAACTCTGACATATGATTTAACTTTACCTTAGCTGACATTACTACGAGACCCCAGACGAGTGTTTTTCTCTGATGGGAAGCTTCTGCTGTGGCGTGTCAGAATTCCACAGGGAATGCATCACAGCAGTCGTAATAGCAGCTGGCTGTCCCAGAGTCCGTACCTCCACGTTCCCTGCAAGGGCGAACAAAGACCTCCCAGCCCCACTGTTACTGTCAGCGAGTCTACAGTCAGCCTCACCCACAGGAAGAGTAAGGTACTGTGCTCATTTTGTTGTTTCTCTTTGTGCTTTGCAGAGCCTAGTATTTTTTGTATAGTATCTTTTGTTCTTTGTTCTTGTTTATCTATGTGAGTATTTTGAGCAGCATTTCTGGATTTCAGAGTCTAGGACCTGAGTTTGCGAGAATGGTCGATGAGCCTCGCATCATTTTAGAGCTGCCTGGATCTATAGTGGTAAACTTTATTTAAGTAACTTGTGCACTGTTTGATATACAGTATGTCATTGAGCATTACTGGGATTCTGATAGAACAGTCGTGCCTCTTTTTGATCTCTTTCTTGTTGCTTTTTCTCTGCCTGTCCATTGATACAGTCAAAGAAAGGAAGGTCCTGCTTATCCCAGAGAGAACTTAGTGTTGTGATGCCAAACGAGCAGTGTGTGACTGTGAGGTGTGACATCAAGTCCAGGGGCAGAGACGTCTTCGACATGGTTGTGGCTCATGCTAACCTTGTGGAGCACTTTTACTTTGGCCTTGCTTTCATTGACGGTAATTTCTTATTTCCATTGATGGCAGGTTTCTTAAAGGTCTGGTGTTGGTATTGTCATGTACTGTTACGTGTTTTTACATTTGGATTTAGCTTACCTGCCCTGCATGGTTTCTCTTCTCTAGATGATGAATTTTTCTTTCTGGACCATGAGACAAAAGTCTCAAAAGTTGCTCCAGACTCTTGGAAGAAACTACCAAATACTACCTTCACCCTTTTCCTCCGTGTTAAATTTTTTGCCGATGATGTCTCTTTTATATTGTAAGTCTCATTCTGATCTCCCTGTTTCCTTCTGTAAATCTGCACTGTCTTATGATAACATTCAGTAGGACAGTTTACACTAATGGTTAAGGAAAAGCCGAAGGATTTTCTGTTGTGTGATTTTTCAAAAGGCACAGACTAACTCGCCACCAGTACTATCTCCAGCTGAGGAGAGATATTTTGGAGGAGAGAGTGTACTGTAATGAGGACACTGCCGTTTTCCTTGCTGCTCTGGCCCTGCAGGCTGAGTTCGGAGACTACATGCCTGAGGTAAAACACCAGTGTTGAAGTTTTGGGCATTTAGTGGATTTAGAAGGTTATCTACTATAATCAAAGCATACAAAAATACACTAGAAAAATACAGGGTTTCTTTTAGTGATTTTAGCTGCTTTATTCAGGTGTATGGAAGAAACTATTTTCAAACCGAGCACTACATACCAAAAAGAGTGATGGAAAAAATAGCCTTGCCCTGTTTGAGGGAGGAGTTGCCAAGATTACATGCCAACAATGCCCAGATGCTTCCAGAAGAGGCTGAGATGGAGTTTTTAAAGGTAATTTAGGGCCACATTCACAGAGTTAATTCGTTACACAGTGTTCTATAATCAGAGCAAACAAGGCAAGAATTTAGATATCGGTTGTATGAACAAATTAAAATGCATGATATTTTGTCCCACTTGTGCATGCGTTCATAGATTGCACAGCAGCTGCCAGAATACGGGGTGCTGTTTCACCGAGTGGCTCGAGAGAAGAAGCTTGTCATTGGAGAGCTGACTCTGGGAGTTTGTGCCAAAGGGATTATGGTTTATGAAGTCAAAAACAACTCTCGGATATTAATTCGCAGATTTCAGTGGTCTGAAACTGACAGTATCTCGACAAGTGTAAGTAAAGAAATCATTTCTTAATTTGGCTTAAAAAAGTAAGGCACCAAATTCACTTGATACAGAGGGGTATAAAATATATTACAAAAAGACAATTTTGTCTCAACTCAAGTAGTCTGTCTGTTATGTAACTTTACTAATAATTGTCTTATTAAATGTTTTATTGATGTGAAAAAGATGTACAATAAGGAAAATTATGTGCACTACTTTTTCCAGGTTACTTTCTGGGCAGGTCTAAATAACTGTAATTATCACTTCAGTTTAGTGGGACTGCAAAATGGGGTGATTGAATTTTATCCATCAAATCTGAAGATACTGAAAATGTTGCATAGTTTGTGATAATAATGTGTTATTTACTATGTTTATAGTAACATTTAATCTATTTTCTCTCCTGTAGAGGCGCAAGTTCACTATAGAATGTGGCCCCAGTGGGAAGAAGCACTCCTTCCTAACTGAAAGCTCCAAGATAGCACAATATCTCCTGAACCTCTGCTCTGCCCAGCATAAATTCCACAGTGAGATGACCTCTCGACAGCTGACCAGTTTAGCCACGGGTACAGCAAGCTTGTTATTGTTTTTAATTTAATTTAAATACGTTATCTATGTCCATTCCAAAGTTCTACGTTGAGCTCTTTTGTTCTAGATGACAATACAGCGAAATATTCCTCAATTTACCGCACTCGACACAACCAGTTGAAGAGGCTATCGTGTTCAGAGGTGGTGTTAAATAATGTTGGTCTTGGCTCACTACCCATGGACTCCATGAGCAAATCTTGTGATGACTTGTCAGCTAAGATCCAGCAGCAGAGAGACATAAGTGACATCCCTGAACCAAGAGGGCTGAGCGAGCTGAAGAAACCCAGTCAGAGCTCCAGGTGCTGGGATGACCATATGGGATGCAAATCCTTTACACTTAAAAAGAAGTGATTGAATACACTTGTTTCCAACGTGTATAATTTCTTATAATAATGTATGGGTGATGATTATTAACATAGGAATAAAAGTACATTAACTGAAAGGATATGCACCTGTGAAACAAGTTTCTTTAGACCTTTTTTTTACAGCACTGCCTCCTCATCATTTTCATTCTGTGATCTTTCAGCCCTCCAGAACCCATTGGTTCTCCAGTTTATAGGATTATGTCCAGTGTGTCCTTGCATAAACAAGACTCTGAGCTTTGCTCCGTCTCGTCCATGAGAGGTAAAGAACAAGAAATTTTCACAATTCTTGTTTCTTATGAACTGATTCTGATAATAATTGGTTAATGATACTTAAAAATATATTTTTTTCAAACAGTTGACACTCCTGTTAGAACTCCACCAGAGAGAGAAATTATCTGTGTGACGCTGAAGAAGGATCCCAAGCTTGGCTTTGGTAAGCCGCGAATGGGATTTCACAAATACATATTAGCCAAACCAAGTATAGCACTGAGTAACACTGGGTGGTCACAAAGAAAGGAGTGGAAATGGCTTGGAAAGCAAACTCCTTGACTTACACAACATCTCTACTCATTAGTGATGGCTGATAATACTGCATGGTAGGGCTAATCTTTCAATAACTAAAAGCTAATAACCACAGGCAGGTGGTGAGAACGTTGCCCCTGCGACCCTCATTGGTGGCAGCCCCCTTCTTCACTTGGTGAATGGGTTAAATGCAGAGAAAGAATTTCACATTGTTCACACTGTGTGCTGTGCTATGATGTGTTCACGTGTGACTATAAGGAGCCACTTTACGTTGCATTACTTTAATAACACCTATCAGAAGCTCACACACTGCAGCACCAGACATGAGAGCCCCTTCTCAACTACTGTGCAGCTACTGAGCCACCTATGTGACTACTGGTCACTTGCCCAAGTTTAAATGTTGATTTGTACAGCTACAAGTTAACAGAACGGTCACACTACATTTTATAGTGGCACTGCAGTTTTGAACAGAACATAAGATGGAACTTGAGATAGAATTGTTGCTGAGGTTTGTGTAAAACAGAAATATACAAAGTAAAAATTAATGTTCGTTATAGGCAGTTGTAGGCTTTACATTTTAGTATTCTAAGCTCCAAATGTTGATGTGTAGCCACTATATCACCATCTAGCATAAATACCAGCTTATTATAAGGCAAATTCAGATGTTTCTGCGTTGTACATCTAATGACATTCTCACAGTTAGGCTTTATCCAGCTCACAGTGTAAAAAAATTGAGTTCATTTGAGTATATATGCAGTATCTTGTTTATATAACAGTTTCAAGCAGCCAATCATACCTGCTTGAACTAGCACTGGGAAAGACTGGCAAGGTGGAGTTCCGTTGTGTATTAGTGTCCATATTGCATTTATACCAATTTATTATTTCAGCTCAGTTCAGAATGCTCTGTAAGCATTAGTCAATATTTAAGAAGAAATTTTAAATCAGTTCTTGCATGGTTACATGAATTTATTATTTTTTTGCTTTAATTTACAGATTTACAGATGCTAAGCTTATTGTAAAGCCTTTTCTGTCTTGTCAGTGTCTGTAGTCTGTAATATGTCCTTATGGCAGGCTTTATAATAGTTGGAGAAGACAACACAGGAAAGTTAGACCTGGGAATCTTCATTGCATCCGTCGTACCTGATGGACCAGCTGATAAGGACGGCAGAATCAGGCCAGGTAAAAAAAATTTTAAAAATCCCTTTTACCTGTTGCACACTCAAAGGGAGGCACATTGTGTTTTTCACATCCACTTTTATGTTGGTTGTCATTTAGGTGGTCGGTTGATCTCTCTCAATAAGACGAGTCTAGAAGGAGTGACTTTTAGTGCAGCTGCTGCAATCTTACAGAACAGTCCAGATGAAGTGGAGCTCATAGTGTCTCAACCAAAGCGTATGTTCCGATAAGTATTGTACACATGATAATCACCCAGCCCATCACTATACATCATAGAGGTGTCCCTTGGCTATGCTAGTGCTATGTAACTTTCAAATAGGTTCCCATATATTTAAATTCATAGAAATGTAAATGATTCCAACAGAGGAAGCTATATAACATTGAGGATGAAGTTGAATATTTTGAATGCCTTGTGTTTACAATATGACAACTTGAGTTGAGAAATTACTGTAAATACTCGGCATTTTCTGGTGTCTACTTTTCTAATGTAGTCTATTGCATTATTTATTACTGACTAAAATAATTATAGCTTTGTGATTCTAAGCCTTGGAATCTTTTTAATAAATATGATGCATCATTGTTTCATGCACAGTTTGTTGTCTTTCATTTGAGCAGAAGAGCTTGGAGACAGTAAAACCTCTTTGACTACGGGTAACCTGAGTATGATGCTAGAGAGGGGCTTTGACTCCCAGACGACCCTGAATGCAGAGTACCGGCCAGTAATGGACGAGCTGGAGGAGGCCCTCTCCAGTATCCTGACCCCCAAAATGGGAAAAAGGCTACACATCCCTGTTGTTCGGATTCTAGACACACAGGCATGACTAAATCAAGTGTTTCAGACTGTCTTTTTCATGTGTCTAATAAACAGTATCTTAATTTATGTCTTTTTTTTTCTGCCCTTTTCAGGAAATGGTATCTAGGTCCTCCTCCAGCTCCAGTCTCAGACCAGGCGAACTGCTCTTTGTGGAGCTCAAGAAAATCAATGGCAGTCTTGGCATAAGTGTAGCTGTAAGTCTTTGTATGTAGATTGTCACAACAGTGTTTCCCTCTTTTACTAAGTTGCTTTGTAAATAAAAAGACAGCACCGTTTTCTGTACCACTATGTAGTCACCTTTTCATCTCTTATGCTAAAAATTGCAATTTGCCAAAATAAAAAGGAGCAAGGCTGAAATCACTGTCAATCATTTTCAGGGAGGCATCAACACCAATGTACGCTATGGTGGAATCTATATCAAAAACCTGATTCCAGCAGGAGCAGCTGATCAGGATGGTCGAATACAGATCGGTATGTGTGTTAAGGCGCTGCATAAGTGTACATACACTAGGGCAGTAGCTAATGTTCATGTTTAACCGCTCTGATGTATTAGTAGGTATTGTGTATCTTGCAGAGATGTGGGCTTACATGGTGGCATCAGGCTGCCACAGTCTAGCAAAATTTAAAAAAGTAATGCGACTGGACTTTGACTTGGACTTGGAACTGGAGCACACAACTCAAAAAGTTCTTGAGGTTCTTCACAAACCCATAAGCAATTTCTACTCAGTTCTGTATATCCTTATCACTTAACAAACAGAGAAAGTCATGTCCAGTTGCTCTGTCTTGTGTACCATGTTAAAAATAGATCGTTTTTAATTTGATGAAGAAAGTGTTCTGTTGAGAAGTTTACACTCTGACTAGGCTTCCTTGAGTTGGTAGTTGACTTGATTCTAGCCTATCTTGACTTACAGGACTTGAGATTTACTTAGTTTCACCTCTGTTTCATGTATTCATTCCTTGCTAAGCCACTAACAAGTAAGCTTAGTGTGTGTGTGTGTGTGTGTGTGTGTGTGTGTGTGTGTGTGACAGGTGACAGGCTACTGGAGGTAGATGGCTGTAACCTGCGAGGTGTCACCCACCGGCAGGCTGTAGAGTGTCTGAAGAAAACTGAAGAGGTATTGAACTGTTTTGTCTGTTTAAGGAGAGACACTACAGGTGAACAGGGTCATTAAAACAACTGATATCACAATGAATATTTGCTAGTTGGTCACTGATTTAAAAAAAAAAAATTTTTACAAAAATTTTTTATTTGTTCGTAAATAAAAAAGGTGCACGAATTTAGTAAACACAATGAAATGACCACATATCTGGCAAATATTTTTGCCTTAATTAAATTTTTCACTAATGATTTAAGAATGGGATGCATAAAAAATGTGTTGACTGGAATAGATCAGGGAATTTTACAGTTCTGCATTTTATGTAATAAAGGTAGTAAAGTCTGTACATGCTGACTTTACTCTGTTTAAATAAATGGAAATGGTGTAATTCAATCAACTCATTTTGAATATCCACTCACACAAATGTCAGAACCCAGAAGTGAGAGCTTACACAGCCCAAAATCTCTAATACCACACCAGCTACAGCGCACACACACACACACACACACACACATGCAAAGGGACAGGTGTACACTGTAAAATGCAGTTGATACTATGTGTAAAAAGTATTTTCAATAGAGGCATCTAGTGTTGTTTGCCTCAGTTCTTGGCTCCATCAGAAAAAGAAAATCAAAGGTCAGTGTCCCGCTGTAGGAATTCTGCCCCCTCCGGTATGGTGATCAGTATATGGTGATTCTTACAAAGGCATAACCAGTGTCAGCAGAACTTGTGGCCCAGATGTCACACATAAAAGTGAGAGGCACTGTGGGATCGAAAATGCTAAAGCATGGGTTGGGGGAAGCATATGTCTTTGTTTGTTGTTATTTTTGTCCATGCTAATAAGCTTTTCTGAAGCTAAAGCAGGCTGACGCTGAAGTGCATGGTCGTCACACTAGCACAGAATGTTACGTTAAGCTGGTTTGTCCTCATTGATAATCTCTGGTTAGATAACTTTCGAGCATTTAGCAAAACATCTTGGACCTGGACCTTGAAAAGAACCAATTTAGTGCAAGAAGCTAAAAAGTGCATTCCTGTGCTCTCTTTGTACATTACATGCCATGATGTAGTCCTCATTAGGAAAATCACCCATCATGTAAGGTCATGGACCATGTTTGTGCTGGACTAGTCCATAATACTTCTTTTAATAAAAAGGGTAATTAAGCAATTACCATTCATGAATATCCAAGGGTAAATATTCAATAACTATTTGGAGGGTTATTAATACGTAATTGGACTGAGTGATAGAATATATACCTGCTGGCAGGTCAAAGAATGTTAAAGATGTAGTAGTCATGTTTATTCCAGGGTAATGGCAGGTTATAATGGTGAAGGTACCTTGTTTCAGGTGGTGACTCTGCTAATAGAGAGAGAGCCCCCTTTGGTGCTGGAAACCTCCAGCTCCTCATCTACCATGGAGAGACAGAAATCTTCCTCCCCCTTCAGTGCGCAGAGCACCACCACCACCCTCAGGAGAGACGTTGCCATGGAAACATCCTTGTCTGTCAGGACCAAGGACTACAGCTTTGTGTCAGACGGTAAGACGCAGTGAGAGAAGCAGCACAGTGAGACATTTCAAATGAATCTGACAGTGTCGCTGTGCTAGCTGCCATGGCTGTCCCACAGATGTAGCTTTGAGTAAGTGTTAGGTAGAGGACTACATTCTTTTTATTGGAAGTAACATGGAGGAATTTCACTTTTCAGAACTTATGTTTCTTTCCAATACGTGCATTAATCCTTTAATCAGTTCATTTCTGCTTTGCAATGGTCATCACAAAAATTTTACTTAGCAAAATGCAATATTAATATAGCTGTGATAAAAACAAATGATTCCGAATTCAAGCAGCACCTCCCCTGGTTGCACTGTGGTCCTTTTTCTGAATTCTAGAGAACACATTTGAGGTAAATCTAAAGAAGAGTCTCAGTGGTTTGGGCTTTAGCTTCCTCATCGGCGATCTGAGCCATGAAGAATGCAGTGTGGTACGCATTAGGAGACTGTTCCTTGGCCAGCCTGCTGAACAGTGTGGCCTGCTAAGAGAGGGGGATGTCATCCTCGCGGTTAACGGAGTGCCTCTCAGAGACCTCTCATATCAGGTAAAGCGGTTAAGGTTCATTCTCACGGACTTCGAAAGAAGCCCCTGCTTTGTACAAAGATGAATATAGCATCTCTTTGGAAGATTGATTACATCACATAGTGTGAGGCAGATGAGCTGGATTAGTATAGTTTGAGGCCAGTTTTGGGGAAGAGTAAGGCTAGTCTTGCCTTGCTGTGTCACTTTTAAACTTTTAAACCACAGAAATGAGCTCATACTCCAGAATTCAATTAAATGGGAAAACCAAAAACATGTTTTGCTGCAAACAGATATTGAATGTTATTTTTATAT
>JBBJLS010000148.1:16234203-16264549 GCA_037577275.1 Bryconaethiops microstoma | reverse complement strand
GGGAGAAAATCTAACTGGACTCAAAGCACTCTAACGTGTCCGCCCCAAGGGTTCATGAAATTATTCACTAATCAAAAGACCTCTGTACTCAAGCCTGGTAGTGAGGGCTCTTGCTATTTACCTCTGAACGGTGCTCAGATGAATGGGGGCGAGCGGAAGATCTGTCCGTCTAAGTCGGTTTGGGGCAGCTGGCCGCAATGCTTGTGTTTGTTTTTTGACGTTGCTCATTGTATACAGACGCCCCCCTTGGCGTCTCTCTGGTGACGGAGTGGTGACACACAGAAGAGCCATTCATTGCTGGCCTGAAAAGAGCTTCACTTGGGCTTTGCCAAATCACAGCGATGAGAGAGACACTAAAGGAAAGTCAAGAAAAGCCAATTATGACGAGCCAGTCTTGTAGGCTTGGTTGTAATTATCTGGCGTTTGTAAGAGACCTGGAGGTGGCTTTTATTCTCTGTCTTGTGCTACACTGTTGAGTTTGAATTTCAGCCAAAGGCGCCTTGTTTAGAAAACTGTGTTCTAGAAGACGTGGTAGAAGGTATTCTGAATCTGAAGTGTACTTTCTGCCTCAGGAAAAAGAGGCCTGTACTTTCATGACTGATGCATAAAAGCAAGCATTTTGTAATTATGCATATTGTGATTAGTTTGCTCAGGCAATGCAATTTTTCTGCATCAGCTATTGAGATTTTTTTCCACATAATTAAAACAATTTGAACAAGCTTTCTCTCTTTTTTCATTTGTTGGGGTTCCATCCTCACTTCAGTACATAGGTTTTAGTCTAATAGACCCATTAATAGACAGCAGCAATGCTTCATTCTTGCTTACAGGCTTTATCCAATCAAAGAGGTAACATGCATGAGCCTTTGGACCTTCACTGGATAATTCAATCCTTATATATTACGATATGTCAGGAGTCCAATAAGTGCAAGCAGACATCACCGATTCAATGACTTGTGAGGTAAACTGAGGCGTTCATCTGGGAGCCAAGTCTTATCTGCATCTTATTAGTGCACCTCCAAGGGCATGTAAAGTCAATGGAATAACCAAAAATGATCCTGAAAAGCACTTACTGAAAGACCTCTCTGGTGATCAGCCCTTTTTATGTCATTCATTGAGAATCTGCTCTGAAGACAAAAACGGGTGTCTGCAGGTTGAATGAAGGAGCATTTGGAATTGGAGTTATTTTTCACGATTAAGCGTGCCAGCAGCACTGAGGCCAAGCTTGTGAAATGTGAATGGTGTTGCAGCTGTCAGAATAGGCCTTACTTCAGAGAGAATTACACAGTCAACCTCTCGCGCCCTTGCAAGCTGGCCTGTCCATTGATGGACAGATGTGCTGTTCAGATTGCCAGTCATAGTCCAAAATTCCAAATGCATGTTCTGTACCATCATATACTAATGTTTGAACATCCCTCAGTCAAATGACATGTTTGTTGACTTTCTAAGTGAAAATAAGTGCATATATTCTACAGGGAACTTAAACATAGCATGTTTTTAGTGCTTAGGTTAACATATATTTAAGATAATATAAAATGTGCCCTAACTTTTACACAGACCACATATGACCTTTTACTGATGTATTGAATGCAACAAATAATCTGTAATTGTGCATTAAGGTACAGAAGTGGAGAGGGTGTTTATTGCCGGTTGAGCAGGAGGTTTGGGTGGGACGGGTCAAAAAATGACAAAGCAGTGCTGAGTTACATGACCTCTGAATTACTAGTCCATTTTTCCCCTTCTCTCCCAAAACACACACTCATACACACACACACTCACTCACACGCACACATACAGACTCTCTGAACCCACACCAATTTATAGTGCCAGAACATCATTCATAATCATAGTGTATCGGCAGATTTACCATCAATTTGCTATTGTGGTTTTGGTCAGTGTGTGGGTTCTAGAAGGGTGATATTAGGCTTCGCCTACTCATTTTTTGTTTTCCCTAAGACCGCTTAGGGAAAACATAACTTTTGCTACACTGCCAAGTCCTTGTTTTTGGTCAGGCAGAAGGGTCTTGTGAGAGTGCAATCAAGTCTTTAATGAAAGGTTACTTGTTTTACTGCTATTCAACAATGAAGAACATCTTTTGGAGCAACTTGTGTGTTTATATAGCAGGCTAGACCATGCTAGGATACATCAGGCTATGCCTTGCAATCACTGTCATTACAGGTCAGGTCGGGTTTGGGTTGTCCGATGAGGCATATTCCTGTGGGTGGGTGGATGCGAGCAATTAAAAAAAAAAGACCTGAGCCATGCATCACTATTGTCTACGCATTATCAGAAATGTTTTTTTTTTTACCAGAGGCATCCAAACATTAGCATGTGACTGTACATTCCCAAATTTTCAGACTTTCAACAATACAACCTCTCTGACAGAGTCTGCCATGGTGCTGGGCTGAATAAAATTTTTTTTAAGCTTTCATCCTCCCAAATCCAGTCATTATAATGAAATATAAGCAAATAGAAGCTTTTTCAGTCACAAAAACAAATCATAAACCTGAGTGGAGAGAGTGAATCATCCATTTTCGGGCCTGCTGGGCAGACCTCAAGTCTCAGCCCATCTTCAGAACTCGACTTTTCCACGACATTAGAGCAATTATCATAAGTTCTTCCAGGGAGGGGGAGACATTGAGCGAGTGCCCGTCATTAACATGACTGTGGGTTGGCACTGTGTGTGCAAAAGCATGTCTTCTTAAAATGAACACCTTTATTCGAAGTAGGTTAAGCAGTTGCTCTGCTGAACCACACAGTGTTAGTCACATCGCTCACTCTCACATGTAGTCCAGACCTGTGAAGGTTCAAATCCCAGCGCAGTGATGATTAAGCTGATGTAATTCCCCACCGTGCCTCAGAGGAACACTGGGGTTGCGTGCCTTAGGATTATTAATCAGAATTATTACTCATTGTTTTGCACAGCCATGTTTAAACAATTTCACATGAAGTCAATAGACTCCATGCAGAGCTTCCTATTCTCATTCTGTTGTATATTTTGAGGCAGTTGATCATTTTGATAGTGGGTAGAGATCAAGAATTGTGATTTCAGAAGTGATCAGTCTGATTTTTTGGGCCAGAACAACATTTCGCTTGCTATAAAGAAATGCCAAATGCAGTGAAATGACTTGATTTAAATTTGTACGCCCTTACAAAAAAAAAAATCCCATTTATTTCATTCGTGGAGTGAACAAAAACAAACATTCACATGATCACGCATTATTCAAGTCGTGGGTTTTATTGATATTTCGACCATACTCACACAGTACACAGTGAAATGAGATAACGTGCCTCCAGGGCCATGGTGGCATGTTATTTACGAGTAAACATGTGAATAATGTGTGATCATATTTGACAAGAAGCAGCACACGAACACATCGGAAAACGTTCTTTCACACATTAACATTTTCATGATCATTTTTTTTATATATACGAAAAATAATGTGTTGTGCAAAAAACTCCTGTAATATTCATGCTTGTTCTGTACATTAATACATCATTACACATCTTTTAGCCTACTGACTTTTGCCAGTAATTGAGTAACACATTTTTAAATGTAGGAATACATTTAAATCAAGTAAATTCAGCATGACATTTTAAAGCACATAATCCTGCAATCATCTGCTGGACAGAATGTGTGGTTAGCAAGGAAAAGGAGGCAAGTGATGACATTTGAGAAGAGAACACTTCTCATGTAGGGCATATAAAAAAAAATGTCAGATGGTGAGGGCGCCAACCCAGTGCCTTTAGAAACCAGGTGCGAGATTCATCCAAAGACAAGAAGTAATAGTCTGGGTTTGACTTTTCTGAAGAAAACTTGATGACATGGTGTTAATTAGCGTTTAATTGCTATGTGTCGAAAACAGGCCAGCTGATCAGGATACAGCCTTCTACTTGTTAACTTTCTAGCCCAATCAAAGGCGTAATTATCACCTGTTTTCAATTATATTACTGTGGTGTCAAGCTGGAGATACAAATAGATAAATCATGTCTTGCATCAGAGAAAATGAGGGTAAATTAGAAAACTATTATAGTGAGGTAGCAGACACCCTGTCTCTATATGGAGATCGTTTATCTTCATCAAAGAGGGCTATCCTTGAGAAACTCAGCAGGGGCATGTAATTGAAAAATGCAGAGAAATGTGATTGTTGCAAGCGATAATAATTCATTACCCTGAGCACGGGGAGCCCAGGGAGCCATTTGTTTTCATTAATGTAAATTCAAATTACGTCTGTGATTAAAATGTGATTTTGACAGGCAGAGGGCCCTTAATCCGGCAGACAGGACTGATGAGACCTCTAATTCGGGTCACTTGTTTCCAGCATATGAGCAGTGCGGGAGGAGCTCGTTTCCTTACCGCCTTCATTTTGTGCTTGATTTGCTCCCGAGACGTTCAAATTGATGGCCACAGCACAGCGAGCACATCACTGTGGCCTGCAAAGACACAGCACGCGTAGTCTAAAGAGTCACAAAGACAAGTTTTTCCTCCTGAATTCAAAAGAGACAAAGAATCTCCATTCCGAAAGTACGGAAGTAGGTCACTGTCATAAAGATATTCATCAAATCATGCAGAGATCTCGATCCTTCACTCGTCTGTCAGGTGTCTGCGTCCGCAGTAGCACCATGAAATGCTCTCATAACCTTGCGAATGAGGACTAAGCCATCCTGGAACAGTGCAAATTGAGTAAGTATATCAGATGTGAGCTGCCATAGGTCATTTGCTGAACAGACTGACGTGACAAATTCACTCCTTCTGTCTTCATCAGACAGTGGAGGACAAAAGCGCAGTCTAATGGGACTTGCCTCAGCATGTGAGAGGGGATGCAGTTACACAGTCATCAGACAGACATAGTGAAGAAGACGTGGGTGTAGGCCCTGAAGAGAAACACATTTGCTTTTAGACATCCAACTTCAAGTTAGTCTGGGATTCTGATACATCCACATAGACAGCGATCATGCATCTTCTTTAGGCGTAAAAGTGCAAAATAAGTGGATTTAAAGGTGACTGAAGTATTACTGATGAAGTGTTCCACAGAAATAAACCATTACAATGCCACTTCATTTAGTACGTGAAAGGATTTTGCCTTAGATTCAAGAAATTAAGTCAAACTAAAGGATTTGTGGTCAAGAAAGACTGAAACGTGAATGTTGTGGTCAAAAAACGACTGAAACGTGAATTCTAAAAACAACATTTTTCAAAATAGAGGTCCGCAAAAGGTGCTTTGCTTGGACACATAATTTTAGAATAGACATTCCCATATATGTTCCTGAAATAGCAACATCACACATTTCCTTTTTTTTTTTGCAGAGCCATTCATAGAGAGGCTTTTCAGGGAACCAAAAATAGTTCTTGGGTTCCAAAGAACCCTTTTTGGCACCTGTATTTTTAAGAGTGTAGTGGGAATTACAAATACCCCACAAATACTACATGGCTTATGATGAATGAATGGCAGCGGCACTCATTTACATTATTAATTTGTTTTACGCTTAATGGTTCCATCTTGGTTTCTTTTACTATTAACAATAATACTGGATCCTTCCAATAAGCTGCAGTCTGGCTGTTGTAACGAGTAAAACATTGGGAACAGTTCATTGGGTTACTGTGCTGGTTTACAATATATTAGGAAGCGTTTTACATCACTGGCATGCTGTGCTACAGTGCCTCTTATCACCTGCCGTGATATATAGGTTCCTGAAGCTTTAATGAAAGGCTCTTTGTTTGGGTCAAGATACTGTTGCCAATGACATCATCAGCTGTAGAAGGACGGAAACAGAGAGATTGCCATCGTAGCTGAGGTTAAAACAGGGTTATGCTATGTGTTGATTTACTCAGAGTTTATAGGAAACTGGTAAGAAAGAAAGGACAGACGGTTACTCTGAAATGACCTTAAATATTACAGTGTCCTTCACATCTATATAGTTTCTGAACACCAAGTACCAAAGCAAGGAGTCTACCAGTAGGTGGCACAAGAGGCTTCACTGGTATCCAAAGACTCTTTAAAGCTCCAGTATAATATAATATAATATGCGTGCGTGTGTGCATGGGTTTAAATGTGTGTGACCTTGTAGCTGTGTGAGGAAGATGTAGGACGGACATTTGCAAACACGCTGCTCAAGTGTTTTAGTCTGCTGTAACATTACACCACTGTTGGAGAGACACACAGACAAAGACAGTGGGACATGAGAGCCCCTGTATCCTCAGAACACACACACACTGCTCTTTTTCACACAGGAGCAAAATCAGCTCAAATTACTGCACTTCCACATAATTCATCATAGGACAAATCAAAAGGAGGAGCTGTCGCCCCTAGTCTACAGCTCCAGTTTCATCCAAATATTAGTCAATAATCATGAGTATCAGCCTCAGTGATCTCACAGGGCACCAAGGTTGTTTGGAAAGAGAGCCAAGGGAAAGAACATCAAACGCAGAGTGAGTAGGTAGGGAGGCCATAATGTTTGTACATTTCACCAGCTATTTAACTGTGTAACAACTTAATTGATTCATAACATCTTGGTCAAATTTCACACTTTTTTGTCCAAGTCCAAAAACAGCAGAAATTAGAGCATTAGGAAAGAAAATGGGAGGAAAGGTGGTGAGGGAAGCCCAGGTGATGTGTTTTCACATATGGAATCCCCATGAATCCCTAATGGCCCGGCTGTTATATTTCCCAAGCTTCTAAAAGCAACATTCACTTGATCTATGTCAATGCCTGGAACTGTAACTCACTGTTCATGGATGGTGAAATTAAATGGATTTCGTAGATCAGCTTTACCAATGAGCTGCATTTACTTTTATATATATTTCCCTGTGGTTGCTAGCATGGTGCAGCAGTGAATCAATTGATAAACATTCATATTAGTGTTAGATAAACGGCCTTATATTTAAGAAGGGTTTTACTGATATGCTGGTGTATCTGTGTATTTGTGGTGTGATTTCAATGTTCAATTAAAAAAACAAACTTAAATTAGTTGCAGGCAGCATACCTGTAAAATGTATGACCAAGTCTGAAACTAAACTAACGAGAATGACATGAAATACTGTGGTAGGAAAACAGAATGTCTGCATTTTCTGAGAGCACAGACTTAAACTCCCGAGCGAATGAAAGCACCCCTGCTTTTTTACTGCTGCCTCATAAGGTCACTGGCTTTGTGGTTCCACTGTGGGTTCAAAGCCATGATTAATGTCGTGCAACAATGAACTCTCACTCGCCTTTGTTTTGAAGTGTGAAGATCACAAATTGTTAGCTAGTGTTGAAATATTAAGTTTCCCATCTCCACCCATATAGCATCCCAGAGGCAGCTGTGGGAGTGAGGGCATAGGTGCCAGAGGCTAGGCCTGGCCATCTGCTGTTCTCTTTGTAAAAGGATGGCAGTATTTTCAGTTTCCAGGACTCCACACACCTTAATAGCTTGGCAAGGGTAAAGAATAAGTGAGAGCACTAAGGTGTGGCACACCATTCAAGATCAGCCTGGGTTTCAGAGCTCTTCCAGGTCTCGGCCTTGGTTACCTTTGTAGTCGTTACATACGTTACAATAGCAACATCCAGAAACTGCTCAAAAATATCAAAGCAGTGCATAACACCAATGATTATGGAGGGATGAAATCCAAACCAATAACAAAATCCAATAATACAATTTAATACATCTGTTTTAGAGAAACTGAATGTGCACTTCTCCACCTTTCGCCCTTTGAGATCTGGGATTGGACTACAAATGAATGAACTAATGAATGCGTACTTAAGATATTGCTGAAAATGGCAAAGCCCTGAGACATTTATACACAAGTATTATTCGTACACACATTAAAAGCTCTGTCATTAAGCTTCTCGTTGTATTTTAAACCCTCCGTGGTCAATTAATATGCATATACATGACGGCTTAGTTAAGACGATTGCAATGACTTTCAGAATTTTGTTTTTTAATGTCTGAAATGATCACGTTAGTGTCACAACTGGTGTTGAGGTTCGTGCTGGGATAGCTAGTCTGTTACTTGGGACTGGCGCAAAAGAAATCTCAAACAAATGTTTCCAATAATCTTCACTGAATTATAATTAGTTCAGATATTCAAATATGGTTTTTGCTGAGGATGCCCTAACATGAAGAGCATGATAGTGTCACAATCTATTAACCAGTGAGATTCACCCATGCTCTATCACACAATAAAGAAGTGCAAAGATGTATGTAACTATGGTGAAATGATTATTCACAAAGCTTTTGTAAAGATCTAAGGGATTAGTGGCCAACATTTTGCATTTAAACTCCTATTCATGTCAGTCTAATTTTCAGCTTTCCTACTATAATCACTGCTAATCTGCTCAACCAACGGTCTTCAAGCCTCCCAAGGGCTCTGTCATGTCTCAGTCTGGGAAAGGTCCTAAAGCTCGCTATATATTCCTTTGTCTCGCCCAGATTTGAGCTGGTCCCAAGTTCCTTTGCATAGGATGAGCTAAAAATGCCATTCTTCCTACACCAAACATAAATGTAACCTCTGGATCTACACTACAGTCAAAGTTGTGCTAATTTCCATTTGAGCAGCCTTTGGCACCTTCCACTGAATGATAATGATAAAGATTTCTGACATGCATTGTGTGCAGAGGAGCGTTTAAAGCGCGAGCCTTTGCTCTTACCTACAGTGAGTCACAACCACAGCCCTCAGCGGGTGAGTGTGACTAATTAGGTATAGAACGCTATTTATACATGGGAGGGCCTTTAGCAATTTAAGCTCATGGGTGGCACAGCGGGGAGAGATGCCAGGCATTGTATACGGCATCATCAGACTCTCTACATCTTATTTGGCCCTAAAGCAGAGGCTGCCATTTTAGAGACCTCAAATATCTCGGCAAGTTAGTAAAAACAAACAACAGCTGCCGTTGTTGGAAAAACACCTCTATTCTGTCCACCTTACCTAAAAACAAAAAACACTTCAACTTAATCAATGACAATGAGAGTTTCGACAACAATAAGAGCCGTTCCATACTTTGTACGTTGACAAAGACTTTATTGGTTAAGAGATACGCAAGATTTTATAATTGGACAACATTTAAACAATCGAAAAAATTTGAAAGTCATAAACGAAAAAAAAACTTACAAGGAATAGCATGTCAAATGAATCCTGAATCGCCTATCCTGAATGAGCTATATATAAACTACCACATGCTACTGTACATTAGATCATTAGATGAGAATTAAAACAAATAAAAGTCAGAAACAAACAAATCAAAATAATCAAAATAAATGAATTCTCTGCGACAGAGCCCAGAAAGTGTTAAAACACAAGATTCTGTCACTTTAAACTATACTGCATGCAAAGTATAGAAATATTGTACATAACCAGGGATATATATCCTTAATACTATAGGCACTTTATATTTATAACTAAGTTGATAGCTCACTAAACATTATTGTAACTGATTGTGAAGGATATTTTCATGATATAGGTTAGGAGTATATTAGAAGTAGGAGTATACAAGTATAAACAAGTATATGATTAAAACAAATTTAAAATGTGCTTTGCGTTATATGTCAGCAGTTATTCTTTTCAAATGTCATCTTACCAAATTAGATATACAAATATTTGGAAAAAAAAGACTTTTCTCCTTCATCCAAAAATAATGTAGTAGAATCATAAACGTCAGACCGATGCAACAAGGAATTTTTACATCCCCTATAAATGACCATTTGGGTGTCGAGTGCTGAACCCAAACCATATTCTTTGAGGACATCTCCAAAAAGTGGAAGGAGAGAACTTGCAAAATACATGAATACAAGCTGGCCTTTGAAAAACATGTGCTGATGACTTTTTAGAAGGCGACAAAGATTAAGCCCTGGAAACCTTCAACAACTAATAGCCAGTGTGTAGTGACTTTGTTGTAATGACTTTGGTACTCTGCTTTAGTAAAGTCATACAAATGTTTACACGTGAGTGGGCAGACATGCATATATGTTCAGGCACGACAGGAGAAAGGCGAGGTTTTACAGGGTTACTGAGAGCAGAGCCCTGTCCAGAGACAGACTGCTGCTAGTGGAGTGGCCAGCCTCAGGCTTTTATGCGAGGTGTAAAAATATCGGCCGGCTCCAAGATAAACTTTCTCTCCGGAGTTCTGACATTTACCCTGGCTGAGGCCGGAGGGCTTGCTCTTTACCTGGAGAAAAGCCTCATTGATGCAAAATGCAGAGGCTTCCGGCCCTTTTTGATGTGCACCGGGTCCGCAGGTCATGGGGAAACACTGGCCTTTTTCCGCGCTGGCCAGTGCGTCAGGGGCTACCCTTGTCCGGACAGGACTGTGTAAAAAGCTTTAGGGAGCGCGTGCTTATTCATGCACAAATTAGAGGGGAAATCTGTTTTCGAATGAGGTTGTTTTTTTTTTTGTTTTTTTACATGTAAAGGTTTTCTTTAGCCACCAGTGGAAACCCTCTTGGTAAACGTAATGGTCGTAGCTTGCCTTTTTACATTATGGTGTGATTTTTATGTGCAGCTTGGGGTTAACATTAAAAAACCCAAAACCTGGAAACTTGATTGAGTGCAGTAATGTGACTATAAATATATATATATAGGCCTAAAACATAGACTTTACAAGGTCAAAAAAAAAAAAAAAAGATCCAGTTAATCATATGAACAATTTGTATTAAATAGCACAACATGAAAAAGGAGCACAGTCACAACTTTCATTTTTTGCATTCTGCCTCTTCAGCATGTGTTGCATAAGCCATTGTTTCACAGTGTTTTGCGCTGAATAGAAAGCCAGTTGAGGATTTATTTTGGGGGTCCTGTGTTTTTTTAAGAGCAGAGCTTTTTGTTGTTAACACTAGCATTGCAAAAACCAGCAGCACAAGAACAGAGCTGCACAGAGTTAAAAACCCAGCTCCTGCACGTTGATTTCTTTGGCACTTTTAGTTGCATTCTCTGATGATTTTATGTCTGATCTCTGCTTTCTGCATTTTGATTCAATTACAGATGGCACAAACCATATACTGCATACTAACCAGGTTTGTTTAAAGCTATTATCAGCTTGGTTTCAACTTTTGGAAGATTTACCAATCAAGAAATATATAAATACTGAAACAATTTAAGACTGGTTAAAAGCACCAAAAATTGCTGCTCAGAACTGTGAAATAACTTGGAATTCGAATGTAAATCTGTTTCAGACTCAGCAAGTTATTTCACTGTTTCATACCTTAATACGGATTTTTGACCATATTGGAACCAACTAACCTTACACTGATTAGCTGGTCTCCTATGTCTGTTTGTCTCTGTCTTTTTCAAGCTAAACTATATGTTGCCTTTGCGGCAGCATTTTAAGGTGGACTGGACAGTGCAAAAAAGAATCTGGGGACTAAGAAGCCTTTTTGAACCTCATTAGTTATTAACTGACTGAAGCTACTGGTACAATTCAGCACTCTTATACAGGACTCCCTCAGTGCTGCAGCCACGGAATGGTTTCAGAAGGGACCTGGCTGTCAGGAATATGTTACAACTGGATACGTCATTACAGTTTGAAATAAATCATCCTGGTGCTGTCTTTATATCAGCAGAAGGAAACATGTTGCCCTGATAAACTCTTTGATGGATATGATGTCACACAAGCCACATTTAGTCCTTCCCACCTTAAATCAGACTCTCTGATTTAAATCAGACTATCTGTTGGGAGATTTATTAAAAATCTCCCAACAGATAAGTCCAACATCATTCCTTCTTTGCCAGTTCACAGTAACTTCATCACAAAAAAACTATAGACAGTCAGAAGGTAGGACTGTCAAAAGACAGGAGCTTTAAAAACTTCTAATTTGAGTGAAATATGTTGAATTGAAGCACTTCACTTAAGATGAACAACTAAAAGCCATTTTATTTAGTTGTTACAGGGTTGGATTGACATTGTTCTTTTCTCCCCTTTTCTGCTGATATCAGCCTAATATCAGATCAGTTACAGATCTTGTTTTAATGAACACTACCTGACATCCCGAACCATCCTGTGACTGTGAAATATTGTATCTATGATGTATAAATGCCATTTGTGTTTGTGTTTACTCTGTAAAGACCCTCAAAATACCCTGCATGTATCCAAGCAGGATTGAACTTTAACAGAAGTAAACTTTACTGTAACTTTACTGTACAGTTTACTGACAGTCCATTATTTAATGTATTATCTGAAAGCACCCGTACTGAGTGATAACAGTAAACCCTCTTAACATCTTAAAACTGACATAATGAGCTCCAGGTTGAGGTTTTAGGGCCGGGACATCATGCAATTTTCACAGTTAGATTGAGACCTTCAGTATATCTAAGACAGTTTTACTTTTTATGGCTGTTATTGATAATAATCAGTAAATGAATGTTGTCCCAGCACTATGAAATCTTAATAATTCAGTGACTATGAGTTAAATATAATGTAAAATGTACAAAATTAATTCATGAGATTAAGAATATTAAGATTGTTAAGATTCACAACTAGCAATAATTATTAAGAAGCTTGGAGCTGTAGGCATTAAAATTGATTTCGATTCCACCCAAGTTTAACACTCAAGTGAAAATGATTTCTTTTCTTCCATTGTAAATAAATAAGAAATGGGAGAAAATAGGTTCATTTTTATTTAAACAAAAAAAGACCGTCAGCCAAAGTTTCCCAAACTGGCAGCAGCCTGTGTCTGAGAGAAGAGGTAGGTCAGACAGCTCTGAGTTTGGATGTGAAGCGCACACACACACACACACACACACACACACACACACACACACACACACACACACACCTGCTGCTGTATTGCATTCTGCCTCAGCTGACATCAATTACTGCCCAGTAAACAGCACCCCAACATCAACCTGCCACACAAGTGCTACAAAGATTGACAGTCCATTCATCAATCTTCTGTTGTTGCTTGACAACGAGATGTTTCTGCACTGAGCTAAAGAACTACCATGATCTCAAAAACCCTGGACTCGCAGACAAACCACCAGTTCACATACACAGGCCAGCATTGAGCTGGATTTATTATCCTAGTTCCCTCATATTATGCATTCTTTTATCCTCGAATAATATATGAAGCTCGTTTTAGGATTTCAACACATGCACGCTCATTTATTTTGCTTTGCTTGGAGACAAAGAGCTCAAAGTTACATAAGCCTTTCAAAAGTTCACAAGGTACTGTGGGACACGCTAGTTCTGCCCTTTTTGCTTTAAGACCCCTCAGCCCACTGCGCCTTTTCAGCTTGTTGATTCTACCTCTCGTGAGGAGAAGTCCACAATAAGTGGGAAGGTTTCCTACATTAATATAGCGCGTTCCTGTCTGCTCTGAGAGCTGTCACTAGGATAAGGCCTGGCCAGCACTCGAGTGTGGCTATGATTGTGCTGGCAGAGGCCTCAGGCTCCTCTGTTTTCGTGGAGGCCATCACTTTCCCAGCTCTTCACCCTGTGGATGTGTTTTCAGCATGCCCAGCAGGTCCCTCACACTCCACAATGGCAGCTTCATTCACAGGCTGAGAAGGCCAGCTGGTGTGAGAGCTAACAAAATAATGGCTCTATCTGCTCCAGCCCACTGACCTGCAGTGGAAGCACACGTGACGCCTCACAAACCTGGAGCAGGGATTTGTGGGGGGAACGAAAAAAATACTAGGGGGAAAAAACACAGGGCCATTTGAGGGACTATAAAAGGGTATTATGACCAAGCCTCAGGAAAAGAGTGAGAAGAACTCTTGAAATCGCTCAACAGCACATAACCACAAGAACCAAAGCCAGCACATTTCAGTGCAAAAAATACTTCCAGTAACCGTTTACTCTGCTGCCACTTTGTTAAAGACGAAAATCATCCCCAGTCTAAGGCTAAAACTGGCACCCATGCCCTTGGCTATATTACATCTTAAAATAAAATGTGTGTGTTCACACTGTGAGGTCCTTTTCTAACTACAATATCGTTATATTTGCTTTTAAATTCATTTCAGACCAGGCGAGTAAAAATACAGCCTACGATAATAGTTGTCATGGCTGGCCTGACCTTTTATGGGTCTAGCTTGGTACAAGTTTAGTGGTTTTTTTGTTGTTTTACAGTTTGCACTTCATTGCTCATTTCACTTTTTAATCTCTGCACAAGTCAAAATATATCAGTGAACTCGACCATCACCTATTCTATGCACTTCCTGCAGCATTTTGCAGCGCAGCCACGGCACTGATGTTTGCTTCGTGCTTACGCGTGTGTCTTTGAAACCTGAGCACACAGTCACAACTCCACTCACACTGTCAGATCAAAGAACAGAACAGATTCCCCTTCATATTCTTTACACCTTAATCTCTGCCTTTGATTCCGTTTGATTTCGGGAAGGCCATTTGACTCTAGAGATTGTTTACACCATCAGCAATGCTCTGAGCTCTGCGAGAGGTTAACAGACAGGGGAAAGCAGGGCACTGGGGTCACAGTAAACATGCACAGGGAGCAAGAAGGCCTCATCCAACTTTCAACATGAGTACTAAATTACATTGGCCTTTCACCTTGGTTAGCGCTAGATTAATGTGAGGCATTATCCACAACAATACTCATTCAATCATTCCCGCAAAAGGACGGACCCAGCTGTCCTTGATTATTCACAGTTTGTGCGGAGCTTAATCCCAAATACGGAGTTCAAGTGAATCAGAATCAGAAACCTTTACTGACCCTGGATGAATTTGCTTATGC
Source organism: Bryconaethiops microstoma (assembly GCA_037577275.1). Classification (NCBI taxonomy): domain Eukaryota; kingdom Metazoa; phylum Chordata; class Actinopteri; order Characiformes; family Alestidae; genus Bryconaethiops; species Bryconaethiops microstoma. The sequence goes on along the minus strand of JBBJLS010000148.1, from coordinate 16,249,894 downwards.
CACCACTGCATAGGCACAGAGAGCCATAGAGACACGAACAATAGAAAATAGAAAATAAGCTGCAATTAAAATCAAAGTAAAACTCTCCAAGAATACCGTGAAATCATTGTGCTATACACTTGGTCTCACCATTTCCAGCCACTGTTTATCCTTTAGAATTAAACAAGCTGTTTTGTTACCACACATTTAAGACATCTACCAAATATATGTAAATGACATCTATTATGAATGGCTGTCTTGTACTGTGTATTAGTAGTAAAACACTCTATATTACTTAAATGTTTGTAGGTGGGGTTAACTCCTGTAGGCCGAACAGGCAGATGTATGGAAATAAGTTGGTTTCAGTGACATCACAAAGAAGCTGATTAAATGTAGACTATATTGTTGCTTAACTTTACATCAACTGCATGGATCAGGAGGTGTACAATAAGGTTTAAACCTTGGTGTTTCACAGTATTTAGATACTGTAACAAACTTTTCTATTTCACAAAAGTCCATTTCCCATGATACGGCCACCTTAATACAAGTTGTGGGCACTTTAATGGATGCACTATTCAAAAAGATTTTCTGTAAAAGATAACTGGAAAAGAAATTCCTTCTATTTTTACCACTATAAATGAAGCAGGGGTGAAGGCAGAACAGCACATATAAATGACAAAACTGACATGTTGAAATCCGTGCAGTTACTTGAACGAAATGATCCTGGACAAATTCCTTCCCTTGCCTTGACAACTTACCAGCAGGGGCGAGCTGCTCTGCTTCACTCTTCCAAATGTCTCAACCACTCTCTTGGATAAAACTGTAAATGTGTGACCGGTACATTAGAAATGAAAACAATGCAATTATGCCCTTGTTAAAATGGATTTTCTCCTCCTCTGCTTACAGTGAGTAAAAGCAGAGGAACCTGGAACAAGCAGTCTTTTCTTCATTTTCAGAGAGTGATTGTGGAAGGTGTGGTACAGGATTTGTGTACAGTATGAGTGTGTGTTCGTTAAGTGAAGGTGTTGGAGGCTGCCTCTGGAAAACCTCCTGTTATAACACCTTGCTAAAGCCTCATGCCCAAACTGCCTCTGGCCCTGGGACTGCAACATGGTGGTCTACCCTATGGGGCTACACCGAAATATCGAAATATCACTGGAGACACATGACCATAATCTCTTTCTCTGCTGAGCACTCGAAATATGTGGAGTAATGTGTGTTCAATCGCAGGACGAGGCCAACATAAACTTCTCTAATACAAGAAACGGGTCTACAGAACCGAAGCAGCATCTGCTCACAAGGCTGAAAGAGGTTTGCCTCGAGGTTTAAAGTAAAATTTTATCAGATTTTCGCATCTCCGTTTTGCTTGATAAAATCCACCAGGTTCCTAAATTCCTAAATGCTCAATCATACAGAACGAAATTATCATTGTCAGACTATAATCATAACCTAACAGGAGGAGGGAAACATTCTTAACTTTCTATGTAAGTGGAAGGATATTCTATTACAAGTCATTCTGGATCATTTCTACCAGTCCATTCATAATGATTTTTAGCACAACGTAAAAAGCAACTGGTGTTTTCAAATTATGCCACAGAGAGAAACATTGTCACTATAACACACTGTAGTTATATTTTGAACATACAATATACTTCATTTTTATTGGGTCGTCTGGATACGTAAAATGAGTGATGCGATTTTTTTTCTATGTTACATGAAAGGCCATCGTGGAACTTGATGAAGGAAAGGCATCAGCTGAGCAAAGAAAGTGAAACAATCTTTCACTTTTATGAATGATCAACATTGCCTTGCACTTAAGGGTTTTTTATGGTTCTCACATGTGCATTCTATTATCACATCCTTTTCCAGTATTTTGCCATGCTGTTGTTTTAGCTGTAAATCTGATCCTGTCTTCATCTCGCTGCCCCCATTGAGCTGATCCAGTCAGGAGCCTGTGAGCTGGACCTCGGAGCCCAGACATGCACAACTGCCCCAGTGCCAGAACGGGTGATTGTGTGGTGGTGGTGGTGGTGGTGGTGGCGAGGGAGGGGGGAGGGGGTGACTTTCTGACCTGTTCACATGACTAATAAAACATTCATAGAGGGAGAGGAATTCCACTGTATAGTTTTCCCCTGTCTCTGAAGTTTGGAATCCTGCGGTGACCCCATAGAGAGCGCCATTCTGTCTGCAAACAAAGGCCTGCTGTTCCCCTCCGTATCATCATGGGCTAGACCAACACCACCAACCGCTTGCCGCTAAGCTAATCAAATATTTTTCTTCCTTCACAGAATTTGTCTCAATAAATAGTTTTTTTGTGTGATGCCTTCCCCCCCAAGCAAATTCACCATGTTCGGCATTATACCGCGGTTCACGCAGGTGGCCAACAGTTTTGTGAGGCCTCTTCTGTTAATGGAGGGGGGAAAGATTGACTTCAATTGCTCTTGTGATTGCTTGCCGTTGCCTCCATTGCCTGGCTGGCTTGCGTGGAAAAATGCCCTTAAAACCACCACAACAGCCTTCTCTGTTATTATTTGGTTTTTAATTGGTCGGTGACACTGTAATGTTTCACTTTAATTGGGTTCCACCTCTGTCGACAAAGGCCAAAGGAACCATTAAAACAATAAAGGCTCTCTCTGTGTATTATCCTCCAGAACGATTCGAGATGAACAGCTTCTTACTGAAAGTGCACGCTCAAGTGTGCTTCAGTTGAGGCACTCGGAGTGAGGGCCTGTTCCAGAAAATAAACAATGGAGGTCAGTCGTGTTCCCGCAGAAGTGATGTCTGTTTACATTTTTGACACCAAATCTTTGAGCCTGTGTTTTTTCTTTCAATAGACACTTTATGTTGAGGGGAGCCATCAGTGTTTTGTGTTGTATTAACTGTGATGGCCGATCATTTTCTTTTTGTGGTCTGTGTTCAAAAAGGGCTTTCAGCGGCTTGGGGTCTTAACATTTCCCAGCAATGAGAAAAGAAAGGGCTTCTCAACAGCCCTAAAATATAAATGACTTGATTTTGAGGGTAACATAATCCCTTTGGAATATACGCCACGTCTTGACTCATGGCAGGCTTTCAACGGTCCTTAACTGCATCATGCTGACCAACCAGCCCCCCACCCCCCCCACCCCCCCAACCCAACCAAACAAATGAAACAATAGAACTCAAGGTTACGTTCACCAATATATGTTTGTAAATAGAAAAATTCAGCAAGGTCACCTCGAGAGTGCCAGACTTGATGTTGTATTTACATGGACACAGTTATATTCATTAAAGTCTAAGCTGTGAGCTGCAGTTTCCTGAACATATCCCAGAGGCCCATGACCTTCACCTTCACAAAAAGCTCTTAACCCCCAAGGAGCCGCTGGCGGCAAGACGGAAATTTCACTCAAAACATGGGAAGCTAAATCATTTAATTGTTCCAGCTTTGACTGAAGTGTAATTTGTTAATGAAATTTCCATGTTGTCATAGCGAAGACAGAGAAAGAATGGAGATATACTGCAATTACTGTATATTTCTTGGCACCTAAAGTGCACATTTGTAGAACATTCATTTTTAACCATTTTTATTGAATTACCATACTCACTGAACCACCCAATAACAGCCCTCCCCTACTAATATCCTTAAATACGTCTTACCGAAAATTTGACGCTGTAACTGTGAACAGATAGACTCTGCTGTTTCACTAGTCTGAGAAAAATGATTTGTAATTTCCTCTCCCCAAATCCTTTGGATCTTTCTCTGCTTTCCTGGATTGGTAAGATGACAAGAGCAGGACTGTGTGAAACGTCCACACCGCTTCAAGACAATATCCTGTGACATTTCAGCAAATGGTTGAAATAAGAAAATCCGCAGTCCATGATTGGAATCATTGGCAGGGCCTTTTTTTTTAAATAATGGATCATTTTGAATGACCGTAATGCTAAATTGCTTCGTGACCAGCACTTAACTGGAAACATGTGAGGATATTTCCAAGTGCAACTTTCCTTGTAAAATGCAAAAGGAAAAAAGAAATATATTAATGATCGAGATCGTACAGAAGCCACATCATTACAAATAAAAATTTTTTTATAAAAAGACCAGGGGATAATCGAATTGTCTTTGATAAGCTAAGCACTGCTTTTGTGGGGGGTTTTATTGAGTTTATTTGTTGTTGGTTTTTTTTGTCTTCCCTAAACGAACATTATTCTCATAGAACAGGTTTTGTATTAAGAAATCATTCTGAAAGGTCGGTTCTTACCTCATGTGAGTTTTTTCCCTTTCATGTGAAGGACTGGACCGCAGCCTCTCTGACGCTGCTTCACTGATCCATCTGGGAATATCAGGTGTAACTGAACTCTAACGTTCGCCATTACATAGCAATTTACCCGAATAGCCTCGGATCTCATGCTCGAGGACGTCCCTCTGAAACTGCACGGATTAGGCTCACTTCTTAACAGCTGAACTGAGTGTTGCTGTGAGTCTGCGTTGTTATTCTCCTCATCCCACTCTTCCTCAAAAACAATCCTATCACAAATGAAAAAGGCTTTCATTGTGGTCCCCTTTGAAACAAAATGAGCACTCTTTTTCCGGTCTGTTATTTTCATTGCTTAGAGAGGGGTCATCATAACCCCCCCCCCCCTCTTTGGAGACCCCTTTGACAGATATCATTGCAGCATGAACTGTGCTAGGACCTCTTTATAAGGCATCTCTTTCAGGGTCACAATTGTCTTCTCTCTCTGTTAGAGCCATCAAACGTAGTGTTCAAGTGCATAAAATGCGATCTCCCCTGACATGCAGAAACTTGTGAATATGTATCGGATGTACAATAATAAAAAGGGATACACTGGCATACATTATACAGCTGTAAATAACAAACGGTGGGACTGGTAAAAAAAAAAGAAAGAAAAAAAAAAGGTCTAAGGTCCTACTTGTATTGCTTTATCCCCATGTTAGCACTAATCAGATTTATCTCCTGCTATGACGCTTCTTGCTGCGGCCTATATTTTACAGACTCAATGAATCTGAATACCCAAAGGTAGCATTACCTTTTTCTCTCCTTCTCTGTAACCCTGGCAGTCTATGTATTTTTACTGGCGAGTCTTTCAAACAGCCCTACTAAAAAACAAGACAGGTAAAGGGACATGTTGAATGTGTCTAGACGTTAGAGGTTAAGATCGGTTCGCAAAGTAATCTTGCTCTATGCACAGGGTATGATCAGACATCGTTTGTGGTGTTTTGCCCAGGGATGCTTTTTTGATGGCAAGCTTTGAAATGAAGTATCGCGAAGTGTGTTTTGATGTGCTGCTTAGTGAGTGGGAGGCCACACGTACTTAAACAGCTGAGACTGTTATCGTGTACCCGTCAAGAGGAGATTCTTTTATGTGGCCTGTCTTGCTGTCTGCCTTTCACAAATTACAGGCAAACTTAAAAGGTGTGCGGAGAGTAAAGTCATAGTAAAGTCGTTCTGCATGAAACGGTCGAAAAAGTGCAGTCGAAAAGGGCAGAAGGGCATATTGTGGAGAAGTTGCATCAGATTCTTCATATCACTCAATATATACACTTTTAGTCAGCAAAAAAAGCAACAGCTAGAACTGCTGGCTTCTGAAGCTGGCAGTTCCTGAGAACACAGTGCACCGTATTTTCATAGTCAAGCATGTATCCATTAAGTGTTCTTTTCAGTGTTCTCCTCTGAGGGCACTAAAACGCAGGAGCAGACTTCAAGCACATTAGTAAAGGGTTGGGCCCACCTTTTGTTTTGTTAATCTAGAACAATACAATAATGCGGTATATTGTATAATAGACTAGAAACTGAGAAAACATGGAGACGGGAGTAAAAATCTTGCCGAAAGTGAGCAAAACTCAAAACGAAGTAGGTAAATTTATCCAATAATGTGTTCAAAGACATCTAACTGAAGAGTCTTGCATTTACGGTGGTTTATGAGGACATAAACAACAAAGACATTTGAGAATACTGGAACCTAGATGTGACCCGTTGGAATGATATTGTGATAAAAATGTTCATTCCACATATAGGCCTTCTTTTAAAGTATTAGCCCCAGCTAATATGTCTTAGTACTTTTTACAGTAACCTATCTTATATTTTCATCGTAATTTCCATTTTTCCTATAGGCCTACTTATGATATTTATGCACCAGAAACGTTTTGTTTTCAAATGACCAATTTCCAATCTTTCTTACCTAGAATTAAGCAGGTTGTTTTTTGTGCTGATATACAAACATGATATCTGCTCTGACTGGCTGCTCTATATTGGGCCTCATTCAAAAAGCAGACCAGGCTGAAATATTTCTTATAACTTCAGCATGGATGGGTGGGGCTAAACTGCAGAAGGCTGAATGGAATAGATAGTTGTCCAGGGGTTGTACATGCAAACTAGTGAATTCAAAAGTGTTTTTTTTGCTGAATCATTGTCTATAAAGTACACGTATAGACTGGAGGGTGTATGACATTTTAACAGTGTTTAAATAATACATGAAACTCTATTATTTCAAAACAGCTAGGATTTTTTTCCGTAAAAAATGAAAATGGACAGTATTGAGAAGCCTTCATATTCATAGTGCCAGTGAAACTTAAAATCAAAATGAAATAAAATAAAAGCTATGGAGTGGCATTGTTGGACATTCATATATTGAACTTCGTGTATTTGTGTGTAAAATGTTTGAATGATGCTTATTTATGTAATGCTTTACAGAAGCTCATGTCTTTGTCTAACTACATGAATTGTGTTGCTCATGACCAAAGCCAATCTTTCAGTTTCCGCTAAATAGGCGATAAAAACATTCCAAAACCTGTTAAAACAGCAGAAACTTCAAATTATATTTTTTTAATTTGTTTTTTTTTCTGCATATAAAATACAGACATCTGCAGTAATCGTGCTTACAAAAATCCTTTATGCTTTGATTGGCTTGTAAATGGAACCTCCAGCTCCACTTAACTCTCTCACTCTGATTCGCAAGACATGATGTGAAATGAATGGGCTTCCTCTGAAACAGTGGGAGAAATGGGATCAAGTATCTTTATGACTCAATGGTTTTTACCAACCTCTACAGACCTTAACACAAATATTTCAGTCTAAACTCAATCTCCAGCGTATGCACCATTAATGAAAGGCTACTAGCATTTGATGTAGACAAAATAATAGATGGTAGTGCGGAGTTGGAGAACTATGACATCGTTTTTTGGCACTTAGAGGAGCCTAAGGCAAGAACAACATTCCCTCTTTAAACGTCATTGATTAATTTAGTTGCAACACTGTGAATTTTTGATTTTGCTGGAAAAGGAGGCTTAAGAAAAGTCTAGCGCATGCTTCTAAACTGAGGAACACTTAACATAAATAGCATATGAATATGAACTTTACTTCGTACATGTAAGCATCCTGAATGACAAAATTTTCTTCTAAGGATGTTGATATAAACGTCAGCTGCATTTGGAACCATTACATGAATGTATGGTCTTTTGTCTGACATTTCCTGCCAAGTGGAGCCTAGGGGTCAGGGACGAAATGACTTAGCTGTCATTTACCTCATTCAGCATGTCAACTTGTCACAGAGACATCATCATCATCATCATCATCATCATCATCATCATCTCCCACTCCAGTCTACTGCCGCCACCAGAATCTCATGCATCTGTTCAGCAACCCCTACTTTCTGTGACACCCACAGACGTATAGAACTGCAGCAAGTACTAAGCTGCATATCTTTAACGGCATTGAAAGGTTTGGCTTGCAGATGAGTTAAACTGACATATGGCTGCCGAGAAATACCAACGTCATGGTGCGGCTTCTTTCATGAAGACATTCAGCAAACACAAAGCAGGGTTTGTTCTGAAGCCGGACTCTACACGGAGCGAGGAGGGGTCGGTATTGAAGGATAACTAATTCTGATTGACAGGGAGCCAAAGATCAAAGCCAGGCTGGTGCAGGAAGCCCAGTGATCACAGTCGCGAGGGGTGAAATCATGTTAGCCACAACGCAGCAGAGTTTTATTACTTCAGGACCAGGACAATGGGCCACACTGCATCTCCCCCGCACAGCCAAATTATCTCATCCCTTCTGCTGCTGGGCCACTGGCCTGGACGGGACGGACAGGAGGGAAGTGACCATGTTAACAGATCTCTCACCGGGATCCTGGGCACATCACAGGCATACACTCACTTGTTGGATCAGAGTTTTGTCAGTCTGTGCTGAAACTGATCTTTTTTTATGCTGTGATTTATTAAAGAATAAAAGATGAGAGGATAAATACATTGTTGCATCACAAGCAGGACAGAAGAAACCACTTTGCAAAACAGCTCATATTATAAGCTCATATAATTATTTTTAATTACCTTTGAAATGTTTATATATATATATATATATATATCTCAATACGAGTATTCTCAACAGCTTCCAAGGTTTTGTGAGAAAAAAAGCTCTGGGTCATTACCAAACCAAACATTTAAAATCAAAATTAAAGGAACAGTTTGGCAAAAAAATGTATATGTACACAACTTCCACTTACCTCAGATGTAGATGATCAGCCAAGGTGTGTATGGGGTCCAACTTTTGCTTCATTAGCTTAGAACTGTAGCTACAAAACTAATGTTGCTAAAAAACACTGGAAGTTAAAGGTGACTGAGATCTTTTCCTTAAATACGACCCTTACACTTCTTTTAATCCACATCCAGCTCTTTATTAAGGTCAGCAGAGTTGTGGATGTGTTTTTGGATTGTAAACAACACCAGGTCTGGAGAGGACAGATCTGTACCTACTGATGTAGAGGTTGAGAGTAACAAAACGATAAAGTTGTCATTAAAAAATAGAAATACTGTGGTCTTTACCACATAGTAAATATGACATTTGTGTTTTATGAACACACTACATTAAAAAAAAAAAAAACTAATGAATTCTCCTTTTCGTGCAATTTCCGTGCAAACCACAGTGACCATTCCAAAGATCTCAACACATGCAAGCCTCACAACACCACTCACTCCTAATTCTCTTCTACAAACAACATGTTCTTAATAAATAGTTCACCACACAGCAAATGACTGGGAGATACAAACGTCACACATTAAACATCTATTTAAACAACAAATGTGATTATTTGTTGAGCACCCAGAGTTGTAAATCAAAAGAAATTAATAATGTACATCAGATAAGTAGCAAATGTTAATATCTCCATAGCATTCAAATTTCTCATAACATAAAGACAATAAATACATTACAAAACTTCTCTTAACCCACATCCGGCTCTTCATTAAGGTCTTCCGACGTATGTGGTTCGTGGTTTGGGATACAAGTCATACACTATGATTTAAAGAAATGAAAAGGAAAAAAACACCACTGCTTAGAGTCATTGTAGATAACATCAGTGGACTGTTCTTTAGGTGACTGTTATTTACGGGACTGTAAATAACATTGATCTCGTAACTCCAAGTTTAAACTAGAGAAGCAAAATTTAAACATCAAAAATGTTGACAATGATTAAAAGGGAAAACCTTTTTGCCAAACTATTCCTTTAAGTAAACGACTTACTCTACTGAGCACAAGTATATACTTATAACAGTATGCTTCTTATACATTAAGATGTATGAAAGAAGATAGTGCTGTAAAACATTGCCTGCCATTTTTCAAAAACCCTTTAAATGACACAGCTTTGCAGTGCATTTCAGATCAACTTTTTATAGGATGACAAATCCAGATATGTGTAACAGTGATACAGAATTACCATCCATCAAACGTCACTTTACACCATTTTCAGTCCGCTTGCTGAACACACTATTTGGAGGGCAAAACAAGAGTGACCCACACAGCCATTCACGCGTACCTTTAGTGTAGCAGTTTAAATGACTGATCCACTGATTACATGACAGTCTAAAAAGCCCAGCATTTTGAGAATGAAGTGATTGATGAACAGTCGGATAGAGTAAAGAGCCTCAGGGCTAATTGAGTTTTCCTCACATTGCCATATAGCCAATACAAACTGGGAAGGGCAAAGACAAACAGAAGGGGCAGCCAATAATTTACTTGCTCCTTTTTAGAAATGGTTTGCAGTTTCTGACAGTTACAGATGGCTATTTAATATATATTTGCACCGGTGCCACGCTCAGTGTGCAGGGCCGTGAAACTTTGGAAACCATTTTATTATCAAGAACAACGTGCTTGCTGTGCTCACTTAAAGAAACATCAGAAACGTGTGACAAACAGGATTTACCAAGTGTATTGAGATGCTAATGCAGATTTAACATGATTTTTGTAATATTTTTAAATATTAGTAACCAATTAAGCCATGTTCGTAATTGGTTACTATAAAATAATATTTCCTGATTCTGATTAATTCAGTGCAAATATCTTTATTGGGTAGATCATATGTAAGCCTGAAACCACACACTATAGGGCCAAAAGTACATGAAAGCCCCTTTTAATGATTGAATTCAGGTGTTTCAGGCACGCCAATTGATAACGCATATGTAAAATCCAGCACATAACCGTGCAATCTCCATGGACACACAGCACTGTCATGATGTCAAGTGCACTGTCACTGTGATTATATTGGGGAATGGAAGTGACTAGGAGTAACAACAGCTCTGTCACAAAGCAGTACACCATGACAACTCCGAGAATGTAGCACATAAAAATCGACTATCCTCTGCTGCATCACTAAACAGTTCCAAACTGCCTCTGGACACAATATCAGCACAAGATCAATGTGTTGGGAGCTTCATGAAATGGCCTGCCATGGCCGAGCAGCTGCACTTAACCCTAAGAACACTATAGGCAATGACAAGTGTCAGCTGAAATGACAATGCCAGCTCAGTCATGACCCTATATCAAGTATACAGTAGGTCTAAATTAACATTATGTTTACTACAATTTGACAATTGAAAACAAATGTTTCTGATATGACATGAGCCATTCGAACATTTGGAAAATGGGTTAACATGGATGCAGCATAATAACAATGAAATATCAACTTTCATTTTATGATGCACTTTGTCCATGTAAACCATGGAGCTGCCTCCTTTGAAAAAGTCAGTCAAAATTTGGGTTAACAGGAGACAAACCAGAGGTCATGTTCAACATTCGATTTGTTTCTGCTTTTGTTCTTTAGATGGTTGAGAGCAGAGAAGCCTGACATGCATAAATATGTGGTGCTGAAAGCAAAACTACTCTGATTGCATGGTTTGCAAGAGCAGGATACCCACATGCAATGCTGCACCAAAAGTGAGTGAGACTCAACTCTGAGAGCTTCTTTTGAAGACCACAATCACATGATAACTCAACCAGTTGAGCTTCTTCCTCAGATGACAAACTCATGGTTTCAGCATCAACTCTGAATGGCTCTCTTATCCACTCTTGGGCCAGTGAGTTCTCCTCTTCTGGAAACTAAGCACAAAAACACTCTTGCAGTTTCTCCAGATGGTCAATGAACATGAAGGGATTGATTTTGCTCAAATCAGCTATGTTCCCTCCCTTATAATGACAGATTCAAGCAATCAAAAATGTCTACAAGAGAAGAAAGAAGGACATCATTAAAAGTTTCTGCTAGATCTGACTTCCTATCCATAAGAAAGGCTGCCAACTCCCTTCTGAGCTTGTAAACTCAGGATAACACTTTTCCCCGATGATTCAACAAACCATAGCATGACAGAGCAGGTGTCTATGCCCAATTCCCATCTCTTGAAAAAAACACCATGTATTCTTTGTGTTATGCTTGATATAATACACTTTGTCTTAATAACTTTCACAACCTCATGCAGTATTTTATGAACCTCTTGTACCATGTCTTTAGCCAGGAATGCATCTCTGTGTAAAAAAATATGGTTCCAAGTTGTGTCCATTGCGGCTACATCCAGAATTGTTTTCACAACCTCAGATTGTTTGCCTATCATTGAAGTTTCTTTGTCTGTAGACAATGCAAAGACAATGCATTTTGTCCAGCTCAGTCCTCTGAATTCAAATAATTATCCAATGCAAAGAACAATCTCTGCTGCAGTAGAGCTAAAACCTGTTTATATAGATTTATTCTAGGATAGGAGCTGGGAAATCTGATCATGGGTCAGAGTAGGAGCTTGCTTGTTTTAAAATGCTCACATTCCCAGCTCTACCTCACAGCCCTTTCAGAACTTGAATTATCCAAATTTGGGTTGTGGCACACAGGTCAAGAATTGCTGGTGTAAAGCATGCCATGCTTCTCTTTCTAGTAGTCTCATAGATTAATCTGGCTTTGACAGATACTAGGAGAACGTTCCCTTTTGTAATGCATAGTGCATAGTAAAGTTTGGTGGAGGAGGTATAATGGTCTGGGGCTGTTTTCCAAGGTTTGGGCTAGACCCCTTAGGTTGAGTGAAAAATAATGTTAATGTTACAACATACAAACACATTTTAGACATTAACTGCTTTCAACATTGTAGCAACTGTATGTTAATGCCCATGATTGCAAAACAGGATGTTCAATGAGCTTATTTAGTTGTGGACAGATGTCTAGATACTTTGTCTATGTCGTGTATGTAAATGTTTGTTATTTAAGCATGTAATGAAGAAGAGAATCATTACCCAACTTGATTCTCAATAACTGCAATAATGGCATGCTTGTCTTGAACTATGTATGAAAAAGAACATCCCTGTGTGAGAGCACACATGAATCCATATAAGCCATGTTCTTTCAATAATAATACCAGAGGGCTTATTAATCTTAACGATAAGGTTGTGCCATTAAAAAAAATAGAAATGCTGAGGTCTTTCCCACATAGTAAATCTAATGTTTGTGTCTTATGAACACACAACATTAAAAAAGCCTCAGAAAACTGAATACTCCCTTTACAATTTCCATGCAAACCGCAGTGACCATTCCAAACGTCTCAACTCAGTTTCTAAGACATGCAAGCCTAACAACACCACTCGCTCCTGAATCCCTTCTCTAAACAACATGCTCTTAATTATGACTGGTTCACCACATAACAAATAAATGAATACTTAGAAGGCTGGATGGGAGATACAAACGTCACACTTTAGTCTTGCGCTTTCTCAAATGTGATTATTTGTTGAGCAACCAGAGTTGTAAATCAAAAGAAAGTCATCTTTTTCTAATTAAGCACAGATGTCGTCAGAACAATGCACTTGTGAGCAAAGGTCTCAACTCACTTCACTTGAATGAAATAAATATTTTCCTTGCCATATTGAAATAATTTAGATAAGAGGTAAATATTAACATTCTTATTCCATTGGAACCTCTGATAGCTTTGGTTCTTTACCAGCAAGGTCACAAAGTCTGTGAATGGATAGAAGGGCAGTGTCCAAATAAAAATAATAGAACAGTTTACAAGACCATGGGGCTACTAACTGTTTGGTAATAAGCAACAAACATATTAAGAGCATTAGTCCCATTGAGACTTCTTCTCAGCCAACTATTTATTAACATCACGGCTTGGCAAGAGACTTAATTGAGAAGCCATTCACATTAATGAGAAAAGAACAGCATGCCAAAACAAGGCAACACTTTTATAGGTACCACCAGAGATCCCGCTGATCGGCAACATTCAGGAATGAAAGCTCTTCCATGACCCAGAGTTCATTTGAATTCCTTCACCCCGTCCTCTCTTTTCTTCGTCTTTAAAAGAGGTGCAGTATTCTGAAGCTTAATGGCTTCGGCTACCCACAGTTCGACAATAAAAAGCTGTGAGGAAATACAGCGACAGAGTGTTAGCTCTCCCCCTCCATGATTTATTCTCTGATTCACTCAGTAACAGTGTCCTAGTGGGCAAAGTCTCTGGAGTTTACTACAGATTTAAGGCACATTCAAGTGTGAAGGGAAGGGAATCTCCAGTGGGGTCCCTGAGGGCCAAAGGAGGTGTTTAATGGTGCACTGCCTCTGAAACAGCCAGGCTAGTAACAGCCTCTCCACTGGAGCCCAGAGCATTTCACAGAACTGCATTGTAGGCAGGGCGCTGCAGACACCCCAAAGGAAAATAAATCAATCAAATAAATAAATAAATAAATAAAAAACAGAGGTGACTGGGCCATTCCCTTGGTGGGGTGTCACATACTGAATGGCATCAAATTAACCATCACATGCATTTGAGTTAAAAATGTAAATACACAAAGTCATTTGAGTGTGCTTGCTGTAGTCTTCATTTGACTTAGCCATGAGCTCTTAAAAATAAAAGTAGGATCATAGAAGGACCACTCTCTGCAGCCAAGAGAACCATTCAATACATGCTCGGTCCATTTTGTGAGTGAGATCTTGAGATTGCAAGTGTAAATAACCTTTAGAAATTTAAAGAACCTCCATTAGAAGTGCATGCTTGAGCCAAGGACCATTTGGAGAACTTTATCTTTAAGAGTGTAACATAAAGATATAGCCCAGCAAAAATAATTTTTTGAGTCCTATAGACCAAATAAGTCTGAATAAATTGAAAGTATTTGGCTTTGCTGTCTAATGCAGCCACACTTGGCAAAAGACAAAATATATTGCAGCCTTTTTCACGGAAACAGTACTGTAAGCCACAGTCAGAATCTCAGCACTGTGGAACCCTCTGAGATCATCATCATTATTGAGCTTCAGGTTTCACATGTGGGCCAGGGTTTCTTCTGGAGGCCCATCAGATTGTGGGGTGTGCTGTGGCCCCCTTGAATCTCTCTCCACTCCTATTGGTTGAGAGGCTGTTGACGTCACCCCCTCCGGTAGCATATGGCCCGTCCCACGCTGTGTGGCGCTCAGAAGAAACAAGTGCAAATTCAACAGGTTGACAGAGATACAGCTGGACACGCGTTTGGGAGACAGTTTAAAAAAAAAAAACTCGAGAACAACACTGAAAGGAAGGAAAAAAGAAACGGAGACTGTAAATGGAAAATACGTTCCCTGCGGATGGGCAAAGTACTAAGCGTTTTAAATACCTTTAGCGGTTTCGACTATTCACGAGCTGTTTATTTGGCTTCTGATTCTCTTTGAGCTTTGTTTTTGTTTGGTTTTTTTTTAAATAATATGGGGTTAAAAGGTGTCTTTTGGGTGCACCTGTTTGTTTCTTCGCTCCGTTGTGCAGTGGGAGCAGCGCATGGTGCTGATGATGGCACTGATATGGTGACACAACACATGTTCAAACTGTATGAGAAGTACAGCAGAGAAGTGCACTCACCCAGAGAGGGAAACACTGTGAGGAGCTTTAAAGCCAGGCCTGGTGAGTAGCTTTCCGCTTTTCATTGAACATGCAGTTTTGCATCTTGCGACTGATGCTTAAGATGCGTTCACAGTATCACAAACTGCAGTGACTCACCCACATGCTGTGGAGAAGTGAGAAGCACGTCGAATTTCTCTATAACTGCTGATGTTGGCCCAGTGTATGTAGAAAGATCTGCAAAGTTGCCAGATTGATACTGATCCAAGACCTGGTAGTACCCACACCTTACCATGTGTGATCACTGTTGGTTAAATGAAAACTGGGAGGTAGGACAAATCACTTGTTTGGGAAAATAAGTACACACACTCTACATTAAAAATCTTCTAAATGTTAATGCACAATTACTGTCCATTTGCAGAACTAAACACACACTCACAAACAGAGAGAGAGAGAGAAGTATTAAAGATCTGATCTACAGTACTGTGCAAAAGTCTTGGGCACCTATGAAAATTGTTTGAATCTGTTTATATCAGCAGTGGGATTCTTTCTGCCAGCAAAAACACAAGTGAACATTAGAATAAACTCAAACGAACAAGAAAGCAGTAAAAAAGTATCAAG
>JBBJLS010000148.1:16203830-16229390 GCA_037577275.1 Bryconaethiops microstoma | reverse complement strand
TTATTGTGTTATCATTCATATTCTCTGAAAAATGGCCAAAACATCACAAATTCTGCCAGGGTATGTAAACTTTTGAGTACAACTGTACTTCACTGTCTGCAGTCATTATCAGTTTCCTGTACACTGCATGAAAACAAAAGGCATAAAGGCACACTCACTCTCACAGCTAAGGCGAAAATGCACTTCCTGCAGAACCATGGCGAAAGGTCAGCTGAACTCTCCACCTGTGGCACATGGCACAGCTGGTGGTAGCCTGACAGAAGAAGATGGGAGAGAAAAAAACAGGAAGAACGTTCGAAAAACGGGTTGTCGTGAAGCCAGTCTGAGCTGTAAATACATGAAGAGTGGAGCCACAGCGTGATCTAATCCCTGCGAGTGCAGAGAGAGAGCCAGCTGCAGGTCCCCTGTGAGTCATTACATGCAGAGCAGTCTTAGCCTCCGCCTCATCACTGAGGCTCAAAATACTCCTGTTTCCTCTGCTGACTGTATGGATTCTTACCCAGACTAATGCCACAGTTATGTCCCAGTGTGAAATGCACGGTTACAAAAACACATGACACACTAGTCGGTTTTCCACATCATTAAACCAAATAATAGTCACTATTGATTATATTAGTTATCAAGCAATCTGGTTATTTTGCACAATCGAGTGTTTACAAAAAAAAATTAACTGAAAAATGACAAACCATGCATAGCCTATTAAAGATTTCAAAATAGTTTTTGGAAACAGGCAAAGCTGAGAAAGCCTTTAAAAACACATTAACCCCTTTAATTGCCAGAATCTGCTAGCAGTTCTAAACTTCTGTTTGCAGTTGTTTCACTACGTTTGAAAAATATAAACACTATAAAGCAAAACATACATAAATAAAAGTGTAAGTTAGGCAGATTCTCTGTATAGTGCAGGGGAATTAAACTATACAATATCATCTTGCAAATTACCAACAAATCAGGTTGGTTTTTTTTAACCTAGTTTAACTGAGCAGTCCTATTTAGTATGGTTAACATGTTGTGCACCTTACACCCTAATCCTAACCCTAACCTCATAACTCAGACAGTACAAACATATTCCAGCATCTAATAGCTCAAGCTGTAACTGCTTTGTTGGTATTTGGCACAGTTGATATTTCCCAAGCTACTGCCATCTCCATGTAAAAACGGGCCAAAAAATAAGAAATCTGCACTTTGAATGCTGCGAAGTGACTCACCTATTCCACACTTCCCACAGATAAGGATTTTATTATCGGAAACCACAGTCATCTCAGAGCACACAGAGCATTTGGGCTCTTCTCCCGGGACGCCGGCTGAGTTCCACACAAAAACCACCAGAGTTATTCAGTGCAGTTACATCCACTGTCATACCATACATACCACAGTGCACACAGAACAAACCAAACAAAATAAATATCTACTGAGATTAGAATTACATTTACTCTTATGGTGTTAAATTAACTCCATTGGACATCACTTAGCACTGGTTAAAGTGAGAGCAAATTAATGCACAGCTAAGGTACATGCACAGATCATTCCTTTGGCCCCACAGAAACAGTCCACAAGATTACACTGCACTGCACAACAGTTGTTAGAAAAGAAATTAAGACTTCCTACCATGCTGTATGTCCTTCCACAGCACCCAGAACTTGGAGTTGTCTTCAAACGTGACAAAGCAGCTCTGCTTTGAAGAGCTTATCTACAGGATGACAAGAATGAGCATGAACATATAAAACACAACATTCTACTCATGCATTACCGCCTAATACAAGACATAAGATATATATTTTGCAACTCACAGCACATATGAATTAAAACCATGCATGCTGTCAACATACTTCACAAAACTGTAACACACTGAACATTACTGTTGAATACATATTTTATATGGTATGCATTTTGTCTGTTACATACTTCATGAATAAAACAAAGTTATGCATGATCCTGGTTATGTGAAGGTTCATGTACTGCACATAACAATCTTTCAGTTTACTTACATTTGGGCTCATGTAATACATATTTGAAGCAAGTAAATGTAATACATTTACACAGTTAAGTGTGCTGAGTCGAAACCTTAAACTAACACCCTATGTACATGACAAGTGGAATCACTCAGTTAGGTTAGATCAGACATCTCCATGAGCACCACTGCACCTTCAATGGTCTTATGTGGAACGTCTGAAGAAGGAAAAAGTTTCAAATGTAAGACACCCTGCATTTACAACTTAACAATTTAGAAAAAAAATATGTTTCAAGGTAAAGCTTTTCTCAAGTAATGTACAGGTAATGTATTTGTAATTAATATGTCTGTGATGCAGCTTTTAGAGGCCTTAAACACGATGGACATCTGACTCCCATCACCACCACCAAGAACTACTCTGACTCAGTAAACTTCTTTAGTGGGTTCTTTATACCATAATGATAGTTATGCAGATGTTTGAGGAAAACAATCCATTTCTTGTTATTCATATTGAATTGTCAGAAAACTTTACTGATCCTGGAGGAGCTCAATAAAATGCAGCTTTTCTTGCAAAATACCAGACTTACAACATACTAAGGCTTAACAATGCAATCTGTCATAAGAACACTGCTGCAAACAGGTGCATCCTAACACTTCCGATGATACCAACTCACCCTATGGATCTTTCCCAGGTAGTAGAGGCCGTCAGACCAGCGGCAAAGAACATACTGCCCCCCAGTCAGCTTGCTCTCCAGGTCACGGCAAGTTTTCTCACATTTGGGCAGCAGACGTTTGGAATCCAGCTCCTCTTGACCCACAGACAGGTAACTGTCCCGGTAGGCTCCTTCCAACATACTGATCACACAAACCTACAGTCTCTAAAGAGAAACAGCCACACATAACTATCAGCTTACACTCCTGGTCCATGACCTGAGCATCATACCACATAATCTGAATTGAACTTTCAACCTTCCCTCAGTAACATTAGGTATGCAAGTCATGTGCTAAATGTTGATAAGTTTGTTAAATATGATAAGTTTGTTTAAGCATCAGTCGGACCTACCCAGCACTGTTCAGACCACAAGCAGCTTTTAACTACAGAATGTAAATTTAGCTACAAACGGTCCACTCTAGCGGTTTTGATTCACTTCGCAAGAGCAGAAAAAGTGTTAAGAGAAGAAAGTACCTCCTCTGTAGAGACGAAGGGACTGTTGGATGACTCAAAACTGGCCAAGAAATGAGTGAAACCAAAAGCAGCAGAGACACAGGCCCGTTTCAGAAATGATGTAAAGTAACGTTAACTCACCAACGGACTCGTTTTCACCTGTCCTCAGAAGGTGGTGTGTTAGAGACGTCCTTTACTCAAAAACCAAGCCATAAGAGAGGAAAGTGAGCCCTTTCTCGAGCTAAGCTAGTGGAAAATACTGTAAGTTGGGATGGCCCTCCTCCATGCATACTAGCCCCCACTGCAGCTTCCTAACTCTCCTGCACCATATCAGCCAACTTCACTCTCATTTTGAGAGCAGTTATGCAGAGAGACGTAAAAAGTTCACTTTAAACCATTATCTCCTGCCATAAAGCTAAACAGCCTGCCTAAGACCAAGGACGATTCCGCTAAACTAACAGCTGCAAAAATAATGAGAGGTTTTGCTGGAAATTGAGTATATTTCCAGCAAGTCGAGTATTTAAGTCTTCTTTAGCACATCGAGCTAACAACTTTTTCCCTCCCTGTTTCAAAAGAAGCAGCTCAAGCCAAGTTTCGCTGTGAGTAGCACAGAGAAAAACTGCCAAAACGGACGAGTGCTGAGGGAAAACTTGTTCTTTTCGTCTTAAAGAGAGTTGTAAGATAAGTTGAAATGTCACACAGTAATGTACAGCGCATAAAAAATACGGATAAACAGTCAATAGGCAAACAGAACCTCCTCTTATTATAACAAACACAGAGGGAGAGACACACATATATGCAATGAGGTTCAGTTTGAATTGAGTTTAGTTAGCCCGTTAGCTGCTGTGGTTCAAATCCCTCTCCTTCTTTACCGTGCAGACTTCTCTCCTCTCCCTCAGGGGGATAAATTTATGCCAGACGTGTCCAACTCGCTGTACAGTCTCCCATCCGTGCTGGAAAGTTGGTTTTCTGCTCCCGGGACAGTTCTGCTGGCTGTGCAGGGCTCAAACTGCGTCTCTGCGAGTCGCCATTTTTTCACCTTTTCCCGCGAATCATTTACGTTTTGCTTATGTAATTAACACGCCCGCCCGTCAGGAAGACCGGCTGTTCTCAGAACAGCAGAAACTCAACGCAGAAACCAAACAGACATACAACACACAACTCAAAATACAGCTCCCAAATCAGCTCCGATCTACTATAATCATCATTTAAATAAATAATAAAGGAGTTTAATAAAGATTTCTTACTCAAATATGCTGGGTATCATTTCAGAAAATAAAAAATGGACACGGACAGCACAAGTCTCTCAGTTATTGTAATGATCAGATAAATATAATACGAAAGGAGAAGTTTTCTTGCTTAATACGATGTTGGACATCATTTAAGAAAATGAAAAATGCACTAGGAGAGCGTAAGCAATAAATCTACTCTACCTCTTTGGCTTGAAGGGCCCATATCCTAGTTTTTCTTTCTCTTTTTTACTTTTTGTTTTTGTCTTGTATGTATGTACCTTCTTATAAAAATAAAAATAAAAAATATAGTAAAGGAAAAGTTTTCTTGTTTAATACACTGCTGCACAAATAATAATGAACTGGGACAGCATAAGCAATAAACTTAAGCTACCACTTTGGCATGAAGGGCCCATATCCTAGTTTTTCTTTGATTATTCTTTTTTTTTTTTTTTTATACGCTGGACATCATTTGAGCAAATAAAAATGGACTAAGAGAACATAACCAGGAAATAGGCTCCCAGTTGTCATAATGATCATATAAATTAAATTATAAAGGATTTGTTGCAAGTTTCCATGCTCAATACGCTGCTGGACATCATTTGAGAAAAAAACAAAATAATGTTTTTTTTAAATAAGCATGAAATAGTCTCCCAGTTGTCATAATGATCATATAAAAATGTATGGACTAGGAGAGCATAAGCAATAAAGTTAGGCTACCACTTTGGCTTAAAGGGCCTATATCATACTTTCTCTTTTTTCTTTCTTTATTTTTATTTTTGTCTTGTACTTATGTAGAGTTTTCTTGCTCAATATGCTGAGAAAATAAAAGCGGACCAGAAGAGCATAAGCAATACAATCAAGTTACCATTTTTGTTTAAATCCTAGTTTTTCATATTATAC
Source organism: Bryconaethiops microstoma (assembly GCA_037577275.1). Classification (NCBI taxonomy): domain Eukaryota; kingdom Metazoa; phylum Chordata; class Actinopteri; order Characiformes; family Alestidae; genus Bryconaethiops; species Bryconaethiops microstoma. The sequence continues at coordinate 16,224,145 of JBBJLS010000148.1, read as the reverse complement.
ATTTTTTAAAACATTTTTTCATATTTGTCTTGACCTTATGTACCGCTAAGTACATCATTGTGCTTTAAAAGTCAATCTGAAGTTAAATTAACGGTGTAATATCTGCAGTATGGTATTTAAAATGTAGTAGTTGTGACATGCAAACCGTCAACTCCGAAACCATATTGAAATTATTATAATGACCATATAACAACGTAATAAATGAAAGGTTTTCCCTCTCAATACGTTGGACATCATTTAAGAAAATAAAAACAGACTAGGAGAACATAAGCAATAAAACTAGGCTACCAATTTTTTTTAAAGGGCCCAAATTTTAGTTTGTCTTTTTATTATTATTTTTCATTTTTGTCTTCCACTTATGTACCGGTAAGTACATTATTCTGCCTTAACAGTCAACCTGAAATTAAAACAAAGGTGTAATATGTGTGGTATGGTGTATAGTAGTTTTTCAGTGATTTGTGTCACTGAATGTGCCTCACCCAAAAAATGCAGCAACCTCAGTATCAGTGGGCGCAGCTAAAAAGCTGTGGCCTCTGAATGTGTTCACTTTTTTGAAAGCAATGTATTAATAAAGCTGTTTTTGCAGCTTAGTTTCCACGTGTGGGCTGTATGGACTGAGAAGTGAGTCATGCGTTCAGAAACTTTAAAAATGTTAATATGCTTCAGCAGAGTCTTTTATTTAAATAGGTGAGAAAATCCAGTTCTCAATAATAAGTGTTTAATTGGTGATGCATTGCGTGTATAATAAAAACTGCTTTTATTTTACATGACTACAGTAACGTACATGTAGAAAGAAGACTTAGATCTGATCTAAGACGAGTGTCAATATTGTTAGTCCACTGATACACTAGAGCCAATATACCAAAGTATAAGTTTTGAATTTACTTGATTCAAACACTAACATTAATTTCCACATTAATGTATGACAACAACACTGTAACTAAGATTAAAGACGAAACTGTATTGGTGTAATGGTACCAATTGCACTATCCTTATAAAGGGGTTATAAATCTCCTAAAGCTGTCTATTAATGGTTATCAAATAGGTAAAAAATATATTTTATAAGTAGTTATAACAGAAATAAAGGGCAGTTGTTACTCGTTAAATAGTGAACTCTCATTCATCTATAGTGTTAAAGCTCAGATCTTGCTGGTTATTTGTCCTCTCCATCAATCAGTGTTAGACTGGTCAGCTTTAAAAATTCTCATTACATAGAAAACCTCACTGTTACCTTTTCGTGTGTGTTATAACTACTTATTCATGCATCATTAATTTCATCAATGAACAAAAACGAAGTCATTTCAAACCATTCATAAACCTATAAACTCTGACTGTAAAATTACTTCATTCATATGGAAAAGATGTACTGAACTGAATCAGGCAAATTTGTAACGTCACCTTTTTTCATTAAATGCCAAATGTGTTGAATTTGCACAGTTGATTTGTGTGAACCAGAGCTTATCAATTTAACTTTTCAACAGAAATCTTTTTTCTTTACTGTGTGACATTTGAATAAGACCAGACTGCCCCTTCTGTCAGGTCACAGTGGACAAGCCCATTCAGTCATTTCATTGCTTTTGTGATGATAGACCACATTCACAGCCTACAGCAGTTTGGCCCCGCTCACTCAGTACTGAGGCTAATGCAATTAAAAGTGACACAAATCAGTCATAGTGTAGAAAAACACTACACCTATACTATACATACCATGCTACACATATTATATGGTCATTTTCATTTCAGGTGTGTCTTATGACCAGGCAATATGTCAAAGGATGCATGACTAATAGCAGATCTGGGTTACATGGATGATTATTAACTCATTGTTGCAATAACATGTGATGCAATGCATCCGATTTCACCTCTCACTTTCTAAAAAATAACTCTAAACACCAGCTCTACTAAAGGTGAGAATACAGGAGCAGCCCATGCTTTACTCATGACACACTGATGACACCACATTTGTTCCAAACTATTCAGACACGCCTTCTAATTTGTGCAATCACCTACTTAAAGGTGCACCAACTGAAGACATTTATGCAAACGCAACTTGTCTAATCTCCATAGAAAGTATTACTAATAGACTGGGACACTCTGGAGAGCCTAAACCCAAAGCCAAGTGTCAGAGGGGTATAAAGCAATCTTATGTTCAGCAGTTTCAGAAGAGGCTGATACTGCACCACAGGGGAAGTATTGATACTTCTGGTGCATAATGCTATTCACTAAATGTCATTATCTGTTAAACCATCATGTGGTTTTAAACAGGGTGTACAGCCTTGTTTATGTTATTATATCTCTTTGTCATCTGTGATTGATAGTATTAAACACTGTATGCATCACACTTGCCAACTGATTAAAAAGAAACAAATATTGATTTTTCCAGGAAATGATTTTTCCAGGAAATAAGGCTGAGCAGGTGAGGCTATTTCTGACTAAATACAAAAAGACATAATTACAGGAAGCTCTTAAAGTCTGGGGTCAGATTTACATGCGTCATAAAAAAGAAAGTCTTCTAAAATGAGCTTTTTTGCTCTTAACTTCACATTTAAAAAGTTACAGTAGCTTTAATTCCTTAGAACGTCTTACTATTCTCTTTATTTGTTTCATGACATTTCTTTTAAGATCAGTTCCAAGAACAAGTTATATTCCTGAAAATAACTACTTAACGTTTATTCTTACCCTTACAACATCCTCATTTGTCTTAGACTGTGGGAGTCAATAAGAAAAACCTTTAAAAGCGCAACTTCTGAACAAATGACATAAAATAGTCCTCAAATTATAATAGTTATACATATAAGAACACAGTTCGTTGTTCTTTCATTTTCTGTTCTTAAGCACTGAGCTTAACAGGTCGTTAAAACAAATAATGGTCATTTATATAGAATTATAGTTCATTTAGCTCTACCATTTAGTCCCCTTACATAAATGACCTACAGCTTTCACCAAAAAAATTCTGAGAACTTCTTTTTCTCCTTTGTTTGTGTGTCTTTGTTTTTTTGAGAACTGCAATTAAGAACAGCTTTTCTTTGCCTTAAGATCTTCTCACAGGTTTTGTCTTAGGAAGGCTTTCGAGAATTCGGCCCCAGCAGGTCTGCGTTTCTTTTCCATTGAATTAATTGAAACTCTATGAAAGGATTACACCTTCGGGCTGTCAGTTCCACTGAGACATGTTGCAGAAATACTCTTTCAGTGACATGCTGCATGATTTCATTGTAGGTGAAAGCACAGCAGAAGAATTGCTCTCAGTAATTTAAACACAAATCACTTCTCACAACCCTAACGAGACCTTGTTGCAGCATCGTAGGAGGTAGAAAAGGGATGGGTGCACTGAACCCCCCCACTGAATTAACGTACGTACATTCCACATGAATGAAATGTTACACAAGAATCATCTTTAGTTTACTCTTTTTTTGCCAGTTGTTGTGTAATATTTTTGTGGAACTGGACCAAATGATCTAAAGCATTATTTCTCTTTTCCGTTTGAGGAACATGAGTCACTCAGAGTGGTCCTAGATCCACTTGCACCAACAGCATGGTCAACATACCTGACAAGGTATGGGCAATACCTTTCTTATCCAGGATCAATATTTTTAAAAAGAAATTAAATAAGAGTAATAAAGGTGCCTAAATGATATTGGCCTGTTTTTTCACTTACGAACTTAATATTGAATTTAAAAACTGTCGGGAAAATGAAACACAAACTTCAGTCGACAATCTAAAAATCTAGAGTAACAATCTAGATTAAAAAACCTTTATTTACGTTGGAATCCTTTTTACAGTGCTATTTGCTATTTGCTACAATCATATTCAGTATCAAATACACATTCAGTTTTATAAAAAGATAAATAATGAAAAATGAAACACTTGGTATATTTTCAGACAATTGTCAGTCAATTCAGGAATTGTCAACATAACAATATAACAATCCAGAGCACTTTCCATGTAAAAATGATTTAACTTATTGATGTAAATAAAATAATTTGCCGGCTTTTTACCAAATCTCTAATACTGAGTAATGAGAACATCAATATGCCTTCTGGATATTAGCTTGGTCATATGGTTCTAGAAAAAACTTTACTTAGTGTAGAATTTTTTAAAAAGTTTTTTCACATTCATACATCTCATTTAGCAAAATGATTCATTCTTATGAAAGGTTCTTTAGGGAACCTTTAAAAATAAGGGTGAAAGGAACATTCTCTGTCATAGAAGAACCATTTTAAGTTCTTTAGACAGTCTTGTTTAATGTGATATTAACCTTTAAAGTTTAAAGAACGTAAAGGTTCTTAAAAGAACTCTTAAACTGGTTCAAGACCTTTACAAGACTTGGAGGTCCTTCATGTCTTCAAAGGGTTCTTTAAAGGGGTTCTCACTTACCAAAATGGTTTATTCTAAAATATATAATTGACCATATTTGTAAATGAGAAGTGACAGTGAAGAACCCTTTAAAACTATAACTAACCAGTGTAAGGGTTCCTTAAAGAACATGTCAATAGACGGTTCTTTAAAGAATCATTTTTGCAGATGTTTGAGTGTGAAGAACCTTTAAAAAGTTTAAAAACCTCCACATAATATAAATGTTCTTGAAGGATGCAATTAATTTGGCAAAGAACCTTTATGTTATGTGAGGATTTTGTGTCCTTAAAAGGTTCTTCACACGCAGACACCTCATTTACAAAAACGGTTATTGAGGGAACTGAACGTGTTCTTCTATGGCAGTGCACAAAGGACACTTTCTGAAACAGTTCTTTTTGAGAGTGCAGTAAGACCACGGCTTGTATCCGGCACTGATACCAGCACCGTATCCTAGCAAAAAGGGGATTTCATTTGTGGTTTCTGCAGTGAAAACGTGGATGCAAGCAGAGTATCTTTGAAAGAATTTGCATTAAATAAACAGGAAATGATCACTGGTGGAGTGAATTGACTTCAAATCATGAAGCATTCCCTCCATCTGATTGTTTGTCTCTGATCAGTGGAGGGATGAATAGAAATAAGTTTCTATTCATCACAAATAAATAATTGTGGAAAACTGAATATCAGAAAAAAACTGGAAAGGTGCTGAGTGTGTCATATAGGTGGTCCAGTGGTTAAGACATCCATGGTTTCCAAGGCATCTGTTAGATCTCTGCTATAATCCCATTTTATACTCCCTGCTGTGGGCCTTCAGATGAAGGCTATAAGCCACATCATGTAAGAAAAAGAAGAGCATGGACATTTTAAGGAAACCCCTAGCAATAACACTACAATAAGTGCCTAGGATATAAAACACTATTGCTTCATCTCTTGTTTGGAAATCTGTCAGTAGGGAAAACATTTATTGTCAGTCAGTGAACAATGATCTAAAGTGTGTAAAAAAAAATCTTAAATATGCAAATGTAGAATACCAGCATTTCATTTAAGTTGGAACATGTTTTACTATTTGCTATCATTTTTGTCAGTACAAGATGCATTCAGTTTTGTAAAAAAGATAAATATTGAAGTAAACACAGAAGATCACATCTCTAAAAACTATTTAACTTAGTTTTTTTAAAAATCAGCCTACTCTTTATCAAACCTCTAATAGTGAGTGAATAGAACAATAATCTGTCTTACATTCAGTCAATGTATTATCAATTTCAGTTAAGCCAACATTTGTATGCAGCCAGGTCACACACATCAAATCTCCAAATTCTTTTCAACAGTGTTGAGCAGACCTGGTCTCTTCCATCTCTGGACACCCCTTCACCCCGCTCAGGAAGAGTCCACCACACACTTGATAAAGAGCGTGTCGTCTTTGAGGTAGGCGTGCTTGGGCGAGCGCAGCTTTGCCAGTGGACAGAAGAGGGGGCAGCCGCTGGCCACGTTCATTTCTGTGACGGGTCGGTGGAAAGACACGGAGCAGGGATCAGGACGAAACGCGTCAATCACATGCTCCCTTTGGTTCTGATCAATAAGGAAGAACGTCACCTGGAGAGGTCAAGAGTTCCGGCAATGTAGGGTTAAAAGAGATTCAACAGACGACAGCTATTATAACAGTTCTTCACCTTCAAGAAGGCAAAGTTACTCCCAACAGCAACAAATCATGCTTTCGTTTGAAGAATTATTTCCCAACTCATGGTGAAATTCTGTGTTTGTAAGCAAATATATTACTTTGATTTGAATTGGATGAAAAGGGGTTCAAGTGCAAACTTGAACTGTCGATTTTAAGTGTAATTTGTAACTAAACTCTGCACTTTATCATTGCTGTTGGAACAAAACCTTCATCCTCCAGGGAGGTGAAAGTCAGGAGAAGGAAAAAACATACCTAGGAACAACAAAAAAAAACATTCTTGACTTAATGGAAGCTGACTGAATTTACCCGAAAATCCCAAATAAATCACCTATTATACCATTCATCACGTGATTATGGCAAAATTTAAAAGGAAGCTAGCTTTTTTAAAATCCATTTTCTGTAACCGCTTAATCCTTACTAGGGTCGCGGGTACCCGGAGCTTATCCCGGGTTAAATGCAGGGACTTGCCTTTTCAAAATGTATAAAGAAAAAGCTCAAATGACAAAAAATGGACATAACATTTTGGACATAACGTTTTGTTCCAACTGCAAAGTTATGCAACATAATCATTTTAGGTAGCACTGCAAAAGTACAGTACTACAAAAGTAGCACTGCAAAAGTACTGTGGAGTGACTTTTGTGTACAGTTATTACATCATTTTGTTTAAGTATACAGATTTTGTGCAGATACACAACAGTATATAATTTCATGGCAGTTCAGTATTGAATAAGCTTCTAGGTAAAGCTTTAGGCTTGGACTTTACTAGTTGCATAAAATGAACAAAACAAAATAATTAAATGGTTCATTGTAATTATTTGTATAGTAATGAATCATCAGCTAAAATGTCATACTAGGTCTATGAATAGTCTCAGGAACAGCTTGCTAAAAGGCACTCATTCTTTCAGTGTCCTACCTTGTGCTTAAAGGGCCATGAAAGAAGTGGGTCATAGTCTCCTTTCATAATGACAAAGAAAAGAGAGATGTGTGTCCCTTTCCCCGCTCCATCTCCGTACATGTACAGTCGCATGCAGACTTTAAACCCGTACCTGGATGTATAGAAAGCTGGAAGACAGGGTGCTAAATTACACTGTGCAAACCCATATTTGTGCTTTTTGATTCCTATTCAGAACAAGGTGACAAGTAAACGAGTTTCACAAATTCATAATTCAAACATCTTTCTCTGCTTTCTGCTATTTTCATGTAGATCTGTGAGCTGCACAGCACTGAGAGCCTATTGGCAATGTGTGAGCGCGGGAGTGTGTGTGTGTGTGCGTACCTGGAGAGTATTGATTGCTCCTCTGCCCTGTGGCTGCCTCTCTCAGCTTTTGACTGACATCACAGATCCTCCAGAGGAAGGTTCCGTCGTAGGAGACGTCCTGCTGCGCGCTGATGCTCTGCTGTAACGAGGCAATGTGCATGTCTTTCCTGATCAGTCTCTGCTGCTGCTCTGCTACCTGAAAAACGCACCGCAAAACCGCAGAAAAGCCGTCATTTATGAGGACTGTCAGAGGGGGGTATGTTTTTTAATACAGTGGCAAAGATGGCCTTGAGATGCTGCACATCATAACGGCATGTCCTCTAAGGCGTCATCATTTATGCATGTGCTGAAAACATCACACTGTAATACTGTACTAGTCTCTGGAACGTTTTAACATAATCTATCTATCTATCTATCTATCTATCTATCTATCTTAATTATATGGACAAAAGTATTGGGACGCCTGACCATTACACCAACAAGGACTTAAATGACACTGCATTCAAACACCTACACTTTAATATGGAGTTGCCCCCCCTCTTTGCAGCTGTAGCAGCTTCCACTCTCCTCTAAAGGCTTTCCACAAGATTTTGGAGTTTCAGTGGGAATTTGTGCCCATTCATTCTGTAGAGCGTTTATGAGATCAGGCACTGATGTTGGACAAGAAGGCCTGGCTCACAATCTCCGTTTCAGTTCATTCTAAAGGTGTTGGATGGGGTTGTGCGGGCCAGTCAAGTTCTTCCACACTGAACTCATCCAGCCATGTCTTTATGGACCCTACTTTGTGCATTGGAGTACAGTCTGGAATAGAAAAGGTTCTTCCCCAAACTGTGTCCACAAAGTTGGAAGCATGGCGTTGTCCAGAATGTCTTGGTATGCTGAAGCATTAAAGGGACCAAGCACAAAGCCTGAAAAACAGGTGTGTCCCAATACTTTTGTCCACAAAGTGTATTTGTTAGTTCATTCTCACGCTCAGCCTGTGGGTCACTGTTTAGATGCTACTAACCAATCAAAGCGCAGGAAATCACACGCTATCAACCAATCAGAGCGCAGAGGGCGGGATCTGCCGGAATTCAGGTGTGTTTTGGAGAGGAGGGGTCTGTCACCATGTTTTGGAATCGGACTCTCGCATGACTAGGGCGTTTAAAACTGTGACAAAACCAATAAGTGTCACGTCGTGGATTACGCTTGCTGGCAGAAATTGCTGCATGCTCTGGAGGATTATGTGAAACCTCACTTTTTGCCTTTTCTTTTTTAGTGGAGTGAGAAAGTGTGTGGGAAAGATGGCGCGAGCTCCGGTTAACTTTAGTGCAGCTGTGGTTCTGCTGGTCTTGCTGGTGCTCAGTCTTCCAAACTGCAAAGTCCAGTCTTATGATAAACAGGAGGAGAGGTCCTGTCAAGGTGCCTTCGACCTGTACTTTGTCCTCGACAAGTAAGTGGACCTGCTATTCAGAGCATCTCAGGTCTTTCTTAATGCCATGCACACAGTTAGACCAAATAAAACCTTTAATTCCACACTTTCATGACCTTTTATGTCACTGAAATCATAAAACAATGTCAGTTTTACAAAGAAGCGCAGCATAGATCTTTCTTTTTTTTGCAGAAACAGCTGTTGGTCCTACTCAAGGACTGGTTCATATTGAATTAGGTTGAATTATTAGAGGTATTCCAGTCATCCAGCCATGAAAAAAGAGCAGTTCTGATGCATTATCCCAACTGGAGATACTCTCTTGGGGCAAACAGACAGGATATGCAGAGTAAACCATAATAGTGCAATGTTAGGTTTTCTTTGTGCATGGAAAAGCTAATAGGACAGGAGCCAAAAGTAGAAAGTGGTGGATATGAGATTTTTTTTTTAATGCTCCCGACATTCTTTTTTCCTGGACTGAGATCTGAGCAGTTTGTACCAGGACAGAGAGCCTAATACAGTTAGTGTTGCCACGTCTCCCCAAACAGTGGCTATGAAAATAGTATGGTTATGTTCACTTGTTGTTGGAGGTTTATCTATGTTTCTCGATATTGGTATGATATGAGAAAAGCATGACTTATTTATGCTTTAAGCTAAAAAACATAAGGCACAAGCCAGAACAAGAATCATCCTAAAAAGCTTTCATATCTTAGTGGTAAATCCTCATATATGTATACACACACACACACACACACACACACACACACACACATATATATATGTATATTCCGTGCAATATATAAAGAAGTCATTTAACTGAGAAACATAGCATTACTCAGTGTTATAAAAAGTGTTTTACTATTCTACCATGTCATTGTGATTGTTTTTGTATCCCCCAGTGCAGCCTATTGCAGATTTCTCAGCAGCTTTCATCTGTAGAAAATTTAGTGTTGTTCAAGTGGGCAGTTCTTGATCATCAGATTTGGAGCACCTGGCAGCTGTGAATAGCCAAACACGCTCTAACATGCTCTACTCATACAGTGCCCTCCATGGTAACACTGAACATGACTTTCTGCTGGTTTCAGCAGTTTAAAGCATGCCTGGACTCTGGTCCAGTAAGTTTTACATTTTTTTCTTAAATAGTTTAATCAGTTTTTAAATTTTTTTTCTTAAATAGTTTAATCAGTTTTGGCATATACATCTTTTTAAAGTATAATTTTAAATCCAGTATTTCGTCATCTAACTGTATTCAAATGTTTTAAACTAAATTCTGCATGTAAAACCATTTTGGGCTTCTTAAACCTGCGAACTAATGTTCTGCAAAAGTGAAATGAAAGGGTAAAATATGAACAGTTGTACCTCACCAATAACACAAATGACAATCAGTTAGTAAGTGTTTCATTGCTGTTTTGTAAAATACAAAAGGATCACATTAGTTGTGTTTTTATGAAAGACTAAAGATATAACAAGATGAGCCACAATGGTGGATACTGACTTATATGATGTTAAAGTTGCTCTTTAAAAATGCTCCACTTAACATAAACAATCCATTTATACTCAAAACATCTATGTTCTGAAACCACTTTCTGAATAAAATCACATTTGAAAAACTAAAATTTGAATTGCAGATGTTTAGTGCACTTTTTGCTCTTTTATTAAAAAAAACCCCCAAACTTCTAAGTATTACTACTGAAAAAACAATGCCATATATAGCGTGTTGATCATTACAGTTACTATCATATCAGTTAACACAGCTAGGAGTTGTATCATACATAAAGGCATTTCAAGTGCTTTACATAAATGAAAGCAAAATAAAAACAGCATACAGACAATAAGAAGTATATTTTTATTAAACCATATACAACCATATTAAAGTGTACCTCAGAAGACCTGTTTTCTTGTGCTGTCGAGCTGCATAAAATGACATCAAACATGAGTTATTGGATGTATATTATAATTTGACAGTGATGTTATGAGGTGCGTGCACCGATCAGCCACAACTTTAAACATCCGACAGATTAAGTAAATAAAACGTATTGTCTCGTTGCAGTGTCAATTGGTGGGATATATTATTCTTGAAGTTGATGTGTTGGAAACTGGAAAAATGGGCAAGTGTAAGGATCTGAGTGACTTAAACAAGGGTCAAATTTTGATGGTGAAATGAACGCATTAGAACTTCTCCAAAACGGCAGATCTTGTAGGCAGTTGCCAGTATGTAGTGTTTAGCACCGACCAAACCAGTCCAAAGAAAGACTAGTGAACCTGCATTAGGGTCTTGGGCACCCAAGGCTCATTGATGCATCACCAGTCCAATAACGCAGAAGAGCTGCTGTAGTACAAATTGCTGAAAAAGACAGTGGCTTTGATGTAATGGCTGATCGTTTAACATATTTGTTTTCTGTTAAAAATCAATTACAGTTCAGTCTTTTTAACTGGTAAAATCATCAGTATTATCAGTTTCTGTCATCTGTCACTGATTATACCCGTTCAGTTTGTCAGAGATGAGGCCTTAAAATGTTCAGATGTTGATGTAGATGCCAGCTCTACTTTGGATCCCAACCTGTTACACTTAGCCCTTGCCATCTGTTCCAATTCAGATGACTGGCTCCAGCAGGAGAGGGTCTTTTCTCCTTGTTAGCAACAGACAGAATCGTCTGGCACAAAGGCATTTAGCCCTTGTTGGGAGTGCTTTGGGGCCTGTCATTATTTTGTGAGCTGTGCTCATTTTACAGGGCGGTCCAGGAGTTTCTTTGCTTGGATCATTCAAGAGAAATATAATAATCTATGATGTAGCTTGGTACAAGGAATGAGGATTGTTCAGATTGTTTTTCCAGCTTTGAAAAGTGAAAGTTTTTTGTTCCCTGCAGATCTGGAAGTGTCAAAAACCACTGGACTGAGATCTACTCTTTTGTGGAACATCTAGCAGAGAAATTCATCAGGTAATTTCAGCTTCGTTTTGTTCTTTTATTTTCCTGCTGAGCTGTTATTCATCAATGTCCTTTTGTAACGTCACTGATTACACTCCCTTACAATTATTCTTGTTACAGCCCAATGCTAAGGATGTCGTTCATTGTCTTCTCCACGCATGGAAATACCATCATGCCTCTAACTGACAAAAGGTATGATACATGTACACTTTAAGTATCAGTCTATGTACCACTAGTAGTATTTGTCTAGAGCATCAATGCGGCTTAAAAATGACAGGCTCGTCTTACAGTTTTCAATGTGATTCTTATGCGTAGGGAAGAAATTACTAATGGCCTGAACAAACTGAAAAAAGAGGTACCGGGAGGTGACACATGTATGCATCTTGGATTAGAGAAGGTGTGTAGTCATGATTGTTTGTGCCTTCAGTCCTTAAATTGTACATTAGTATACTAAAATGTAGTATTAAATGATGCTTTGCAATTACAGGCAAACGAGCAAATATATCATGGAAATTATGGTAGGCATCACATTGAATTACAGTGAATTGCATTTTACACAATAAAATGCAAGAAAAGTTAAGCCTGTGTTGCCTCATTCTTGCTTTGCAGGGACAGCCAGTGTTATCATTGCTTTGACGGATGGAGAATTAAATTCACAACAGTTCATCAAAGCGCAGCAAGAGGCGAGTAAACAAGCTAGTGGTGTCATGCTGTGTGTAGCTTTTTCTCTGTGTTGTCCTGCTTCACCCTAGCAATAGTGGCTTATCGAGGTTGACTATGGGCTGTTATCTGTGTGCAGGCTCAGAGGGCCAGGTCTTTGGGTGCTATAGTATATTGTGTGGGAGTGAAAGACTTCAATGAGACACAGGTGCAAAATACAACACCATTTCATTATACAACAGCCATTTAATTGTACTAATGATTTAAATTACCACTGTATATGCTTAATTTTCTGTACTTGTTTGAGGCCTGAATCAGGTTATAATAATGCTAATATACTGTTCATTAGCTGGCCACCATCGCTGATACTATTGAGCATGTGTTTCCTGTTGTGGGAGGTTTCTATGCCCTGAGGGGAATGATCGATTCTGTAAGTTTTGCCTTCGTGGTTTGTATTGTGATCTTCATAGCTCAGATTTTTCTAGGCCGGTAGAATATAGTACATTTTTTTTTTTATTATTTCTGCTTATTTTCTTTAGATCATCAAAAAGTCATGCATTGAAATTTTAGCAGCTGAGCCCTCAAGCGTGTGTGCTGGAGGTAAGATATTCTACTAATTGTGGCTCTTTTTTTTTTTTTGCATATGTCCGAGATGGAATAAAAGCATAATGCTTATAAATGACTGAATTTGTAAACTTTCAATTACTCAGTTACTCACAATCACAGTCTGAATAGATGGAGATTGTGAGCTGAGAATGTAGTAAAACAGTGCATTTCCGTGCTAATTGGCTGGCCTCTGTGGTGTATTAAGTCCAGTGAGGAGCACTAATCGGAAAATGAAAATTGATCATGTCTGGGCAGAGCTAATCTGCTCAGCCACGTTGCCACAGTGACTGCGCTGTAAGTGCACTCTCGTGCAGTAAGTGCATGCTAATAAGGTCATGTCAAACCTCATTCATCCTCTGCTCTCTACACACCAGCGCTCAGTGTGGCAGGCCTGTCCACCGAGCAGCAGTCAATTAAACAAATGGGCATTTCACTGTTAAAGGCCAGACTGCATCGGGGCTGCTCGGCAGCGAATGGCCTTGTAACAGATCGGATCTGGCAAACTAGGCCAAGAAGAACCAGCCAGGCAAAAAACAGCTCTCTTATATCACTTGATCATTCCCAACAATAAGTTATCTGTCACTTTGTGGAACATCAGTTCTGCTGCAAAGTGGAATCAGTGCAGGTTCTGTGACTGCCATGAAATGATGACTGACTTAACAAAAAATGCAGCTTCTCTTCAGCCACATTATTATAGTGGAGCAATCAGTGAGTGATTAGAAATAATAAAGTAAATGAGTGTTTAATCATTCCAATCATATTATCTTAATCACACAAGATTATCTTATTAGAGTCAGAGAGCTTGTCATTTCAGTGTTGTTGTTTTTTTCTTTCCTTAACCATTAGACCTGAACAAATCCGGATTTTGCGTTAATGACCCCAAACCAGTCAAATTTACATAGATGATTAATGAAATTAATCCTTTATGGAAATACTGCATGATAATGAACATCATAATTAGTGGAACATATTGGGCATAAAGCAATGCAATCTTCCGTGGAATTCTTTGTGGAAACAAAAATCTGCCCTAGGCTAGTATTATTTCAGGGCTGCATGTTAAAAATGGCATTAGATACCATAATGTAGAATTAAATTGTGATGCAGACAAAGACGCTTGTGCTGATAGTACATTCTTCGCTGAACAGTTGTGCATTGAGAGGTGTCTCCAAGGTAATTTTTAGAATGGCCCCAGTGTTGTTCAGTTTGGATGCAGTGTCATGGCTGGCTGGATCAGGCTGATGTGAAGTGACCAGGCCACGCAGCCTGCAAACAGGCCATCTCTGTCCGCACTGAGAGAAGAGTCTACTATCTGACGTGACAGCGATCGTTGCGCTGATTAATGCTCATGTTCCCAGTGCAGCCCCTGTCCAAGTCCCCTCCCCCAACCCTGCTCTGGCAGTGATTGAAAAGTCCATCCTTGGACATGGCACCCCTTCCCTAACTGGCATGGCCATCAAACTCTCAGGTGTGGATGGAGATCGTCAGCTCGGCATGGAGTGGAAGGCGTGGGCTGACAGCGTACCAGCCCCTGCCCACCATCTTGCTGCCAGCGCTGCCCACCGCCCACCCATAGCTGACCTTTCGCCCCCCCCGCGCCGCCCTGTCACAACCCAACACGCATGTCTGATGGTAACACGGGAAGAAAAGGACGTGCGTGGCGCACCCACCCCTTCCAAAATTAAAAGGAATTAATGATTTCAGCCATGCAGACGTCACATTAGGCTGGCTAGGCTGGCGGAGAGACGAGAGGCATTTGCATGCCAGATGGGGTTAATTAGAAAGGTAGTGACAGGTTAATTTGGTAAGGAGAGGGCGCAATATATGTAGATGTATACGAGATAGCTTCTCTAATGTAGAGACAAGTATATACCAACAGCTCAGAAAGTTGTTCATCCTACCACATCAACTCATATTAACCAATTTTACTGGAAGACGTGAAAAAGTACCATATTGTCACTTTTGTTTCAGAGGCTCGTAACTACTTTTTTGGTTTTACTTTACGAGCTGCTCTTTATGCTACATGAGCCCTTTAGAATGAATGGAGGAATTATAATGTTCCGTATGAGGAACTCAATTCATTAGTTTATTGGGCTGAATCCAGCTGTAGTTGTTAGCGCATATGTGTTAGCACAAATATTAGCACATATCATTTATACTTATGCTAATTAAAGTACAGATTAGAAATCCTTGTTTATACAAAAGCAGAAATGCATTAGTGGTCGTTTTTAGTACAGATGATGAGATTTAATGTGATACAAGAAGACAGGAAATGACAGTTAACATAAGGTTATTTCTTAGAGCGCTGGTATTCGCTTGACCTTTACATTCCACAGTGTTTCCCTGATGGCACATTGCATGCGGAAGATTTTTACTCAGTGAACTTTTTACAGTTGAATGTTAAAGGTGTTAACATTCACGCTGATTCAGACAGAAAATTCACTTGAAAAGCATATATAGCAAAGAATCCACCTTAAAAGATTCGACGTTGACATTTTTTGCTTGCTCCCATGCACATGCATGCATGCACCCAGTGCCATAAGCAAGGTCACGTTCACTCTCTGTCCTCTGACACCCACTCAGACAGGTTTTAAGCGAGCGTGTTTTTCTCTCTAACATATGCTCCTTAGCAGCCGTCCGTAGGTCTCCAACGCTGCCTGAGGAAGTGCAAAGGTCAGCCAGTCAGCTTTGCCAACCGCCAGCACAGCCAGCCCCCAGCCAAAGGACTCCCAGAGATTTGAGAACCGCATCACTTTTATTATTAGCACCACTGAAGCATATGCTGTTTTTTTTGTCTCTGGTTGAATTGAGTGTTCCTGAAAGGTTAGGGATGGAACAGAGAAGCATGGTTACCAGCCCTGTGGCCATACACACTTTAGTATTTCACAGTGCATGGCTTTTTCTAAAAGGTCTGCACACAAGAAAGATCTGCAAGAGAACTGGCATTGGCTTTTTAATGGCCAGTGGAATTTTATTGTAAACATAAATGTAAAATATTCGTAATGAATATTCGTATGTATTCAATATTTACATTTTTTTTTCCTTTAAGAAATCAAATAATTGTGGGAATGTGTATTTACAGAAGAGTGGCATTTAAAATGTTTATTTAAAACGATTCCGGTGTATATTTCTTGCAGATTCCTTCCAAGTGGTTGTGAAGGGAAATGGATTTTTGTATGCTAGAAACATCAATCAGGTCTTGTGCAGCTTTAAAGTCAATGACACTGTCACCGTGAGTAAGTAACAGTGAGTTTAAGGGGCTTATCTTATACTTATTCTTTGAGTGATACCTATAATACCACACAGTAATTACAGTAATACAGCTACAGATAAATACAGATACAGTAAATGCACAGTGTCCAGTACTGTGCGGAAGTCTTAGGCACCTGCAAAAATAAGATTTTAAAACTGTTTAGCAGTGAGTGGGTTTTTTCACATTAATATTACTAAATATACAAATAACATTAAACAGTAAATAGTGATTTTATATACACTATATAAATGTGTTTCTTGTCCAGTACCAGACTTGTAATTACTTGATCTTCATTAAATTAAATCAGGAACTGCTGATGGAATTTCACAAATCCAAACAATGCCTGGAGAAATCTGGAACTGAACCTGTGTTCTCCTTACCAGCTCGCAAAAAAAAAAAAAAAAATTTACAAAGAAAACAAATCGCCACTTTTTACCGCTTTCTTGTTTGTTTGCATTTATTCTAACTTAAACTTTGCTAGCAGAAAAAATACATTATCGTATGAAAAATCGGAAGAATGGCTTTAAACAATTTGCATAGGCGCCTAAGACTTTTGCACAGTACTGTATGTGAGGACATTTCAAATCAGAGCAACTCAAATGTACTGTTTTTGTTTTCCTTTACAGATGAGAGACCTGTAAACATTGAAGACACATTCCTGCTTTGCCCGGCACCGGTGATACATGAAGTCGGAAAGTAAGTGTTAAAGCCAGTCATTACCCTGTGTTCTCTAATGCATCACAAATTGATACCCTTGAAAAATTAGGGTCAATGTTGTTTGAAATTCCTCTCATCAGTCAACCTTTATGTCTCCTAATGTTGTAAGACACCAAGCGTGTTGTGCAAAAAGCTAGGCGAGCGTTTAACCAGTGTCTCTGAGAGATTAGGCACTACAGGCTCATCTCGAGTGAGAAGACGTGAGTTTGTGTGTCTGAGCCTAGGGCTGCTTGTACCCTGAGTGAAACATGGAGCCCCCATATCCACGTGAGACAGAGCTGGACCCTGAAGAGTAGCTTCAGCTCCCTGTTAGCTCTCTGCTCGCACAGCAAATGAGCTGCAAGCAGCCGCCTGCTGTGCTGCAAGCTCTCTGCATAATGACGAGAGCTGCCGGCTCTAGACACCTTGAGGAATTCATGTCTTGTTGTTGTCAAAAAGATTTCCTCAGACTATTTGAGCCTTTCTTGTCTCCCAGTGAAGGAGAACCATGTTGGTCCTGAAGCTAGAAGAGATGTTTTTCTACACAACTTGACACTCCATCTGTGTACATGTATATCTGTATGATGCTGTACGGCAGTCTTTCTTAAATTCAGGTGAAATTTGGCTCACTTGGGCTAGAGTGATAGTGTAATGGAGCACTCAAAGTGAACATTAAAGGACTTACGTAAAGGCGTGAAACAGGATCCATTACTAGAAAATAAGTGATTTGTGCTTTATATATATGCTTTATATAGCTGATTCATGCTGTGCTCCCTTATTTACTGATTTGAATATGTATATTGCATAGCTAGGTATGTTTATTAATGTAGCATCTTTCATACACCATGGTCATCAATGTGCTTTACAAATGAGAAAACATACAGAACAGGATTTAAATATAACAACAGCACAGTTATTGCCAAATAAAAATGTGTTTATGTCATATATTTTATTCATGTGCAACCAATCTAAACGGTTGAATGAAATTCAGAGGACTGTTTTTTTGTTTTTTTTTTACCACAGTCTAGCGGTATGCTTGATTTCTAAGTTAAAAGGGGATCATGGCAATTGCCATGATAATGACACAGATATCCACTTCTCGCCAGCTTTGTCAGATACTGACACAGGTATTGACACAACTGCGCAAGGCAAATGTGTCAATATGTCATTTTAAATATGTTGAAGGAAGAATGTCGCTTTTATTCATTTGGATTTGCGGATGGCCATATGAGAGGTGTGTGTGTGTGTGTGTGTTTTGTCATGTTTGAGGGGCGAGGGACAATGATTTAGGGCACAGACTGCCTGTCACCCCCCCACAACCCCCCACAACCCCCCCCCGCACCCCTCCTTCACTTCGGTGGTAGCCGTGTCTTATGAGATGAAGTTGTCAGTGCTGTCACCCAAACGCGTGGTGACTGAGAGGCTCTCTGAAGACATGCTTAGAAAGGGCCAGCCGCTGCCTGATTGATGGAGGATGAGATGGCTCTGTCACCGGACCACCGTCCTGCTGCTCCCCTCCCCCTGCCAAGGGGCTCACGGAAGGGTGTTCAGGCCTTCCACGGATGAGGGAAGAGAGTGCGATAGAGGTCAGGAACAAGACCCCTACAGTGTCTTATTGACAGCTATGTTCCCTTATTCTTCCTGCGTATGAAATAGGGATAGCCCCAGAAAGGAAAGCTGTAGATTTTCCTACCAGGCTAGAACTTTCTTTAGTGCCCATGGTGGAGCCAAACATGGAAGCATCCTTCGTGTTGGGGGAGATTCCATTTTTGAGAGAGCTGTCATGAGCAGAGGCTCGGATGGACAGTGACAGCTTTGACGTCCACAAGAGTGGGCTGTTATTGTTTAACTTCTGATTGTCTCACGAACACTCGTCTTCCTCTAAATGCAAATCTGGGTATCCTATCCTTAGAGGTCTCTGTTCTCATCAGCAATAAGAAGCAGTTTGCTGTAATTTGATGTTAATAATGTCTCTTATGAAACTTAAAACAAAAAACTCTAAAACAACTATAGACATTCTATTAAAAGATTCAAATATGCTATTAAAAGATTCTAAACTTCCCATCAGTACCACATCTGTAAATCCAGGATGAGATATATTATGATTTAAACTGGATGAAAAAGTCTTGCTGTGCAGTCCTGTTTTGCATGTTTTTTTTCCGTGCATGCGAGGTGTTTATGGGTGTTCGTTGGAATAAAAAGTTAAAAAGTTGCCGTATTAAAATGAATAATGAATGCATTACATTATGTAATGGTATAATGAAAAATATCATTACAATTAAATATCAAAATAATAGTTGTAAATAGGTCAAATGAATTAAATCACCAGTTCGCAGCATTATGAGAAAGATCATCAGATTGGAAAGATCATAATATTTAAATCACAAAATAGATTTCAAGCTTGGGATGTTTTGATAGATGTATTTGCAGCGTCCATAAGCTTTGAATTCATCATTCCCAAATTACCTCCCACACATTCTCTATACAACTCTATTCAGAACCCTTTGACTTTTTGCTCTGTATTCACATTTGGTGACTAAAGCTGAAGCTGGCCCAGATGCAGTCATTTATCTTACATAAAGAGTCAGACTGACTTTATGGACGTGCCCCTGCGCTTCTTGTTGTGCAAATGACTGCCAGTCTGTTTAACGATTCCCTAAGAAGGAACAAAGCAACGAGGAACAGGAGGAAAAGCTGTGGCTTCCCCCTTATCCCATTTCCTGTTTTCTCTTCACTGTCACTTGCCTCACCCTGCTTCCGTACTCCTATATTTTGCTCCTGATTAAGTTTTGTACAATGTCTTTTGGTTTATTTATGAAATATTCACAAAATGTAAAGGGTAGCTGAAGTTTTCAAATGTGAAAAAAAACAATAGGTTGAAGTTTTACACTGGCAATATTTAAAGAGCCATCATCCTATTTTGTTAATGTGTTTGTGCTTTTAGGTAAAGACTCCCGCATTAGTGTGTTTTTGATTGTCAAATAAAAAACAATATTAGTCACTTCAGTTGCGATTTTTCCTTGTTTAGTTCCACGATTTCATATAACTGAAAAGGCACCGTTTAAAGTGGAAATGGGCAGAAGTAGGTTTGAAGTATTTTTGAAAGTTGAATTTGCTTTGCAGTGTTTAGAAGTATCTGAGCTGAGTAAAACTAGTTAAATTGCTTATTCTATCTTCAGACAGATACGTCCTCTTTTTGTTAGTGATAAGTCATAATCAGGTCACAAATCTTTAGGATCTTTAGGAGTTAGTTTTACTATTTTGATGCTACCCAAAAAGTAAAGTAATACAAATAGAATGGCAAATTTATAGGACAATACATATACGTACGTACGTGTGTGTGTGTGTGTGTGTGTGTGTGTGTGTGTGTGTGTGTGTAAAATCTAAAATGTGTGTGTATGTAAAATCTAAAACCTGTGTGTGTGTGTGTGTGTGTGTGTTTGTGTGTGCGTGTGTGCGTGTGTGTGAAAAAAATCTAAAAC
>JBBJLS010000148.1:16185606-16203730 GCA_037577275.1 Bryconaethiops microstoma | reverse complement strand
TGTGTGTGTGTGTGTGTGTGTGTGTGTGTGTGTGTGTGTGTGTGTGTGTGTGTGTGTGTGTGATCTTAATCAGTGATCCAGACTGATCCAGACGGGTCGGTATCAGCCAAATTCCCATTCCTACATTCTCCCAGCATTTTGATGGTGGGAACTGATAGAACTGAGGAGAATTCAGGGGAAGTGGTTGACGCAGCTCTTGGGAAATGATCGTTCACCAAATAACCGTGAACACACACTTTCATCCTGCTCCAGATTCCACTCTGCCCATTCCATCCAGGGTTTGATGAGTGAGAGCTGAGCTTAGCTGCATGGCTTGGAATAATAACTTGATTACAAGCTTGCACAGGCCACCAGAGGAATGTTCTGAGTCTGTTCTGGCTGTGGCTTTCCCTCAAGGCGTGATTGGATCTGTGTTTGTGCTCTGATGCAGGGTGATATATCTTCAGGTTAGCATGAATGAGGGCTTGTCCTACATCACTAGTTCAGTGCACATCACCACCACAGAATGTGTAAGTGCATCCAATTTGTTGAACATAGATGTTTCCCCTTCTGCTTCTGTGCCACCGCTTTTAACAGAGAAAGATTACAAGCTAGTAAATCACTTTTATGCCTCTCCTGTTTCCTTCTTATCTGCTTCTCTCTTTTTCTTTCATCCTCTTTCCTTTGTCCTTTAGTGAGGTCTCCTCTGCTTTCTTTCATCAGAGGAGGCGTTTTTTTATCAAGTAAGTTTATATTCTCTCTAAGCCAAGGGTATTATCATATGATACATGTAGTGAAGCTCCTGGTCGCATGTTTTCCTGCTTTTGTCTGTGTGCTATGTGTTGCTGTGCTATGGCGGCACTGCGGATGTTTACATATAATTGTAATGTGTGTCTCTTTATCTGAGCGCAGTTTGATGGCACCATCGTCTTCCTGGCCTTGCTAGTGATCTTCCTGCTGGTGGGTTTGCTGCTGCTGTGGTGGTTCTGGCCTCTGTGCTGCACTGTGGTAAGTCCTGATGCTGATCTCACAACCTGCAACATCACAGTGTCTTATTTAAAGTAAAGGAACCTGTCAAGAGCTGTGGTGAAAAAAAAAAAGAAAAAAAAATATATATAAATATAATATATATATATATATATATATATATATATATATATATACATATAGTGTAAATGGCAAGCAATGTAAAAATGTAACAATATACTACTTTAGTTGTTAAGTTTAATACTATGTTGCAATTTTTTCGGTTACAAATAGGTCATCAAAGAGCCACCTCCACCTCCTCCACCGGAGCCTGTGAGTTCAGTCTTTACTCTTAATTCTCATATTTATGTCTTGTTTGTCATACATTTTCTGCTTATTTTGATGTCAAACAATGACCAAAGACAAACACATGAAAGATGGATCTTCATTGTGCAAAAGAAAATTATAAACATAACTTTTCATGAGATTTAGTTCCTAATAAAAAAAACAAAACCTGATGTTGAAAGTTTTGACTCCATACTTTCAGCAGAATTTCTGATGAGCTACGAGAGCAAAATAGTTGAATTATAACACTCTTGTTGGCAATAATGAGGCTTGGCCCGGACCTGTATCACAGTTCAGTAATTTAGGAATTACAGTTTACACTGTAATTACAGAATTACACTGTAGTCCATGTAGTTAATTAAAAATAATCCTTAAAATGTAATGAATCTAAAATTGTAATGGGTTAAGACACCTTTTTGATAACTTGTGCATCAAGTGCGTGGAGACCCATTAGTTTACACATTCATGACTCTATTAGTGTCAGTGGCACTTTTTGAGCCACAGCGCAAGTGAGCAAGTGTGAGGAGAGAAAGTAGAGCAGTGCTGCGCCCAAGCATGGCCGACAGGCAAACAGCACACGCGTGCACATACGCGCCATGCAGCCATGTACGCAGAAAAGCCTTCTTGTGCTGGCTTTGTTCACAGAGGTCAAAGGCGAGGCCGATGTAAAATAAAAGAGCTTTGTGGAAATGGCCATAGAGTGCACATCTGCGCCACTTACACTGACTCCCCAAACAAGGAGCTCTGTCTCCATAGCTTAACTGGCTGGAAGTTCTCCTTTGAGTCACAATCATAATAAGGATGCTGTTTTTGTCCCTGCCATTATTTGGATGTGTCTTTGTGTTTATCTTGTTTGCGGGGGAAGGGAACTAACAGTAAATCTAAAACAGTGGATTTGAAAAGAAAAGACAATAATACAGTGTTACAGATAGGCGTGTCAGTGCGGAAATATGATTTATTCTTTGACAAGAGAATCTAAACTGTGTGTGTGTGTGTGTGTGTGTGTGTGTGTGTGTGTGTGTGTGTGTGTGTGTGTGTGTGTGCAGGAGTCGGATGATGAGGATGGCATGCCAAAGAAGAAATGGCCTACAGTGGATGCCTCATACTATGGTGGCAGAGGGGTTGGGGGCATTAAACGAATGGAGGTAATGGGTTTTATTTAATTGCACGTGCCTTTCTTGTTTTGTCTGAAAGCAGAAATCCCATCGATTGAAATGCTGGTAACAGTGCAGGATCCATTATACCTTTGATATGTTGCTCTGTATTGCCCAGTCATTTTACCAGTCTGCATTAAGTTTAACACAGTTTAACTTAGGTTAACAGAGGCCACAGGGTTATAAAGGCCAAGTGTGACAAGTAATGTCATGAGCCCTGTGGCTATATGAACATATAATGTGACTTGAAATTCTCCCTGTGTGCCTTTTGCCAGTGTCAGAAGCGTTGCTACTCAAAGATTTAGGTTTTACAGTATGGTCTGACGTAATTAGAAACCTCTTATTTACAGATCATCATTTTAAATAGATGCAAATGTACCATTACTGTCATATCCAAATCTCAAGTGTTTGATTTTATATTTATTACCATATTTAAAAATCCCAGCTGTACTTTATATTTAATGAACATTCCATGACAAAATGGACCAGTTCAAATATCGTTACATGTTTATTTTCCTAGTTTTGGAGATGCAAGGCTTTGTTACAACAGTAGTGATCAGCATGTTGTGTTTGGTTATGGTTCCTCTTTGAACACACCCAGTGATGGTTGTGAAGTTTTGCTGGTGTTGTGTAGGTGCGCTGGGGGGATAAAGGCTCGACGGAGGAAGGGGCTAAGTTGGAGAAGCCCAAGAATGCAGTGGTGAAGATGCCAGAGCAGGAGTTTGAGCTATATGAGCCCAAACCCAGGAGGCCTCCCAGAAGACAGCATGCCTCACAGAGGAAGTGGTACTCTCCTATTAAGGTACTGACTTTCAAAGTTTCCGTGCTGTGCATTCGTAATATCACTTCCTTTATCACAATTCGACCACAATAGCAAATTGTTTTTGTAGTAGATTTGCTATCAAATACCATCAATTGATTACATATTTATTATTTTAAAGCGTTTTTTTTATTTTATCTTATAACATCCAAATTACGGAAATCCATTCACAGAATGTAAATTAAATGAGTCAGCGCTTACCACTAATTTTCTGTGTGAAGCGATAAAAACTTTTTTTTCTGTATGCAAATAATAATAACGGACCACATTGTCTGTTTACTCTGCTCAGGGGAAACTGGACGCTCTGTGGGCTCTGTTCCGCCGTGGATACGACCAAGTGTCACTCATGAGACCCCAGCCTGGGGATCAGGTATGAATGTAGTATGAGTCTATCTCTGAGCACTTTCTCTTTCATAAGAAAGCCACTTAACCGACTTTATGTGAGAGAGATATATATCAAATACCTCAGTATCCTTTTTTGGTATGCAGTGGTATCTGGCCAGAATAACAAGAAAGGGCAAATCTCTTTACCTTTTAAGGTGATGTATGTGTAGACTGTGTTTTTATTCATTATTTAATGTTTAAACTGGCTCTCTGGGGAGCCCGGCTGGTCTTGTGAAGTATCTTTTTGGCCTACACTTGGAATGTGAAATTCTAGGCCACTGCTCCATTAGTAAAAGAATTCTTATTTAATAAAAATGTGAAAAATCCTGTGAATTCAACTCTGAAAATTTTTGATGGTAGTAAAGGTGGCCAGTAGCAAGTTTGGACAGTTGAGATGCACCACAGCTCAATAAAAAAGCTGATTAAAAGCTGGCTAAATGGAGCTGTTAAGAGTATAAGAAAACAAGAAATGCTTAGCAAGCTGTTGGCGATTTCCTCGCACATGGAGCCTGCCTGTTCCGGAACAGATTCTGCTTCAAGTCGATTAGCATCCCATTTCTGTGACCAGGCATTTCTCAGTGCGTTACTTCACCAGCTCACACTGTGTCATGGCAACACATCTGCGTGGCTGTGAAAGGCATCTTTCATGAGAGCCAGAGCGCTTCGGAGCGTACAGTCTAATTCCATTGAGCCAGACAGACCATTGCTCCACTCCCACTGTGGACGGACTCATCTGAGTTCCCCTGCTCTTATTGAACTGCGCTGGAGAATGGACTGCTTGTGTGAGGGAGGGCCAGTGCCCAGCTGCTCTGTATACTGCGCAGGAACTTTGAAAGGCGTTGGGAAAGGCAGCAGACTCAGTAAAGAAGAGGGCTTGGCTGATAACAGCTGTAGCATTCAGATTGGTTCAAGCATGTTCACAGTGAGCTGTCTGTTTCATGCCCACCTGCAGGACAATACCCTGACAGCACACAGCACACACTGCAGTGAATATACTCCCAAACTTCCTGCTGCCTGTTTTCTCACCACTGGCCTACTCACTGATTCATACTCTGCACTTTTCTGCAACTATTGCGCTTGCTTATCATCTTAATTTGAATAGATCTTCCTCTGGGTCTTTCCCTTTATTCAATTCTCTACATCTCTGTCTGTTTTCCCTGTGTTCTGCCTTCTCCTTTCTAATGCATTCTGAAGGCTTGAAGTATGTTATGATGTGATTCTTTAGCTGAGGACAACCACAGAGGGTCTGGAGTTAGGGTACAACCACACAGACCACTACCATCTTCATTCCTATTCTATACTTATTTCATAGACTTAGACTATACTTTTAAGAAAATCATAAAATGTGTTTTTGTCAACGTTTTAAAAATCTACATGATGAAATTGAAGTAAATTTGGCAGCTTGTGTTGCATATTCATATTTATGTTAAAAACTGAATATGAGGCAAAATGGCCATATTCTGGGTAACACTTTTCAAAGTAGTTAAACTATGTTGAAACAGTCTTTAGGGCCCCAGCAGAGACAAATAACTTAACAAAAAAAAAAGACCACACATTTAGAAGGTGCGTCAAAATTCAGTTTAGCTAAATGTATTTAGGAGAGTGACTAGAGCTCTATAAAACTCGTTGATAAACTCATTGGAAAAGTGTTTTGAATTGCAGTCTTGCTGCATTATGTCTGGATTGTGTTGAACAGGAGGAGAGACGTTTCTGGTACATTTCATTTCCTTATCACTTGAATCTTGAAGACCACTTAACCAGTTCAGCCATGCATGACCAGCACAGACCATTCTGTGCTTGGTGCAAACGAGAGATTCCTAAATTCTCCTGTTAAAGTCCACTGTCATTAGGGATAGTTTACCCTTACATTCTACAGATTGCTTGCTATTTTATCCCTTTTCTGGTAGTTTCTATATTGTTCATTTAAATTGCACAGCAGTGTATGGTCAAAATGTCAATATCTTGCTCGTCCATCAGAATCAGTTCTTTAGTGATTGTCTTGGTTTATGCTGACAATCTGAACTTTCACTTCATTTTCACTTTCTGATTTAAAATGTACATTTCTTGGGTTTTACAATCTCATGAATTTTACGTTTTACTTCAGCAAACCAATGTGTATGTGCTTGTCCTGTCTGGATTTCAGTTTTTCTCTTTTTGTGGTTTGTCTTTTAGCTTTAAAGACTTCTGACTTGAGAAGAAATGCAGTTGGTAAATACTAATGCTTAACATTACCAAGTAGAACCCATCGCTAATAAATAACATGGACACCATTCGGATTCAACTCTTTATCCGAAAGCTTCAGTGCCCACATTGTGATGCCGAAGTGACAGGTTTGTTTTATTGCCTTCAGAAGAAAGGAGTTCTTCGCGCTGAAAGTCTTTGTTGATTCCTTTGTCTGCGCTTAAACAAGGCCACTTCAGCTGAAAGTGAGTAACCTTGCATCGTCTAGGTCTGCCCATTTACTGCTAAGACAAAGGAAGTCTGAGAAATTGCAGGCACCCATGTTTTGGTGTTGGATTGTTTTCTGATAATGACGCACTGGATCGTAAAAGTAAAATCTGGCTGGCAGAGGGGACTAGCTATTGAGCTTTACATTCGCATTAAGGCAAGAATGAAGAGGGTGTATCCTAAAGTTTATCACAGATTTCCCTCTTCTGTTTTGGATCGCCCTGAAGCAGATACTTGGTGGTCTGATTTAACACCTTATTAAACAGAGACCTTTAATGTGACATGGGGCCACTGAGCAGAGTGGGGCCTTCATTTTCATTGTGCCGGGCCTTTGTGTGGACAGCGTGGGGGGTGATGGGCATTAAAGCAGGGTTGCCTGGCTAGAAGGGTGAAGCCATCACTCTGGAGGTCGTTTGAGGCGAATGGGACAATTTGGTGAGCAGCACAGCAACAGCCCCGCACCAGGGTGAGCATATGGGCCGAATGAGAATGGAGCCTCATGAATACTGTGCAGATGTGTTGGTGGGAGATGAGAGAGAGAGAGAGAGAGATAGAGATAGAGAGAGCAATGGAAGAGGGAGGGGGAAGGGAAACGGGAGAGAAGTCAGCCCATATGGTGTTTGAACCACTGTGGATGGCCCCCAGCAGGCTTTAAACGTCTGCAGCAGTTGGACAGCAGTTTCTGTAGCGAGACCTGTCAGACCACACCACGCACACACCTGGCAAATAGCTGTACACGCAACTGGATCTCACCATGACTATGCTGACACCTTCATCTTCCGACAGAGGAGTCTTTTAGGATCTTAACCTTAACCTACATTTAGGTTTCTCACTCTTGTAATTCTATTTGTATTTATTTGATTTATTTTTTGTTTTTTCTCACTGCTTAAAAAAGTATCACTCTTTACATCGTTTATACGTTGTGTGAACATACACTATGATATCATAGTAATTTACATTACAGTTATGTCCTTTTCTCCTTCTTTAGTATATATACAGAAGAGAGAAGTTTCAGAGACGTGTGGTTTTGTATTTGACAGAAGCCACCTGTTATGTACCGACAGAGCCATGATTTTTGGCACCTTAGTTGTGTTATAGTGATCGGCACATGTAGAAATTCCTGCAAGAAAATGCATCTGGCGTATGTTCCCTTCTCATCAGGCATTCTAGGAGAAAAGTCACTGCTGGGAGGTACTAAATGCAGGTGTAAAAATAATTGTGGCCTGTTTTGTTCAAAAATAAGGGTTTTGTTTTTCTCACCTAAAATTGCCTCAGTCGTAGGTCAGTTAGGGTGCCAATAATCACAGAACTAACTGTGTATCAACACATGTCTGTGTCATCGTATATATAAATTAAAAAGCCCATTATATGCCTTTTTTTACTTTTTATATAGATTAGGTAGTTAAAAGTAAGAGAATCTGACACCCATGCACACCTCCTCATTCTACTAAGATAGCTTTCTCTTTTCAGTGTTATTAGCGATTTGATAGTAGGGAGTAGCTGGCAGTGTGTAGAGGTTTAGTGTTTACTACTGCAGCCCACTTAGTGAGTGAAAGTGCCATCATTACTATGGCTCATAAAAATAAAAAAGAAGTGAGACAGTCTCTCCCTTACCCTAGCCTTGATCCAGTGCTGTTAGAAAGTAGAACAAAAGGAGGGAATCTCTCCTGTCACAGTGGGGCTCGTGGCCTTTAAACTCTCCATCTGTTTGTCTGCCGAGTAATCAAACAGCGTGGCAGAAAGTGGCACCCCCCTGACGGCTGCTCTCATTGCCACTCAAGTGAAAGTAATTCAAATGGATTTAGGGAGATTCTCCCCTTGACTGTGGACTTAAAGCTGGCCAGATATTCACTGGTAAGCGTTGTGCTTTTGTTATGATTAGCCGTTGAAAAGAGCCTCGCCAACACAGGCCCAGATCATATTAAATAGATTTGATTGATTAGAGCCGTTTCCATGGTCCTCAGCCGTATCCACCTAATGCTTCAGCAGCTTCCCATTATTGGATTTACACAATATGCAAATTCACTTCTTTCTTTGTAATCTTTCTTTGCAGTCAGATATATTATACCTGTGATTTCACTGGTTTTCTGATCAAATAACAAGCACTGGGGGTGTTGGAGAACCGTCCAGAGCAGAGGAACCCCAGAACCAATTTTGAGAACCACTGATTTAGTGAATAACTGAATTACTAATCACTTAATTGTCTTAATGTGCTCATCAATACACATAAATTAACGATTAAACGAAGGGAAAGGAGCTAAATGATTCTGCTCTAAAATATTAAATCATTCGATCATTATTCCATCTTTGTAGCAGAGGTGTCCAGTCTAATCCTAAGATTTCCATTCCATCAAAGTAGGAGCTCACATTTGAAGATGGAGATGAACTGATAAAATAAATGGAAGCTCCTGCTTCTCTGGAATAAAAACCTGAAGCCGCACTGACCCTTTTGCAAGCAAGACTGGACACCCCTGCTCTATACGCTCTTGTGAATGTGGCACAAAAGAGCCGCTCTTCCACTTTCAGCCCAGAATTACCGAATGTTTCATTTTTCACAATAAATGATGCGTAAAGCTTTGAATACTTTTGTTGAGGTCGTCCTCACGTTCGTACCCTTGAAAACCTCCTGCCAGTGACTTCTGAAAGTTCAGCTTTCCTGACAATGATGAATCACACTGCTTGTAAGAATGCTCTCGTCAGTGGAGGAAGGGCATTTTCACCAACACCCATTCTTCCAAAGCTGCATTGCTGCTGCCTCTCAACCCCACCCCCATGATTTTAGGGACAGAATTATGGTTGACAGTTGAGGTTCCTAGTGTGTGAAGTGTTGCACCCTCTTGGGGGTCATCTTCTGGCCATTGCAGGCCAAAGCCGGTCAGGCCCTCTTAGACCAGTCTGAGACCAGTAGTTCAGAGCCTGTTCTTTTGTTCTCTAACTAACCTCTTTATCACAAGAACTTTTTGCTGTCGCTTCTAGAGTTACCGGTTAGAACATCAGAGATCCCCAAGCATTAAAGGCAGGATCCTTAGATTACATGGTTACACCTGTAAAAATAAACCAATTGCAAGTGCAGGGATGTTCTATCCTCTAGTTTATTTAGCCTTGGTTTCCTGGAAGTCAGTTGAGCACGGACAGACAGGTTGTCCTCCTTTTTTATGGGATAATAAGTATAGCACACTCTTCCAGTTGCCTTCTTTGTTTTACTCTTAAAAGATGCTGTTATCTACTGTTATATCCTACATTTGTCTTGTTTTTCTGTGTTTATGGTCTATGAAATATCCTCATTATTTTAATGTGAACAGATTTTCCAAGCTCTTTTTATTCCATGGATGTTTTTGTTATTGGGTCTCTGAGACTGATATATGTAAACAGCCTCTGTTTTGATTAGCTGTCCAGTATAGTGCTTCATTCTTAAAGCAGCTGAGGCTGAAACACTCTTTGTAAATGTAAGAAGAATGGGTATGTTGAACTGCAGTGTACACACTGAATAGGCAGATATATGTAAATGCTTTGGTCTTTGTGACGTGATAAAACCAATACATTCGAAACCAGCTTCTTCCACAGTGTAGTTTTCATACTATAGTGAGTAGTGTGTTTTAACACTAACAATGGTTACATACTACATATGTGAATGTTTACATTTTTAAAAAGTGGGGAAAATTCAAGAGGACATTGAGGCCTTTGAATGGTCACAGTAGACAAATTAGGTATCATAGAGTTAATGAGCACTAGTGAGGGATAGAGGTTTAATTCTGAGTCTCCTATCGAAGTTTTTATGGCTATATGGGAAAGACGTTAGTCATAGCTCTTGACTGACAGTTATCCTGCCATCTGCTGTGTCCCTGCAGGGTCGTTGCATCAACTTTACGCGGGTGAAGGAGGAGCCAGCTAGAGCACCACCTCGCGAGCCTCCACCTCCACCACCCAAACTGGACCAGGAGCCCCTGATGCGCCCCACCTCAGCCCCTCCTAACAGACCACCCTCCCGTGGACCCTCCATCAGCCGATCAGATCATGGACCCCCACCAAGCAGAGCTCCCCCGGGGCCCCCAAGACAGCCGCCCTCTCGCCCCCCACCCCGCCCTGGGAACATTCGTTGAGAACAATAAAGAACCTTCATCGCCCTAAATTCTCTGTTTTTATCAACATTAATGCTGGTATTTATCTTTAAGCCACTGGCTCGCAGTGCTGAAGTTTTACATTTGTTGCTGGACAGCAAAAAAAAAAATCCACATCTGAGTAATCAACTACTGTTTATTCCCAAAATTATGTTGTGTGATCTTCCTGAGTTGGCTTTTGGATCTGCTTTAAAAGAATCATGCTCTTTGTGATTCAGCAGTTGGCTTTTGTGAGATTAAGGAGTTCACATGAGGTCAGTGGGTGCACATTTTTTGAAAGAGCAGCGTTCTTTTTATTTTCTTTTGTTTATGGGGTTTTTATAGACATTGGTGAGTATGGTTTTGTATGTTAGGTCAAATTTAAAGCTAATTATTTCATGTCTGAACTAATAACTGAAATCAAGTGAACGGTTGAGCTTGAGAAGGCAGTGTCCTCAAATCACCTGGTTACACCTATAAAAATAAAATTATTGCAACTGCAGGGCAGTTCTATCCTTTAATTTATTTAGCCTTGGTGCCTAGAAGGCACTTGAGGACAGAAAGACATGGTGTCCACCATTATTATGGGATGCTAAACATAAGTCATGGGATGCTAAACATGAGGCCCTTCATTTAATGAGAATATGCAATGTTTCCACTGTTTTTGGTTATATGTATTTTTGCTTTGTGATCTTATTTTTCGTCACATGCTGTGGTAATATAGTAGAATGTCAAGCACTGTCGATGGGGAAAAAGGGGCTTTAATTCTTTCATATTTGATGCTTCATCCATTTTTAAATTTCTAAACGACTCTGAAAGTTCATAAAAAGATGGATTATGGAAATGTCTAAACGAAATTGGTTCTCCATTGACACTCATTAATGCAAAAAACTAACCAATTATCACTGCTTTTAATTAAACATTGTCGTAACAGTCAGATTTATTTGAAACGGTAACTGATTAAATTTGAATATGGCAAAAAGTCACCAGGTCATGCATGACTCTGCCCTGCTACTGGAATGCACAGAGATGATGTTATTTCTTCGCAGTGTCTCAGTCTGGTCTGCGGTCCTGCTCTATCCACAGAGCTCCACTTCCTCTCATTCCGCACGTGTTTTCTGCATAACTTTGGGGCAGTCTGAACTTGGTCTGACTCTGGAGAATTGCTAACACACTGCCTGCATATATACACACACACTCTGTTGCAGAAATATACGGCAGCTTTTTCTTCACCACACCTACCAAAGTTGAATAATTTAGGTTTAGCAGTAAGGTCAAATAGAACCTTGTTTGTACAAAGTTCTGTGTGGAACAATGCATGTTTTGTTAGAAGAAGTGATTTCACCCAGAAAGTACTTTACTGTAATTACTGACTTCCTTTTCCTTGTTTAGAGTTTTGCTTTTGATTTTGGGCACCAGTGCCCCTTTATTTTTGTTCATTTGATACATAGGCATACTACCACTATACATAGGGCTTAATGGCTTGGATATCTGTTCACCTGAACTGCACAATGTACAGCTACATGTGAAAGTATGGACTCCTTAGGTCAAATTGGGTATTTTTGTTGCAGGGGTTGTGTTAGAGGTTCCATGGAGTAAACTTAAATATGACACGTAAGTCTCGAGTCTCAAAGCTTATTTGAATCATTAGGCCTTAATCCACTGTCTGAGATGTCTTTCGGAAATGAAGCTTGATGAGAACAAGTCAAGACAAGATCTAGACCAGAAACCCTAACAGTTCATGCTTTTTCCCAACACTCCTCCTCTCCTCCTGGACCTGGAAACAATAGCAGAGGAGGACAAAGAGGCTGCCGTCCAAAATAACTTTGAATGCCGGACATATCAGAAAACTTTATTGATTCTGTTTGAAATTGCTTGTGTAATGACTGCATGGTCACAAAGAGACACAAAGAGCTATATAAAATGTAAAGCCTGAATAAATCTAACCAAAAACTCTTGTATGCTACCCAAGAGTGAAATTCCTGCTTTCCTGCC
This sequence comes from Bryconaethiops microstoma, assembly GCA_037577275.1. Classification (NCBI taxonomy): domain Eukaryota; kingdom Metazoa; phylum Chordata; class Actinopteri; order Characiformes; family Alestidae; genus Bryconaethiops; species Bryconaethiops microstoma. The sequence goes on along the minus strand of JBBJLS010000148.1, from coordinate 16,191,542 downwards.
CAGAGAGGACAAACAATTTGGTCCAATTGGAGGACTAAACGATAGTTCTGTTTCGTTTGTGTTAATATATTTTCTGTTTGGTGTATTTTGTGCTTTATGTTAATATAACTAAATATCAACAAGTCATGGAAGCTAAGAAATTATATTAGATATTACAACACCGTGCCAAAATACATAATCAACTACATCCAAAAATGTAAGATATTAGGAACGTCTGTCTTGGAATATCCTTCATCGTACCCAGACGTTTTAAAAAATCTGTGATTAGATGTTAAAAATACTGTTTCTGCGAGGCACCGTATGATTATTTCTGAACTTGAAGAGTCCTGTAAGTGGGAGAAAATCCTAAATCACTAAGAAAAAGACTCCAAGAAACGAGTTGAAGCTGTGATTACAGTGAAGGTTTGTCTTACTAATTGCTGCCTGAAACGTATGCACTGCCCAAACTTATGTACATGCCAGTATCCCAGTGTTTTTTCAGTATGGTAAATAACTATGCATTTAAATTTGCAGGAATATTTCATATTTATGTTACAATGCAGACATGGTGGTAACTTCTATATATGTAGGAAATCAACAAAATGTAACTTGACCAAATGAGTCCAAACCTTCATACACCACTGTATACAATGTACCTTTTGTTTAGTCAGTTTGTCTTTTTGGAAATTGTTTTGTAAACTGATGTTTTGTAAGTCATTTCAGTTAAAGGCGTGATTACTCCTCACACTGTAGGGACTCAACTCTGTTAGAGTATTTGCTTCAGGAACATGGATGGAATCATGACCCGACCTGATTACCAGTGTCCTGTATCCCCTGAGAGGGGTCCTGAGTTCCCCTTCCTGCCAATAGCTGTAGTGAAAAGTCTGTACTTGATGAACCATTTAGATATACAACCCCTCAAGACACTAGTAAGTGGAAAAACATGTTCAGGCCAAATAGCAGTGACATAATCAAGACAAAGTGACAGGCATTTGTCTTTATCATCTCCAGAATTCTTCAATATAGACATCAACAGTAGAGGCAAATGAGCCAGTTCCACCCACAGTCACACATGCCTAGGCCATACATAAAAAAGTTATTAATACTTGAATATTTGTTGCGGAGCAGCAGAGGCCACAGACAGAAGACGACACACCTTTTCTTCCTGACGCCAGGTAAGCGGTGTGGCTAGTCTCACACTTGCGTAAACGTACAAAAAATGTAAAACTAAACATTTGTTTTACAGTCACAAACAATCAGTAGATGATGGATCACTGACAGCAGTGGCAGTGAGGAGGAGAGGAAAAAGCAGAGGGACAAGGGGTCAACCACCTAATACGATATGAAAACTGGCCCGTCTGGGTCACACACGCTTTTATCTGGAATAATGTTTATTTGGTTAATGTTTGTAAAACGTTTTCTCCTTGTTTAAGGAGGTGTTTTTACAATTTCAAACTGTCAGAAATATTTTATCTCTGTGATTGTTTGACAGCAATGTAGTTGTGTTTATATAGGTTATATAATTAAAAAGCAAAAACAAATTAATTCACCACATTCCTGGGGTTGTGCTGAATAAAACGAATAAAAGACACTCTATATTACACATTTATATTTTAGGTTTAATGTAGTTTTAAAGGGTAAAACTTACCCTGGGTTCCTTTGTGACCCATCACACACCTTGCTCTTGAAGTGATTTTTGTTGGTTGACCACTCCTGGGAAAGTGGCAATGGTATTGAATGGAATTTTCTTCCATATGTACACAGTCTGTCTGAGGGTATATTTTTCAGGTCCAAAATCTCTACATATGATTTTTTGTTACCCTTTCCAGTCTGATGAGCCTCAACAACTTTTTCCATCGGTCCTCAAAAATCTACTAAGTTTGTTACTGCATGCTTCCACAAACATTTTGTGAAAATCGGACTTTAACAGAAACCTGTTTTTTTCAATAAAACAGGGCTCACATTCACTCCTGATTGTCATCCCATTTATTGAAAAAACCCAACTCTAATTTCTCTAATTAGCTACTTATCCAAGATGTTCACATACTTTTGCTAAACCCATTTTTCTCATTTGCTTAACTGGGTTCTTCCTATCAACTTTATCTGCTATATTTATGCAGAAATGCAAATATTTCAAGAGGTTTCACAAACATTCAAGCACCTCTGTACATGCAACCAATCTTAGTTTTCTTGTGCTTGCACAGCAAACTTCAGCTTTACAAGAAAATACTGACACCTACTGGACAACTAACAGTCCAGTGCACCTTAAAAGTTATTATAGTCCAACTTTCACAACATTTGTTTTCTTTACTACTGGACATGCACACACTTCGTTAACTCACCTACTAAATATAACCTCACCAGGTAGAATCAAACTTTCTCTTTAAAAACATGTAATTCACAAACCATGCTGATTTTCAAAAATTAAAACTGGGCTACATGAGCAAATAACTATCAAATCATCTTATATAGTCTCAGTTGTAGAATCCTTCACAGATCGGTCACTCTTTGCAGAAGCCTACCTTCATATGGAGATAAAGTTTACCTGACTGTTTTGATTATGGAGGTATCCCATTACAAGCTTTGTTCTCTTGGTTGGGATAAACCTCACTGGTAAAATAATACAATCAAAAGAAATAATCATTATTAATGTTAGTCCATCTGCAGCCTGTTAAATGTTTTAGTAGAAGCTGTCTGGGGACCAGATGCAGTCTTTGAGCTTCAGCCACCACTGTGACCTCAGGTTCATGACCAAATCCAGCACTCTGCTGCCAGGAGAACCATGGCCAAATCTAACAACGCTGGAGAAAACATATGACCTCCAACAACCCTGAGTGCTCTTTCTCTCACAGCCATGCCTGCTGTACTCTGTAAGGATAATTTACATTAAAATTTTAAATGATATTGGAGACAAATACATAAAATTCTAATTCGTAAACAAAAGTATGTGAATCTGGGTTAGGCCTTCTTTTTATGAACAAAGTATAAACTAGCATTAGCTACTAAAAAGCAGCCCAAAGCATGTCACGTTTTGGTGTATTTATTTTCAATCCAATATACGCAAGACACATAAATACAACAAATCACACAAAACTAGTTTGTGTAATCCACCCCTTGCAATCTTCAAAGTGAACACTTGTTTTATTTGGGGGAGGATGTGGGGATGACTCATGAAGATTTGCTTTAACAGCATGAACTGATGAGGTCAATATACTGAGCTGGAGTCAGTAATCTCATCAGGAGGATAGGTTTCCACTGAAGAGCCACAAAGCATGACAAACGATCAAGGAATCAGAACTGCTGTCTCCCTGAAGTCAATACAAACTGTCCATCCATATGCAGTAATATTGCATGTCTCAAGCTTTCCTCTTCACTTTCTGCATTTTCTTTCCCAGTAGCGCTCCCTTCTTTGCTCCTCTGACCATGCCTTTAAACTGGCCCTGCAGTTTGGCCTTTTTCCTGAGAACACAAGGTCACCGCGTCAGAAATGCCATGTACATCCCAGAGAAGTGCTAGTGCACGTTCAGAAGTGACTACAAGGCTTGCTTACCTGCGGTTGAGCTGTGCTTTCTTAAGGGGAACGTAGGCATATGGGTCACACTTCCCCTTCTTCTTAATGTCACCTTTTCCTTTCTGCAAAGACAGCATGACAGTGGTAACAGACGTGGGCACCCACCTCCTGGAGATCTACTGTCCTACAGGTTTTCACCTCCAACTCAAAATTAACACCCTATTCAGCTAATCCAATACTTATAGGGTCGGTTTCCCAGACAGGGATTAAGCCTCGTCTTGGACAACCCTTTCCTTTTCAATGGAAAATCTCTATTCACAGCACTACGTAATCCAGGACTAGGTTTATTCCCTGTCCGGGAAACAGAGTCATATCCCTATTCAGCTAATCAAATACTGAAGTTTGTAAGAAGGTAGATCTAGAGGACCAAAGCTGGTGAACGCCTTATGTTAACATTACAATTCACTTTTTGTAAAATACTGTCATTTTATACTATTAGATATATCAGATAGACTCAACTGTACCTTCGCTTTGTAATCGGACCCAGATTCTTCTCTTCCACCCAGAGGTCTATGGATCCCAATGCCACCAGCTGAGTAGCAAAAAAAATGAGTAGTTGGTATTATAATAAAAATTGATTCTTCTAAAAAGAAAGCATGGTTTAAAAATATTTTTTTAAATCCTGCTTAAAAGCAAGCTAACATGTTTACTTCTCTGACTGTTCTATTATGTTTCAGTGACCTACAGATACATTAAAATGTTCTACCTTTGTACTTCATCTGTGGTTCAGTGTCCATATCATCATCCATATCAGCTTCCATTTTCCTCTTCTGTATCTTTTTCTTCTCATTAAAAAGGGAAGGTGTGTTGAGATATCAATTTGATGTTCTTTTGCATGGCCATATAAAAACCAGCACAGAAGATAAAATACTCACCGTTTTAACTTTGGCCTCTTTAAGGATGTCATCGATTTCTTTATCATCTGGAGAAGGAAGAGCACATGGTCATACTGAGATGTGGAATTCTGCCTGAGAGAAGTTACCACACTGGACCCGAAATGCATAACTTGCCTTTAGCTTGGTCGTCGTTGTCGTCTTCCTCTTTAATGATCAATCTCCCATCTGATGTCACCCTGAATCCATGATCTGCCTTGCCTGTCTTCTTCATATCAGGGTTGGTGGCTACACAAAAACAAGGTATAGGTTTAAAGGAAAGACAACCGTGTGCTTCACAAAGTACTTTAGCTGGATAACATAAACCACAAGTCAAGACTGTTTATTCCTCTTCTCTTATTGCAACAGCTTGACATCTGATCAACTGAACATGTGCATGAAATGTCTCCCAATCAGACACAGCAGAAATGTTTACCCAAAACTCTCTGGGATGCTTTGGGGTCCAGGAAGTTGAGCGGATCGTCTGAGACGCCCTCCTTGAGCCAGGCCTGTGCCTTCTGTTTAACTGGTTTCTTCTGTCCTTTCTTAGGCTTCTCATCCTCTGAGTGGTCGGAGTCTGTCTCTGCCAGAATATCCTCAATACTGCAGGCACAGAGGAAAAGGTAAAGAGGGACATGAACAACTCCGACACTAGTTCTCATCTCCTTGACCTCGAAAATATGGCTGACACAATTACTTGATTTTTGGTCAAAACGTCAATGGGGAGGAAGAAAGTTGAAATATTGTTTACTTAAATACACAAATACAGCACTCAATACTAATTATAGTCACATAAAACACAGACATTTGAAAGAATGACATATGCCACTTGAAGCACTGGGAGTGATGTGACTTTTCACTGCACCATAAAGGTATGACAGAATATAAAAAAATAAATAAATAAATAAAAATAAAGTTACTTTGACTTCCTACTCCAAATGAGAAATTACTACAAAACAAAGAATCAATGTTTTTCTAAAGTCTGATGAGAACCACTAGTACCGCATTAAAACAAAAACATTAATACAATGATTTTAAACCATGTTTTATACTCTAAATGCAGTTTAACAAGACCAATTATCCTGTCATAGTCTCACAATATCTATAAGCTCACTGTGATAGAATGTGATGCAATTTATCATAAAAACAACACTGCAACATTACCTAGTCTTTCAAGGCATGTGAGCATACCTGTCAGTCTTGGCTTTGGGAGTGTCTTCCTCACTCTCAGACTCCTCCTCAGTTTCATTCAGAAGTTTGCGTCTCTTCGTTCTGGCCTCCACTTTACGAATGTTTGCCAGAACCTTGTGATGCTCTGCAGGTAACATACTCTTCACCAAATCAAAACTAAAAAAAAAAACACACAAAAAAAACAAACAAAAAAACCCACAAAACCCAGTCAGTGTATGTGTACACACACACACACACACACACACACACACACAGCCTATGTCGTGATAAACAGCATTACACACCAGAGCTCTGCCTTTGAAGAACCTTTACGTGCGAAATGA
>JBBJLS010000148.1:16171945-16184445 GCA_037577275.1 Bryconaethiops microstoma | reverse complement strand
ATACACATACATACATACATACATACACACACACTTATGTATATACACATACAGACTGGATATGGTACAGTCGCTTTGAAAATGCTGTAGCAAAACATACCCAAACTTGCGGATTAATTTAGTGAAAATGCTCTTCAGCTTTGTCCTGCAGTGTCTTCTCATATCTTCTTTCATATTACCAATGCCCTCCATCTGAAAGAGAAAACATTTTGTTCAACAGTTACAAAAATTAACGTGTAAACACAAACAAAACAGGGATTTTCTCTTTATTCAATTTCTCAAGTTCACAAATGTGAATCTGAACTTACAATGACTGTCACGTGACTAGCCAGAACCTTCACGTCCAAGACAAATAGAAGGACTTTGATAAAAGCCAGAGAGGCTTTGACAATCTCCCGCGTTCTGCAGGAGAGCAGCAGGCAGATGTTGTGCAGCAGCTGTTCCAGTGACGACACATCGATGAAGTCTGAATGACATTAAAATGTACAGTCAAACCAGTTCCCCTATATCATAACTATAACTGACAACAAAGCCCTGCTGAATAAAGCATGGTGTTCTTACCTTTGTACTGATAAACAAGTCTGGTGAGGGCAAGCACTGTACAGGTAATCATAGTGACTGATCCAGTGAGTCCAATGAACACATGACCCAAGCACTCATTCAGGGCATCTAAACACACAGGTAAGCAGTTAATGAATCAGCACAAAATGTACACATTGTAAATGCATTTTCGACCCATTCTAAATGCTACTACCCATCATTACATTGCAGCACATGCAGAACAGGCTTGGAAGTGAACGCAAACCATGCAATTCCATAAACATGCTCTGATATTGAAGCCCATATACTGATAGATGCATGTGCTCTTATAGACTGGCTTGTTACTTATTTTGGAAAGTGCCAGGCAATATTTTTCTTCAGGGCTATTAATTACAAAGAGAATACCTTTTAAAATACAAAACAAAATAGGATCAGAGCTTTCTATTAATTGGTATTTCAGCAGACTTGTGGGACTATAACAGGCCAAGCCACATAAAGAAAAGGAGAAAAACAAACAAAAAAAAAAACACTGTCTTGTGATTGTCCAATCCAATTTAGAGGCACTCTGCATTTATGGTTTGTGCAAACAAATCACTGCAAATCATCCGTTTTGAACAGAAGATTTGACTAAAGGTCACTATTAAAGGGAGTGCAGAGGAGTGATCGCTTGTGGTTCGTGCTTGTAATAAGATAAGACACTTGAACATCACAATTTAAGTGTAAATGTTTTCAGTTAATATTTATCCATACTTTAGTTGGAGTTCAGCAGTCAAGACAATCTCAGCCTCTCTACAATTAAACTGTGAGAATCCATTTGAAATCAGTCAGCTTTCTGTAAAAACCATCCATTAAGAAACCAGGACTTTAGGGGACGAGAGGTAAAAAGCCTCTGCTGGTGTTAACACAGGGTAAGTTTTCCCCACTGTGTCTGCAGGGAGGGTTCAATACAGCCTCCTGATGGTTCAGGGAATTATAATTACGGACATTTAACACTTCCCACAAGCATCTGTTTTTTTTTGTTTCCCCACCATAAGTGAAGTGCCTGTGCGCAGCTTTGGAACTCATGCATCACATTTAGTAGTCTGAAGTTTGTCCAGGAGGAGGTGCTACTGGGCCATAAGAAACCGTCACAGATGCCAGCAGGACTTAACAAGCACTGGCATGTTCCGTAACATTGAAAATGAGACATGATATAGATTTAATTTCTAGGATACTGAGTTTTAGATATTATTTTCATGACAGATTTTCAATAAATTCGTTAATATTACAAATGACCGTATTCGTAGCTCTAAGCAGCAAGGGACCGAGTTTGTGTGTTTTAGTGCTTATCTTTTGCAGCGCAAACTGTCAATGCCTGTGCACTGACAAGTGCAGAAATGGGAAGCAAATTTTCAAGGAACATTTTAAAGCTATATTTAATTTTTATTATCATTTAAAAAACTTTAAATGTTAGATCTTGACACTGGTGTAGACCCATTTTGAGTCAAAATGGTATGCTAGTTCTCTCTTTTGGACAAAACTATTATTAGCTGAAAATTACTGATATATAAATTAGCCTTATTAGTGTAAATGTAAGCTCTGTCTCAATGTAGACAAAATAAAACAAACAACTTCACCTTTGGAGTTCCCACAAAATCGAATAAAGGCATTGCCGATCTCTCCCAGGAGGGTGTAGGCATTTTTGCGAGCTCCAATAGACACTTCCTTTGTGCAAATAATGACCTAATGCAACACAAATAAAAGACACAAGCAATTTAAAAACAACTCTAAATTACAAGGGTAAAAACCTGCTGTGTGCATTTGTGTGTTTGTATGTGTACCTCTGGGAGCAGGGCAGTGATGAACTCCTTGTGTTCCTTATTCAGTTGTTTTACAATGTGAATAAGGCACTTCAGTCTGGGCTGAAGAGAGGAAAAAAATTGAGGCAGAGAAAAATGGAAGGATCTCCACCTTTCGAGTCAAGTCAAGCAGTTGCTTATTATTCTTAAATGCATCTTTCTTACTCTTTTGGCAGGTGAGGAGGCACTCTTCAGGCTATCCAGAAGGGTCAGTTTGAGTTGCTCTAGATTGCTCAGGACAAAATTCTTACAGACCTCTCTCTCCCCTCCACACATTTCCTCTAGCACCCGGTAAGCCTTCTTCTGAACAGCAGAGTCCTTATTCTGTACAGCCAGTGTAAAACAGACACAAATATTAACACCAGCATACAATATGAAACATACGGAACATTTTTAAAAATGCGGATTTAAAGCTCTTACCTCCAAGTACGGTTTAATGAGTTCGTAGGTTTGTGTCATCGTTGCTTCATCCACAAAAGCAGCCATTACTACTACCAAATCCATTACAGTATGTCTGAGCAGAATAATGGAGACGATTAGAAGAACATTTCTGCTGCTGCACTGTTTCGATGCAGCTCAGTAAGTGTGTATTCAACAAAACTTTCTAACATGTTTTGGTCTAACAATCTGAAATAACCTTCCTTTCAGGGCCTTATACAATTTCAGGAGTTCTGGCACAGAATGAAAGCCACTAAAAGCAAGCATATATAAAGAATCCTAAAAGTCGCAACAGCAGCAGTGAAGCACTGTAACGATGGAGTGTGAAGAATGTGACAGTGTGGTTACCGTGTAAACTCTGAGCTGTCTGGACTGCTGAGCCTCTCCAGAGCTTTCTGCAGAAATGAGCTCACCATCTGAGAGATGAAGAAGAAGAAGGAAAAAAACCCAAAACATCACATTTTACTCAAGCTGCAGGAGGAGGCAAAAAAAAAAAAAAAAACAACCCACAGATCTCTTACTATTCAGTATATGTACAGAAATGTTCAAAAAAAGTAGTTTATTGCTCACCATTTGGTCAGTGATGGTCAGGTAGACTCTGACTGTGTCGAGAACAGCCAGTCTGGATGGGTCGTTCTCTCCGGGTGTGGGCTGCTGGGTGTGCAGGTTAAATAGAATGGGCAGAAAGTTCTTAGCAAATCGCCCAACTTCGGTCTTCGCATCCTCTGTAAGGAGAAACACAGGAATGATCAACACAACACATTCAGAACACAACCTATTTTACAAGTACTCCAGTGAGTGAGAGTACAGTAATAGAGCAGGACGTATGCAGTACAGTGCAAAAGGCACTTTTTTTTCAGAGTGGGATAGTGTCTTTCTGCCAGCAAAGTTAACATTAGAATAAATGCAGACAAACAAAGCAGTAAATAGTATCAGGATTTGTTTAGTTTGGGGAAGAAAAAAAACAAAAAAATTGTGAGCTGTTAAGGAGAACACAGGTTCGGTCCCAGATTTCACCACAGTTCCTCCAATCATTGCTTGCACTTGTGAAATTCCATCAGCAGCTCCTGATTCAATTTAATGAAGGACTGACTGAGTCGAAACAGATTTCTGATGGAAACTACAGATACTGGGCTCGCATAAGGAACACATTGATATATTGTACATAAAATGACTTTACTATATTTGTATATTCTTCTTAGTATATTTAATAATGATGTGAATAAACCCCATGCTCTTCTAAACAGTTGTTCAGTCTTATTTTGGCAGGTGCCTAAGACTTTTGCACAGCACGGAACATACACCACGAGGTGCTAAATACACACACAGCCGCTGACCTGTTTCACAGCTCTTGCTGATGAGTGTGCGCAGAGACTGGTAGATGCACATCCGCAGGTCAGGGCGCTCAGTGATGGCCATGCCCAAAGATCGGGCAATGTTTTTAAAGGAACTGACCAGATCAGTGGGCTTAGTACAGAATCCAGGAAGCATCGTCCAGATCTAAGCCAGGAGAAATTTCAAACAATATCAACCAGTAACACTTCAAAAAACTGATAACTATTTAAAATTTAAGCATTTCCGAAGGGCTGAGCCTAGATTTGGTAAGGAACTCGAACTGTCTGTTACCTGCAGCTGTAATGTGTGATATACTTTTGCAATTAGTTTCTGTCCTGATTGCTCCAACTCATCCCCTGAAAAACAACATGCACTCAAGGTTTATATATACAAATCCAACGCTTTTCACAATAAACACACAAAAACTCTACAAAAGTACATCTAATGTAAGCAGTTATTTTGGTTGTGTGTGTGCATACTGTGTAAAAAAAAAAAAAAAAAGGGACCCTAACCTTTCTGTTTGAGTTTTAAAGCCAGTGGAAGGAAATAAGAGGTGAAGTATGCTAGCTGGGTGTTCTTCACGTGCTCCCTGATGACAGGAATAAGCCAGCTGCGTGGAAACTCCAGGTCATCACTGAAAAAAACAAAAACACACACACACTTCAGAAAAATAGCAAATATTTCAACAAGTTATTCTACAATCTACTGGTATCTATCCAGAAAGGTGGCCTGAAAGAACTGGACTTAGCATTCCATCAAGTTGTCTCATAAACAAACTGCAAGTAGGAACTGATGCAGCACACAAACAGCAGTGCAATGAAGTATAATGAAGTATAATGAAGAGTTACATCCTAACATCCAGCAAGACATTCTGTAGGAAAATGATGTGCTGGTAAAGCTTAGATGATCTTGGTGGGTGAAGTGATGTGTTTCGGTTTTACTGGGCAGCTCAGTTTCTATCAGAATACTGATGACGGTATTGCAAGCAAGTACCTTTTCATGCAAAGGTGAGGGATCTTTCGGTGTCACCCATACAATCAATGAATTGTAACAGCCCACATGCTTCAGTTCCTCGATCTTGTAAACACAAGGCTTACATATTCATAGGTAATTATTTATTTGGTTCCCAAATAATGTCTTAACATTGAATTCGAGTGTTAGTAAATTTAAGAGGCCCCAAAGCAACGCAAACATGGCCCTATGAAGGAGCAGGAGTTTAATCCCTGGCAATGCCACTGCCTTCTGTGGCCACGCTGTCACTTTCACAATCTCCAGGTTTTTATGAATCAAATTTATGAAGGCTAAACAATTTCTCATATCACACTGCAGTATATATAGACTACACACCACACCTGTTGAAAATCTGAACGATTATTAAAAATCTGAACGAATATTAATGCTGTAGATTAAGGAGTTAATTTCGTATTGATAGTAGATTACTGCACTGCTGACCCGACGAAAGATATGCAAAGACAGCTCTGACTTGGGTACCGCCCAGAGGTAAACGGAAACGGAGCCACCCGAAGATTAACTGGCGACGGACCTTTCAAGAAGACCTGAAGACGGTCAACGTGTCATTGCACAGATGCAAACGTGCCCCAGCCGATCGAGACAGATGGAGGGCGCTTGCTGCTCAATGCGCCGTCCGGCGTCGGAGAACCTAAAAACTGCTGTTCTGGCAATTTTTCCCCAGTCATCCAAAGAGCAAAGCAGATCATAGTGCATAATTCTGTGGTGCCATGACTCACTCTGTGCCAGTGATGAGCAGGGGGACAGCACTCAGGACCACCTGCGGGCCCATGCTCTCCACTGCTCCCCCAACAGCCAAATCCAGCTCTCCAGAGAAGGGGAACCGTGGGGTGGCCCGCAGGTCACATAGGGACTGCAGACTCTGGAGAGCAAAAACAAACACATTAGTGTCTACAGGGAGACCAGCAGCTTTTCAGAGAATCAGCTCAATGGATAATCTGCTCTGAATAACTTAACACAATGACTCAGCAAAGACTCTGGCCATCCCCTTAAACACACAGTGAGTTACATTCTCGTTCCAGTCATCAACACTTCCCATGCCTGTCAAACTGAACACAGTATTCTGGGTTCTCGGACTGCAGCACAAAGCCAGATGTGTGGCTGGAATCTAGTAGGAATGATCTGAGTCACAGCTTCTACCTTGGTCATTATAGAATGGGCCTGTTTCCCTGCAGCTCTGTAGAAGCAGCCAAGAATCTGCAGCACAAACGGCCAAGAGGCGTGAAAGCGATACGACATGCCCTCTTCTACAACACTGTATGAGACAAAAAAGAATAACCAAGAAACAACCATTTGTGAAAATACATCGGGGACAAGTCCAGTGACACTGAGTACCGTACTCTGAAAATGTACTCACCGAAACATTTTACAGATGTAAAGGCCATTGCCAGTAGATGTACTGGGTAGAACAGTTCCTATGTCTGCCATATGAGGTGCCACACACTCATTGATCAGGGTCTGGAATACAAAAATGTATCAGGCCAACATACCACAAGACAACATAAGAAAACACTCCTAAACAAGATTATTAAAATAATGCCTAAATAAACTGAATTGTCAATAGTACCACATTAGCTGGCCAAAACAATTCAACTAGTCACATTCAGAAGTTTATTTTATTTCCCAGAATTTAATTACCTTTAGTGTCTGTGTGGCAGCAGAGACGACTTGCGTGTGTGGGGACAGGAGACAGGACATGGCCGTAGAGAAGAGTCGTGGAAGATGGCCCAGACTCAAAGAGCTCTGTAAGCTAATCACATACATATAACCTCTCAGACACCACACACACCTTTCTTTAAGGACAATAACACATTAATTCATCATTACAAACACTGACCAATGACACTCACCTCGACAGATGGACATGGGCCTTCTCCATGACTGTAAGCCAGGCCAGTAGTGGCTGAAGGTCATTTTCACTGGGAACATAGTCAAACAAAGCCTAGCAGAGAAGAAAGCAGGGTTAGGGGGTGATCCGGTGATACTTTTTCAAACTCTCCAAATCACTTTTTTCACTGCTGAAAAGGAATAATGCACAGCACTAAAATCACTCCTTCAGCCAGTGGAACGCACTTTGATTTTTATACCAGGCATTTAAACTAGAAACACCATTATTCTGCTCAGTGCCACGTAACAGTGCTATACTTCATCACAGCTGACCAATCAAAAAAAGCACTTTTCAGCTGCATGTTTTGAATCTAGCCCATCTTTACAATGGCAAAAGGCCTCAGTCCCACCCATAAAATCACTGGAGCATTTAAGAAATGTTACATCAACGTGAATGTTGATGTAAAATTTAAATTTCAGTGAATATCAACATTTTTATATTGTAATGAATTCATTAAGCATTTTGTGAATTCTGATGTACAGGAGTTCAGTTGATCTGGTGATTTATCTTTGTTATTTAGCATTCTAATCATCTTTTCGTTTAAAATTCAGCCTAGAATGTTGCTGCTGCCATTTAGCATAACGTGAGCTGCATCATCGGCTGTTCCTCTTATGATATTTTCTGCAGCTCATGATAAGATAATGCTATTCATTCGATTTCTTTTTATTGCAAACTATTCATGCCTTACGCAAATGCCTTATTCTTATTCTAAACAATTGAGAAGATGATTTTAGATACTGTGTATTCTAATTACAGCACCTTCTTTACTTAGAGAGCGCGTGTGGGGTTGTGTGGAGGTCACATTTACCGTGATGATCTGGGCATTGAGCTCTGCAGACATGGTGGACGAGTTGGGCTTCCCACTGAAGAGTTTATGGAAGGCCTGCATGGCTGCTGCTGTCACTAGCTTTCAACAACAACATAATGAGTTTAGACTATTTTAGCGGGTACGAGTCCATGTCCTGAAAGTGTACTGTACAAGATGATTCCTCACCACGTGACTCAGAGTCATTACTCGAAGGAGAGTCTCACAGCACGACTTCACAGAGCTGAGGGGAAACGTAGTAATGACCTCCTTCAGAAGCCCCAGCACATGCAGTGTGGTTGTGTCTTCTTTGTTACCTGATCAGAGCGGTTAGAAGAAGAGCTTAGACACGTAAAACGATACACCAAGCAAATTGTGCTCTCAGCAAAAGAGAAGACCAAGACTTTTCTATCCCAGTTGCATATACCATGAATGGTAGCTTGTACAGAAATCAGCCTACCTCCAGCCTGCTCAATCTCTTTGATGCACGATTTGGCTGTGGTGACAGCAGCAGGGTGGTGGCTGGGGGCATTGCCTGTGAACATACAGTCACTGCCACGAAGGATGGAGCAAACACCTTGCTGTGCTGCTTTACGCAACTAGAAGACACAAGACATCAGCCCTACCATTAAATACCACACATGGTTGACGTAGTACATAAAAAAAAAATGTTTAAATCTTTTTATTTGACCTGCTAGAGAACAGATGTACCTTTAAAAATAAAGGTTTCTAAGTGTAAAGTAAATGTAAAGTGCCCATTTGTCATATGTGAGCACAAAACCCAGCAGCACACTGTGTGAACAGCACAAAATTGTTCTCTGCATTTAACCCATTTGCCTTAGTGAAGCCAGGAACACAGCACCCAGCGAGCAGTCTGCGGGGACCATACAGTACTCAAGAGTACCTCAGTGGTGCCCCTGGCAGTACTGGGATTCAAACCCACAACCTTCTGATTGCAGGGACAGATCCATAACCACCAGCTGGTTCTTGGCTTGGATGTGCAGCTTTAGAAAATCTTTTATTTGCATAAAACCTTTATACATGCAACAGAACTAATCATCAATGGTTTTATTTTTGGATCCAAAACTGGTTCTTCCATGGCTTTGTCCTTTTATCCTTAAGAGATTCTCCATTAAAGAACACTGCATGGCTCACCTTCGGTTTAGAGTGAACAGCGAAGCTGAGCAGACCATGGTAGACCTGCAGTGTGGAAGGGTAGCTCCATGCTGAGAGATCTTGCTTCCTCAGCAAGGTGGCCAGGCACGACAAGATCTAAAATAGGTACATTAGTGAAATTGTGAATAAAATCAGCCAAAAAGCAAAACCATAGCAACACTGCATGTACCTCAGATGCAACTCATGAAAAATGACATTAAGACACACCTCTCAATTTCACCTTCCACTACCAGCTTTCTGACGAGAAAGACTGGAATGTGCCTAAATGATCATGCAATGTCTGCACAAGTTGATAAAATCCAATACAGGGCTGAACGATTTGAGGAAAGAAAATCAAACTGTGATTTTTCGTATTTAACAATAGGACTGCAATTTATAATTCAATCATTTTCTGCAACCTCAGCTCTATGTCTCTTTATTCAGCAAGAAGGCCATCATATCCATTTTGTACATGAGGCTTCCAATTAATGAGCTCTGTGCTACTGGCTTCCTTTTTCTCATTTTTAAACAACATTTAGCAATGAGAAATATAATTAAAATTGCAGCCTTTGCCATTTGAAAATTGCACTCTATTACAAATTTGATATAAAAAAACGAATCATCTTTGATCTAAACAGATTTTATTTTTTTTCAGCACACCATAATGGGAAAAACAATCAAAAATTAATTCAGAATTCAGTTGTATTTTTGGGGAATCTCTGTCCACTTTGGAGGTGTTTTAAGTTTAATAACGGATGCATTCAAACATTAACAAACCATGGGCATGGATGACATGATACGAAAATTACTGCAGACTGTACGCACCCATCGTAGGGAGGAGGCAGAGTCAATGCTCGCTTGTTTTGACAAGATGTCCATGAAGGCCTTTGACGTATCTGAGAATTTCTTTATCAGCACTGCTGCAGGTACCCTGCGGAGCCACAGGCAAGCTGAATGTTAAGTAATGAATCAATGGCAAAGAAAATGTTGCGACCTGGTAAAAACATTTTTGCGAGCTACTGCTTTGTTCTATATGGATTTAGTCTGGCATTACAGAATCCCAATGCAAATGGATGTCAGCATCTGAATCACACTGAGTTACCAGGACCTGTCCACATTCTCACTAAAAGGTTTAGCTGCTGCTGATGACTAAATGAGTACATATACAGAAATCAGGAGAATGGCCAAAGACTGAAGATACTAATACTAAACCCATACACTGAACTACTGGTTTAGACAGAATCTCTAAAAGCTTATAGGATTCAGCTGAATCAGATCAGTAACTCCATGCTATATGAAGTGAACACAGATTATACATTGCAAAATGCAAATTATATGGACCCACCTTTTCATTACCAAGTTAAGCAGGTAGGCAACAGCAGCCAATGATTCACTGCTCTCCACTGCCTCAAGGGTTGTCATCTGTTACAGAAAGGATATTTCGAGTTTGATTTACAAATCTGAGTGATCCAACTACTTTGTAAAGCTAATTCAGCAAGTTATCTTTTGTAACGATTAGGAAATTAAGGTTGAACAAAAGACCCACTTACCAAAGCCGCAAAGTATTCTGTCTCTGTCTCCTTGCCCCCCTGAGAGCGAATCACTTCAGTGACAGCAGCTAAAACAGCACAGATCTACAAAGCAACACACAAGCAGCATTTTAATAGAGTTACAGCTATATTATGCACTCTGGACCGCAGTGATATGCAGAACATTACAAACATTTTAATCTACTGGACACAAACCTCTTTGTGTGCAGCAGAGTTAGAGTCCCAGTAACGCTGGACTTTTCGAAAGGTAAGATTAGAACAGTCTGACAGCCCACTGAGAAATGTCCCAGATGTCCTCTCAGTGAGGGCTGGCTCCTCCATGGTGTCCCCCGCCTCATCACCCGCTCTCTCCAGACAACCGGCCTGAAGCTCATTGTGGAGTTTCAGGGCATCAACTGTAAGATCACTTTTCTCTGTAATGCAAATGATATGACATACATGAGTACAGAGTGGGGGGGGGTAGTAATCAGTCGCATTTACTCTACTTCAGTATACTGAGTAATGCATTGTAACTCCATTACACTTTATTAACCTGAATCCACTCCTATACCATATTTAACCTAATTTCACTGACGACAGCACTTTGTTGCTGGGGACATTTGCAATTTTGCTTTTGACTCAAAGGATTCTTAAAAGAGAGCATCGAACAAGTTCACACTTTGTGTGTAGTTCTATAACGCTTTTTAATCTTGTATTTCTTGTACTTTTGGAGCAGCTGGTGTCCTGGTGATTAGGAAGTTGCCCCTGCGATCAGAAGGTCATGTGTTCGAATCCCAGGACTGCTAGTGGCACCACTGAGGTACCCTTGAGCAAGGTACCATCCCCACACACTGCTCCCCGGGTGCTGTGTTCTGGCTGCCCACTGCTTCACTTGGTGAATGGGTTAAATGCAGAGAAAGAATTTCACATTGACTATAACGGGCCACTTTAGCGTACTGTACTTTTGACTTGTTTTTAGAAGCTAATCTCCTGTTCTGGCATTACTTCACTAGCACTATGGGGGCGTTCTGTCTGTATGGTGATTTTAAGCCCTTTACCCACCAGTGATGTACAGCCACTGAGCCCTGTGTTGTAAAGGGACATCTTATCTAGAGCCCTAGTCACCAATTGCAAGAGATAAATCCACGATCATCTCTGACGAACAAGCCAGAGGACTGCACTAAATAAACATTTCAGTAAAGTTCACATAGGTTATGTTACATTTCGGTAAAGTTCCCATTAGTAAAGTTTAACTTCAGTAAGGATCTCTGTATATATAGTTGAGTCCTGTCTGAATGTGAAGTGGAGCTGGCCCCGACAGGCGGATCTCTCTCTGGCTCTGTCCGCTGCTGTGTGCTCCCGGCCCGGCTGAGTGGGGTAAGCACCAGCGCTCTCCTCACCTGAGGGCCGGCTGAAGAAGCGGCTCCTCGCAGCCTGACGATAGCGACTCGTCTGTGGATTTGAATCGCTGCTGTGTCCTTTCTTCCATCGCTTTAGTTTTTGAGCGGTTCCCGACCGCAGTTTCCCAGTTTTCACCATTCTGGAAGACGACCCGACCCTCGTGTTTCAGCTGGGCCACACGTGTGCTCACGGCGCTCTTTAGATGCCGTCATCACGTTGAGCCTCCTTCGTTCCCCCACTGTGCCTGTAGGGGGCAGCAGCGCTAAGCATATATTTATAGGAAATCACTTTCACGCATTACCAGAGAAGACATAAAAATATTAATCTCGATCCCAAGGCTTTTTTAGAAAATCTGACCATTTTGTTGATCTGACCATTTTGTTGATCTGGGGTAACATTATCTTATCTACACATATGTTGGCATCATAATCTTCTAGCAACCAGCCTTGAATAACATGATTTTCAACACATGTAAAAAAAATCTATACTCTCCTCATTGTGTATATATGTGTGTAACATTATATGTAATTGTGTTTATATAT
>JBBJLS010000148.1:16154268-16169368 GCA_037577275.1 Bryconaethiops microstoma | reverse complement strand
GAGAGAGAGAGAGAGAGAGAGAGAGAGAGAGAGAGAGAGAGAGAGAGAGAAAATACCAAGGTAAAACTAATCACAGTACTTTTTCAAAAAAAACAACTATAAATAACTCCATGGGCCTTGACACACAGTTTTGGTAGGGAGGTATTTAACGTTACACATTTAACTCCTCACTGTGTTTGCCCATGTAAGCAAGCGGCTTTATGAGACTTCATCATTACATAATCAGTTTATCACATAATTCCCGACAGAGGATGAGAACGTTCTTTAGCCAAAGAGTACAGCCCCAATATCTACTCAGGAGTCTGATTACTGCTGAGCCTCAAAATAACTTCAAATTCAAAATAACGTAAACAACAGAGAGGATCCCATTGACTGAGAGAATAGAGTGAAAAGAATTGTGAGAGATTAGTGTCTCTATACACACACACACACACACACACACACAAACACACACACACAGTACTGTCTAGGGCTACTGTGCAAAATGTTTAAAGCCATTTATCTGAGGTAATAAGGGACATTCTACCAGCAAATACATGAGTTAACATAGGCAAAAAGTATGTGAAGTTCACTAACCTACAATAATGTATCACAATAATGCAATAATGCCTCCAGCATTTGCATGGATTTGTGAAACTCCATCAGCAGCTCACTTGATTTAATCTAATGAAGTATCAATAAAACTAAACCAGGTATTTGAGGTTTTTGATGAGAATCACAATATAACATTGGGCTTTCATGAACAGAGGTCTGGGAATGATTAAGCAAACACATGGACATATATAAAGTCACTGCTGGAATATTTGTATACATACTTTGCTTTTAAAAACGTATACTGCTCAGTCAAACAAATTTGAAATATCTTTAGGCGTCTAAGACTTGCAAGATACTGTGTATAATTCTATATAGTTACATATTATATTTAGTTATATATAGCACACTAACCTTCAATCATGTACCACAATAATGCAACAATACACCACTGAGAAATCAAAGAGGAAAATGCTACTTTAATGACCAGATACTGAAGAAACTGGACAATTTTGTTTTCCACAAATATTTCTATGTCCAGCATGTGAATACATTTTGTCAATAATAACACATACACTGTTGTCCAGTAGAAAGAAAAGCATTTTAAAACTACAATCTACCCACTCCCCCCTTAGCAAGTGCATTCTGATTCCTACACACTGTGAAGATGGAACAGTTCCTCTCAGGTTCATGTAAACTAGTCCAGCCAACATCAGTCTTGTTACACTATAAAAGTACAAAAATATCCGAACAGCTTTTGACGGACAGTAATGGCTTTCAATTGTATCAATTGTATTTTTCAACTGAAAAATATTTTCCACCAAACCAGAACAACCTTTATTTAAACTGGCACCACTCTTACAGATCGAGGACAGCGTTAAACTTTTATCACAGTGTTTTCATGTTTCTAATATTTGATCACAACAAAGGCATGATCTTGAGGATGTGTTTTCGTGATCTGAGGTCATAAGTTCACTACAGATGATCCGCTCTCAGTGTTTAGGGATCTAAAACAAACAGTGTACCGACTCCCAATGTAATTTCGTGAAGTTGAGATGTGCTGCACAATAACAATATAGATTGACAGCTGGCTGCCTACTGGAGGGCTGCAACGTATTTCTGTTTATTTTGTACATTTCTAATCTTTAAATAAAGTAGCAAAGTGTCAGAACAATGAAAGTCAAAAGGTTTACAATTTAAGCAACAATAACTACAAAAGCAAGACTACAAATTATTTACTGATCAGTCACTTCCTCAGGTGCACACTGGATCAAATGCAAATTGTCCATTTTATCAGCACTTACCATATAGCAATACTTTGTAGTTATCAACTTTAGACTATAGTTTTATAGACAGCTTTCTCTGCATCATCCCACTTCACCCCACTCATATAAATCATCAGGGACCTCACAGGAACACCAGTGAGCAGGTAGTATTTGGTTGGTGGATACTTAGCACAGCAATAACACTGATATGTTAGCGGAATGTCAGTCTGTGTGTGTGTGTGTGTGTGTGTGTGGATGGAGTTTTTCAGTGTCACTGCCAGGCTGAAAATAGTCCACTAACCACCAAAATATCCTACTAAAGGGTCAAAAACGGACCAGAGGAACATAAACTGTAAC
This sequence comes from Bryconaethiops microstoma, assembly GCA_037577275.1. Lineage (NCBI taxonomy): Eukaryota > Metazoa > Chordata > Actinopteri > Characiformes > Alestidae > Bryconaethiops > Bryconaethiops microstoma. Next base: position 16,167,215 of record JBBJLS010000148.1, on the reverse strand, counting down.
ATCACATGAAATATCATCAATAACATTACGTCAACAAGGTGGAACAACAGGTTATATGTGTCGAACAGAAAGGACATTAAGTGGACACAGTTTGATTTTAAACACTGCTGTTTGATCTACTCCAACATGACCCTTCCATGTCAGTGTCACTGTTGTGCTGAGAATGATCTACCGCTCCAATTATATCTGCTCACTGGTGGTCCTGTGGGGGTTCTGAAGGAAGCAAAGGGGGCAAACAAATGATGAAGAAAAACATGGGCTACAGTCTGTAATTATAAACTAGAAAGGGCACCAGTATGGTAAGTAAAATGGACAATGAGCGTGAGGTAGGTGAACCTAATGAAGTGGTTCGTCGATTTATAAAGTCCTTGAGTAAGAATACATAGAACTTCTGAAGGTATCCTTTGAAAGACAAGTTTTAAAAAGTAGGAGTAAATTTGAAAGCACAAACAAAACAAAACAAAAAAAAATCACTGAACAATGAAAAGCTAACCTCTGAATGAGTAAATGATGAAGATCTTAACTTGAATGACTGACATGTTCCTGCAGATACAATGCATTCATCCCTTTGTAATATAGCTGTAATTATGACATTGTTGACTGAACAATGACTCCATACAAAAGAGTTTTTTTTTTTTTTTTTAATTAATGCCTGGAAAATCATCTATTCAGTAGTCAGATAGTGCTGGACAGCAGCTTTAAGTGTGATTGTCAGTGCAAAAGACAGCACAGAGGATCAAATATTTCAGTATCCACAAGACAAACAGAGGACATTTCAATTAATGTCAGGAGCTCAAGGCATGTATAATGTCCATTTAATGAGCTATAATGAGCAGCTCAGGGCTTTTTGTGACCCCGACCCATGAGAGCCAACTCACCCTGCAAAAATATTCATCAACGACGCAAACCGCAATGATTTATTAGTTATTTAGAACTTAATCAAAACACTGCACAAACCCCGTGGGCTGATTGTCGACTCACACATTCACTAACGAGCTACAATGTTTTTTTTTTAAATGCTGTCTCAAGCTCCTCGTGTCCCATGAATTCAGAGTTCACCTTTTCACTCAGCTGGCAATGATAGGTGGTTTGACAATGACTTGGATTACAAAGTCTTTCTGAATCTTGGTGTCCTGCAGACGAGTTTTGTCTGTAAGTAGCTTCCCAGAGAAGAACCAGCGCTGGTTGGCAGCATCAATGTCCTCCTGCACCTGCAGCTGCTTCTTGAGCTGACAGATGGAGTCTGCCATGCTAGCACTCAACCGCAGGTCTTTCCCTGTGGAGAGGCGGACCTTCAGCTGGAACTCCTCTTTCTCCTTCTTCTGGAGCTCGGCCTGGTCAGACACGTCATTGTCGCTGCGCTCTGAGATTAGATTGACCGGTGGAGCCAGGCAGTAAGCAGGGAGCTGGTACCGGTTCCCCAGCTCATCGTAGCACTCCATCAGGGAACCTGCGACACAGTCATTCCAGAAACAGAGTAATCGGTTACAGGGCGTCCTCGGGTTACAACAGTCTCGACATACGACATTTCAGGTTTACAACGCTCCCATAAGGCGTGTGCTATTAGCGTCGTACTTACAGACTAGTTTAGTCGCCTGCGGCGGAAGAATACATAGAATATGCAGAATACGCAGTAACGTGGCATATGAGTGAGGGAGTTGGCGCCCCCCACTACGCTTACATACGCTATTTCGGATTGTTAAAAGTACAAGTACAGTATATTTATGCCCTTTTCCTGTTTCTGTGGCTTAGTTGTGTTTTTATGGTCCAGATTATGATTTTACAACTGTGTTAGGATAGGTAAGTCACTTAGGCTAGGGTGTGTTTCAACCAAAATTCGGGTTACGTCACGGTCATAGGAATGGATCTGTGTCGTAACTCGAGCACCCCCTGTATTATGAGTAGATAATCAGTTACGTCTTTGAAAATTTTTACTTATCTCCATCTCAGTTTTCCCAGTTTTGATATTCTGTCTCAGCTACAGCCTTAACCCTCCTAGGATTCATCGGACATACAGTACGTGCCTTGAAATACGACTTCTTCAATTGCGATTATTTCTCATTTCAGCAAACTCTGTCGAAAGTGTGAATTCTAAACTAAATTGATACCCGAAAGGGAGATTCGGGTATTAATTTTCTGATGACTATTACTAATAACATTATGGATATTGTTGTCCATACCGCTTAGGTTTGCAGAAATAAAAGACTAACATTTCTGCCATGTTTATTCATGGAGTCTCAAACCTGAATGTAAATCACATTTATTCATTGCATAACTATATACATGAATTATATAATTGCATAGGAATGATTATGCAACAAAAACATGTGCTTGTGTATGTATATTTACTACAGTATGCATGCTCTAGATATGTAATGGTTATATTAGAACATCTTTCTCGATATTTGTGTCCACCAACATAAAGAATATTAAATTCAAACCAGAAATAAATGCCTAAATCTTTTTAAAAAGGCTTGTGCCCTTACCATGTGGCAGTGTGATACTAGCACCATCAACGATAGCCTGTGCAAGCTCATGGTCATTACACTCAATAGCTACAGCTGCAGCTTTCAGGGCATCCCAAATCTCTTTGCGTCCATCAAAAGCTGGTGCCGTATCCCAGAACTCATCTCTCTTGCTGCGCAGCTGTCCTTCTGTCATTGGGTAGTCACTCTTCCACTTGGGCTTGTCTTTCTTAAGAGGTTCGTTGCGTCCTAAAGGAAGCACAAGAGGTTCTAAATGTTATATTTGCTCATCTGCTTTTCGATTCGATAATCTCTGAAGACACAGACGACTATATTCAAGTGGTTATGTAGTTTAATATCTAGCTCTTACCAAATTTAGTTGTATTAAGATCAAACACAAAGACAAAATATTCAAGTATACAGCCAGATCCTATGCGCTTGAGTCAGAGTTATAGTCACATACTTACACATTTCACAGGCAAAAACGTTTTAAAACTAGTCCACGCTGACCCACTGTGCCACTGCACCAATCTCGGTCTCAATTTTCTTTAATAAACAATTGCTCAGGAAAGTGCTTTACTAATTTCCTCCAGGATCAATAAAGTTCTCTGATTCTGATTAAAAAGACCAACATGGATGCAGAGAGTGACCATAACAGTACAGCGTAAAGCATGAAGGGTAGACAGTGACACTGGACAGGAATAGTATTTGGCTTTGTAATTTGAGGAGCTTAGAGAATCTTTCTGCTCCTCTCCATCGGAGATGCCAAATTGGCTCGGGCCCCGGTTCTGTGGTCTAGGATGTCCGAGCGGCTCGGCGGCCAAGACACATGGACCTCGCTGAAGTCCTAAACAGAGCAGCAAAGCTTCCAACACATCACCACAGATTAGGCAGGAGGAATTAAAAAGAAAATGAAAAACACCGCACGGAAGCGACCACGTGCAAAGCTGCTACTGATGTACAGTCGTGTGCAAAGGTTTGAACACCCCTGGTCAAATGACATGATCTGCTAATTTAATAAATGAAAATACTTTAACATCCTCCGTAGTAAAATTTAAACGAGGCGGCTTTCTACAACGTGTAGAGCAGAATTTCGTTCAACACGTTGGTAAAAAACAAACAAACATCGATGACTTGTGCGTTTTTCACAACAAAACATGTAATTCGAGCAGGAGAACCCAAACTTTTACATATGACAACATTTTGGATTTGAACAAAGAACAAGGGCATATGATGAGGGCATATGAAGTAATAGCAGCCTTCTCGGCATCTGATTTAAACAAGTTATCTGAAAAGTCAATATTTAACACTACTTATTCATCAAGAAGCAATCAGTGCTGAACGACCGGCATTCTGGGGGGCTTAGTGAGGACCAACACATGAACTGGTTGTGTAGGAAACACGGCATGACATGCCACCGTGGCTTTTTTCTGAAATGTATCATTTTCCACAACAAAACCTACATCTGCAATAAAACTGTCCATCTCTGCAGCCAGAGCAGGGGTTCAACAGACAGTTGAGGGGAAAAAAAAAATCAAATTATTTATAGTGCTGTGGATTATGGCCTTAATCGGGTGACACATAACAGGATTTACGCGTCTTTCCCATAATGCATCCCATGCCAGCATGTGCAACAGAACATAAACAACGGGGCGTGTTCTGTAACGTGCTCCAGGTTAAGAATGCTAGACATTATTGCTGAGAAAGTTTTTGCACCTTCACTGCAGCAAACCAATTAGTTTTTATGAAGACTGCAGGTGTGGAGAGGACAACTATAAAAGGACGCTGTCCAACAATCACTTAAAACATTTTAACATATTTTAAAACCCAAACATTTCCAGTTTCTCTGATCAGTGGTCCAGCTAATGTGGTCATTCTGCTGTGACTCTGACCGCAGGTCTCTCAGAAAGAGGAATACAGAAATCCCACAGCCTTAAGCATCACTGCATCGCAAAAGCCGCTTAATGAGAGACAGTAAGCTCCTGCTGGAATATGCCACAGGCATTTTAGTTTCAGTGACATGAAGCATGAAGCCAGCAGTGTCTGTAAAGCTACTGTAGCCTGTCTGACATCTTGCATACTAACAAATCCCTTCCAATTACTAGACGAAGAAGATTAAACGTTCATTCAATTTGACTTTAGTTTGTGCTCAACAGAGTGGCAGGGTGGAACGGCTCGTCTTCCTGATTATTAAAAAAAGAGTGACAGGGGTTTAAAAAGGGCTGTACGAATTTCTGCAATGAACAAAAGGTAAATGACAGAACCTTTGCCTTGTGTTATATGAGAGACAGAGCTGGGACATACGCTGATTACTACTGTTATTGTTGTAGAAAGATACATGACAACATATTACAATACGCTTCTCTGGGCATTTTGTGATATTGGATTACACATATATGGCTGTGCATGTGCACGTGCGTGTGTGTGTGTGCGCGCTCGCGCAAGTGCACATACATACACACACACACACACACACACACACACACACACTTATACATTCATGTACACACACAAATACAAATCAATTCATAAAGCACATTTTGGAACAACAGAAGTTGACACAAAGTGCTGTATAAATTAAAAAGTAAACAAAGTTGCTATGTATTCCTATGTACATAAATATGTAGGTGTGTGTGTATATACACACACAGACCTATATAAAAATAGTGAGAGAGTTAGAGAGAGAGTTTTACAAGTTTCACTGTACTTACTTCTCAACAGAACAGTAACTGAAGTGTAAGAGTCCCTTGAGTTTGCAACTCCCATTGCTATAGGATCCTGTGAGGCGTATCAAACCCAAATGAAGACTCTACATCAACAAAAACTTCTTCACTGACAACAAGAATGGCTCCAGTAAACAAAAATCATTTACAGACGTTCGCGTTATATTCCTGATGAAAACTTGAATGCGTCTTCTGACAGATGTAAAAGACGTCGAGAAGTCATTCCTGTGATGCCCTCTCTTTACACAATGTCACAAGTTGTTGATCAACAGTAAATTGAGTTGAGACACTTCCCTACTAGCTTACTTCAGTTTGTCCTGCTCTGTGGACACACCCTTCACCTGTTTCCCTGAGGCTATTCAATAACAGCCCACAAAAAAAAAAAAAAAAAGAGAAATCCCAAGAGGCAATATATGGCAACTTCTTGGAGGCTCTGTTTGGGGACAAAGATCGTGAGAGCCCTTCACAACAAACCTAGGGCCTAATCCAATCAAGTCTCTTTAAGACCAAGAGTCAAAAATAAAGCTACAGTAAATCCGAGGATTTCCCAGCGTGGGGCACGCTGAAGAAACCTTCAGTCCCTCAGCACTTCCACACAGTATGAACAAGGGTGTTGACTAATCTCAGAAGTACTAATCTTAATTGGTTTCTTCGTAGATGCAGCTTTTAGAGGAAAATCAATTAAGCAATTTACTCTAAAACAGTTCAGAGATCAGGAAATCAAGACCGGAGTAGTGGAAAAGTGTCAGCAGCTTTGAGCTCTCTCTGTCCTGAAAGGAAATTAAGTTAAGAGTTAAATTTACATCACAGTAATCAAGGGTGATCTTGACGCACTAAAACAGATCACAATGTTTTTGCTTTGTCAGTGTGTGTACCATAACATAAGTAGGGATTTCTCAGGGCCTGAGGTGTAATATGACCCAAGACCCACTGGTAGACCTAAGGCAACCTCCATTAACCTGAAGGACATACACGCTCGCTCTAGACACGTTGCTTTCACACTCACCTCCTCGCTTCTTGCTGTATCTGGAAGCATTTCTGGATGATCCAGCAGCCCCTGCACCTCGCACTGTCCCAACACAGCCTCCCATGTTTGCCCCTCACACTGAGGCCATGTCAGGTCCACGTCCTTCCTGGTGCAGGTGGGAGGCTGGAGCCACGCACCAGCTGCAGCACGGGTCTAAAAGCTCAGCAGGCAGGACATGCTGTCCGGACGGGTGTCCTGCATGATTATTTGTGCAGATCCTGTTGCAGGACAGGGACGAAAGTGTCCAGAGACGTGGGTTTTTCTGCAGATGCTGCTAACGTGCTACACTTACTGATCGCAATATCTGGAGAGTCTTACTGCACAGCAAAACTACATGCAAGTTAACATATAACTGTCTCCATTCCTTTATCCTTCTAGTTCCTTTCTGTCGAAAGTCTATTTTCCCTGCTGGCTGCAGCTCTGAAGTGGAAGGCAACCCCTCCACCACTCAGCCCCAGCTCAGGTGAAGACAAAAATAAACGACTACCTTTTAAAGTAAAAGTCCCACTCGCTTTATTTTTTTCGTGCTACCATTTACAGTAAACTATTATGCATTTAATCGAAATAAAAATGAACAAGATCAGCTAGAGAAGCATAAGAGAAGCATGTTGTAAAGTGTTAGAATGCTGTTTTATTAACAGATTATAGGTACACACGTGAACTGTGAGTATTTCAGTGGTGGTTTATGCTGCCCTCCTCCGTCCCTTCTAGTGTATTACACCGTCTAAAACTCATTAAAAAATTTTCAATTTTATATATTAAATTGATCTCGGAGGAAATTATTACAGTCCTCTGGGAAAGTGCGTAGCTCAAGGGTACCTCAGTGGCAGTCCTGAGATTTGACCTAACCACCCGCTGCTATTTCAGTGTGTTTGTAAACACACTGAAAACAGCAGTCTAGAATAAACTCAACCCACAATTAAGAGATCAGGTTTGAGGTTTTTTGTTTAAGAAAGTTTTTGGAAGATTAATTAGCTGATTAAACTTTTTTGCCTAATTAAGGAGGAGCAGCAGTAATGGATAGTTCTGGTCAGTCCCACAAGTGGGTGATCAGATCTTAGGTTTTCTATCTAAGAACGTCATCTGTGATTTGGATCATATGAACAAGAGTTGTTTTTTCCCCTGGAGTGTTCTGGTGACTGGAGAGCATGTAGGAGGTGTTTGCTGAAACGAGTCTTTACAGTCAGTCTTTACAGAAGCAATGTGCGATAGGGCTGCACAATCTACAAAATATTGCAGTTAGACTATATGGACAAAGGTATTGGGGCACTCCTCTTAATTGCTGAAGTCAGATGGGACCTTACTTCCAGTGAAGGTCAATCTTAATACTTCAGCAGACCAAGACATTCTGGACAACTACATGCTTCCAAATTTGTGGACCCAGTTTGGGGAAGAACCTTTTCTATTCCAGCATGACTGCCCCAGTGCACAAAGCAAGGTCCATTAAGACATCGTGGGTGAGTTTGATATGGAAGAACTTGACTGGCCCGTACAGAGCCCTGACCTCAACCTCATCCAACACCTTTGGGATGAACTGGAACGGAGATTGCGAGCCAGACCTTCTCATCCAACATCAGTGTCTGACCTCATAAATGCTCTGCAGAATGAATGGGCACAAATTCCCACATAAACTTTCCAGTGGAAGCTGCAAAAGGGAACAAACTCCACATTAAACTCTATGGACAGTTTTTGAATGCAACGTTCGAGTCCCTGTTGCTGTAATGGTCCCAATACTTTTGTCCATAAAATGTAGCGCTGCACGATACGGACAAAGGTATTACGATTATATTACGATGCCTATCTATATATTAAACAGCTAATATTTTCTCTTTTCTGGAATTAAAAAACACTTGAAGTATGTAAAAAAGGTCCGTTCACTCCATCATCCATACTGTCCATATTTCAAAAGCTGATTTTTTTTCATATCAGAAAACCAACCCATTTACATAGAACTCATTATCTCCTTATGTGAAATCTAATGAATTATAAATTTTATTGTTGGTACACAAACCCATATAAACACCATGGAAAAGATGTAATAGGGAAATGTGGAATAAGGCCATTTCAAAACATCTTGACAAATCAGACTAATGATCAAAGTGTGGTCAAAATAATTTGTTGTGATAATTTGTTAATTACATAAACTTCATGAAAAAACACAGCAACACTCAACTGGAGATGTGATTGGTCAGAGGCTCATTTGCATACTGCAGCCATTTCAGTATTGGAGGGCCAAATTTGCGTTAAGAATTAATAGGTATGTTGTGCAGCCCCAGTGTATGGCATTATTTAGCATCTTGAAATATGGAAACATTAACATGATACTTGAACTAATAGTGTGCCCTTGGATAAAGGCCTCATATTCCTTGTCCATTGTCTGACCATGCAGACTGATCAATCAATGAAGCACAGGACATGGATAATGAATCCACCACCATGTCTAACAGTTGTCCTCAGATATTGTTGGTTGAAGGTATCCTTTAGCTTGCTCCACTAGGAGATGCCACAAGAAACCAGTCTAATGACAGAGTAATGAGCTTAAAGCATGAACTGACAGATGAGTTTCTCGTGCAATCCTTAATAGGTGCATAAAAAGACAATAAAAAAATGGAAGTTATTCCTTCTGAAAAAGCTGACCAACTTAAATATCATATCTCAGATTTATCAGTCTTCTTGGTTTTTAAAAATGTTTCCCCAGTAGCTGTGTTTATGTAATGCATCCAGAGTATTTTAAATGACTTCATAAAAAGCTTTAAAAATGACAAATTCTGTCTAACCGACAAGGCTGAGGTGTATTGGATAATATTACAAATAGCATCTTAAGTGCTTGTTGAAGTCCAGAACACCACTTTAAATCAAATGGAAGGAAAGCTGAAGAAAATGAAAGAAACGTATTAAAGCATGTCTTTTTCCTCTTTGTTGGGTTTTTTTGTTGTTGTTGTTGAATAGTTGGTTGCATTTATACATTTCCAAAAGGTAAAACTGAATAAAACTTCAATTTTATTGGTCACACATCTGCAAAAAATTTACACAGGAGGGGAAAAAGAAAAAAAAAAAATCTAAGTATAGGTGTCATATTACATATCTTCCTTAAATGTACATACAGATTCGTATTGAAGATGATGTAAGGATTACAGCCTTAGCAGAGATGTCATTATGGATCTCTTGTAACAGTAAACAGCAGTTTAGAATAAACTCAACCCACAATTAAGAGATGAGGTTTGAGGTTTTCTATTTAAGAAAGTCATCTGTAATCTGGACCATACAAACAAGATTTCTTTTTTCTTGGGAGTGTTGGAAACAATTCTAAAACATAATAAAATACACAAAACCACCATCTTGTTAGTTTCTTACAAAAACCACAGGCAATAGGTGGTTCGAGTTTTTGTGCACACCTTGGCATAGGTACGTGTAATCGCTGTTAGAACAAAACCTAGAATCTCCATATTAACAGTTCTTTACATTATCTGAAAATGCTTTCTTCCCTTTGCATTATGTGAACACTGCATAATGAAAGGGCCAACAGAAATGTTTCTCCTGCAAAAACCACTTTGGAGATACAAGGTTTTGTCCCAACAGTGAGGATATGCATGATAAACAGATAACACCAATATAAAACATAGTCCATTTTCATTCACTCAGTCATGCACAAAGCTGAATTTTGTGGAAGAGCACAGCTCCACATTCTCAGTGTCTCTTACAAGGCGAGTATGCCCGAGTACCTCCAAACGAACACATAGCTCCAGCTGCTGTCATGAAAATATGAATTAGAAAAAGGGCACCATCATCAGATTTCTAAAGCAAAAATAGACCCAAAAAAGTGTATTGTTTCGAGAAGTGAGTCCGTTCTGTCCTTCTCACGACTCCATGTCATCCTCCATGGCACCATGACGGCAACTTTGGATTTGTCAGACTCCAAATGTGCAGAGTTTTGGATGCAGCCGCTGCCTTGGCAGTGTCAAGTGACCTTTGGAGTGAACCAGCCACTACCACCATCACATCTGCTAGTGTCGATCCACTTATACCGGTATCATGTCCTTTTTAAGCGGGTAGATGTCCCACGTCAGCCCATCACCATAAGGCTCATGTCCAGAAGGCAGCAAAACCCTCGTCAGCCAATGACTGTTAAGAGATCATTATAATGTTATATTACATTATGTAAATCACATTCTAAGTCTTTGCACAGTCTTACTTTAACAAAAGAAGGATTAGCAATGCAGCAAAAACCTGCAGCTTGCTATGTCAGCATGAGCATGCCAACACATTGGGGCGTTTCTAATTTATCCCTACCTCTTCTTCTCTACACCGAAGAACACCTTCCAGTTATTCAGTTTGCCATAGTTGAACGGATTCTTGTAGACCTAGCCCAAAGAAATGAACACACATTTGTTTACTGCATTATTTTTAACGATCAAATGATTTAAAAAGGTTTAGTTGCTATCATTACAATATAATTTCATTGTTATGTGATTGCAATGAATACACTTGAGTCCCGTGACATTTCATACATCAGAAGCATCTGTGTTTTTATTGTATAGAAATAAAGTGAAAGACATAATGAACAGAAGAGTCTCTTCTCTAATATGCAGTAAATAAACTGGTCGTCACTGTACTTCAAAATGTATTTATCACTGGACAGACTGTTAAGCATTTCCTCTAGCACTCTCCAAAAACACCTCCAGATATAGTGTTAACATTAACAGCTTAACATCATCCATGAATACATTATTATATAACACCAAGCATTTGGTAGAACAACCAAAAAAAAAAAAAAAGCCTTCACAGAGACAGAATTTAATATTTGTTTTTTATTATAAGCTCTTAATAAGTGTACTTAGTGGGTATCCTAAGCTTTATGATGTGTGCTCGTCTTTCTACCTTTCCCCGCTTCGTCATGCGTTCGGCCTCTTTATTGTTGATATGTCTTTCAATGCTGGTCTCTCCACGGGAGATGAGGATACCATGCCAGACTGTCAGGCCTCCCAAAGCAACTGCTACTGTGCTGTGGGTTGCAGAGCATTAAAAATATGTACTACTCAACAACAAAAGCATTGATGATAAAAACAAGCAGAATGAAGAGATTGATGAAATATAGCACACCTGGTAAGGACCCACATGTAGATAACACTCTTGTGGAACATCCTGTCCTTAAAGGTGTAGGGTGGCGGCGGTGTGTGATAATAACTCTATTCAATTAAACAGAAAAACAGCACAGGCCGTAAACAGCACAAATTCTTCTGCACTTTATGCCTGATTTCTATGTTGTACAGAAAAAGATTTTCGTTTACCATTTTAATTCAGCAAGTGTATTGCTGAGGACCAGAATAATATTCCAATTTCGATCTTAATACATGTATTTTAAATGATTAAAATAATAACTGAATAATTTAAATCAATTACATACGGGTTTAACTTGCGATTAGTAATGAATACACTACAAATAAGGACTTTCAAGCACCACCTTTGTAGACCTTTTCTGAAGAACCTTCTTTAGAAATAAAATATGATAGCCAGTATTTGTGCAAGCACATTTCAAGCTAAGCTGACTAACAGAGAAAAGCCAATCAATTTATATACTATGTTTTAATCAAAGTAATTCAAACTAAATAAATTCTTGGGTGAGCAATATCAATGTGAAAGAAATGTTAATGTTAAAAATGCCAAGTTGATAAAAAGACCTTTAGTTCCCCAAAACAGGAAGCATTCTCAAAATGGCCGGATTGGATCAAATATCAGGATTTTATCAAATGATGGCATTTGAGTTTAGATGTTTTGGGTTAAAAAGAGAGAACCTCTACCTTCAAGCTAACCACAGAAACACCCAGACAAAAAGAGGAACCATCCAGGGACATTTAAAGCTCTCCACACTACCTTCCCAGTCATGGGCTCTTGTGGCAGGATTCCTATGAGCAGGCCTACACCTGTCACTGGAACTCCTTGCTTTTCCACATCCATGTGCTTGAAGTGCTAATGCAGTAATGGCAGAGAAGGAAGCGGCTGTTATAGCATGCAAAGGATCCCCAATTTTGATAATGAAAAAAGCAAGTGAGACAAGCACCAGCATCAACATGACGCAAGACAGCACAGGGTTCACAGAACACAGAATAAATGAGAGAAGATTTCTTTTTAGGTAAGATTTCCTCAAGGTTTGAATGAGAAGCCCCAAATTTGTAGATTCAAACTGTAGATTTAAATTTGAAAATGTGATCCTTACATCTATAGCATTATACGCGTCTATGAAGAGGTTTCGGCCACTGATGCTACAATACAGGCAGCCGAGAGTCATATAGAGACAAAAGGAAAAGAAATAGCGGTGGTTGAAATGACCAACACAGTTGTTAAGCCAAGCTGAAATTGGGAAGTTAAGGCAAAAGTGTAAGAACATCATGAATAATAGTTGCCATCACTTTTAAAGAGTGCCTTGTGTAAAGCCTATAAAACAGACCACGTCTTAAAATAAAAGGATTCTATAGTGTGATGCCATTAAGAACCTTCTTCATTTACTTTCGGCTGCTCCTGATTAGGGGGTCGCCACAGTGGATCAAACGTCTCCATTTCCTTCTGTCCTCCGGATCTTCCTCTCTCACACCAACTGCCTGCATGTCTTCTCTCACCTCATCCATAAACCTCCTACTAGACCTTCCTCTTCTCCTGTTTCCTGCAGCTCTATCCTCAGCATCCTCCTCCCAACACACTCAGTCTCTCCTCAGCATCCTCCTCCCAACACACTCA
>JBBJLS010000148.1:16141798-16154168 GCA_037577275.1 Bryconaethiops microstoma | reverse complement strand
TATATATATATATATATATTTAAATACAAATATTAACACTGGCCTTTTTGGTCTAAAAATGGACCTGTGTCCACCTCTTGAATATACTGAGTGCACAAAATGTGATAATGTTTTGAAATATAATTGTAATATGCTTATTTTTGCATAAAATAATGTGTAAATATATTCAAAAATTTGAAAAAACACACTTCCCTTTCACTATCATGCGTAGAGGCTGGTTTGGAGGAATCACATCCAAAAGCATGGACCCAGTTAGGTATATGAATTTCTCAGCAATGTTTTGGTGTTATGTTTTCATCTATATTGATGTTTGTTTGTTGTATAGCTTTATCTATATTAATGTTTGTTTGTTGTATAGCTTTATCTATATTGATGTTTGTTTGTTGTATAGCTTTATCTATATTGATGTTTGTTTGTATATGCTTTATATATTTTGGTCATTTCAGTCCACCTGTATAAAATATGTGTGTACTTTATAATAATATGGTGATTAAAGGTAAAAAGTTGGCCTCCAAACATCAAGCCTACTTCTAGGATGCCCCATGCATGGTTATTGATCTTATGCAGACAGAAGGTTGGCACTTCTCCTAAAATGCACCATTCTTGCACAGGTTCTTGTATTTTCACCAAAATTCATTCTTTGTACATAGGTTAAGGCCTGAGACTAGACATGCAGGGGTTAGGGTGCCAGCAGAAACCATTACACAATTTTCTGCAGGCATTTCTGAGTAAAACAAGGTAATAGGGAGGGTCTCTAAGAGTTTTAAAGATAGTTCTGAGTAATATTAAAATGAGATTAAGTTAATATTATTTTTCCCCTCTGCTGATGTAATCACAAATATATGGGATCACAAGACAGATTACAAGACAACAAAAGTCTTTACACTGGAATGGTATGATGAATTGTGCTTAAGATGACCAGGAACATGAACTAACAAGTTCATTTTAATTTCAGGTAGACTTTAACTTCCGTATGTGGAAACAGAAGGGTGTCGTTTTTTGATGACTCAATATGACACAGTAAACAGTAATCCTTGTTTTGCCCACTTGTTCCCATTATAATGAAATTCCTTCTTGATAGTTAGACTGAGGAAATAAGCAAAAATATAAGTCATGTGAATGAGATTGGCATTAGTAGCCCTGGACACAGCATTTAAAGACAATCACTTCTTTTTTTTATATCTGGCAAGGTAACAGACACATTAGTTAAGGTGTTATGTCATAATGGAACCACCATGCATTGTTAATGTGGGATGTTTTCCCAGAGGCTACATACATACTCCTTGTAATACTGTATTTGCAAATTCCTTGCAATCGAGTAATGCCTGAAGTGTGATGCTTTGTTAGGACTTTACTGCAAACATATTCAAGTTCTCCTTGTTTCAGGAATTTGTTGGTCGCAGGTTAGTCTTCAGGGTTTAAAAAGCATGTCAAGTGGGGTTTAGGTCAGTTAAACAACTCGGTCAGTCAAGAACACACACTTTTACGGCCATTGAATACTCTGGTGGGTGCTTTTTCACCTAATAGCACCTAATCTCAAATGCATTACTGTAGCTACAATAGATTCAGGGCCAAAAAGTGGACTGTTCTTGACTGGCCAAGTCAATCAAATGACTTGAACCCCACTCAGCATTCTTTCCACTTTAAGAAGACTGCAGGAACACAGTATCAGAGTCTGGTCATCTCTATGGGTTATTGATTGCAAAGTATTTGCAGCCAAGCACTTAACTTGACAATGTCATCAATAATGCAAATCATATTTACATACCAGCCTGGCTAATGTTACTGGGGAGTTCTTTTCTGACAAGGAGAGACTAAAGCAGCGGTTGTCTTTCTCTGCAGAGTCAAGGCCTGGGAGACAGCAAGGCACTACCTAACACATTTCGTTTGTTCATTATCAATGTAAAAGTATTTGAGGTAGATGAATAATTGTATAATTAATAAAGCTGGACATTTTATCCTACCTCTCAGCTTTCCCTGATGAATAATCTGTGTGTTTGGCTTTTGAAGCTTATAATATAACAACATTTTGTAACTCTCTTTTTCCTCATCTCCTTTCTTCTTGTCTTATGTGGGGACCTGGCAGGGATGGGTGGGAACCTTGTTAGGAGGTTAATGGAGTAGAATGGATGGATAAGTCAAAATATATACATGGTGAGTTCTGTCCATTATACACACTCTAGTGGTATGAAAATGACATGACAGTGATGAAAACCGCACTCTACATGGCCTTGTTTGACTATATTTAAAAAAAAAAAATCCATGTTACATTTTACCCCATATGAGATTGTGCCTTGCTCGCCGCTCTCTCTTAAATATTCAACATCAGTATATTTGACATTAGGCTGTAATTGATAAAGACAAGCATTTCACTGAAGGCTGGCTTTGGACTATGATTTTTCCTTCATCACTCTGGTGCAAATCAATTTTCATCTCATTTGTAATATTTTATGTAATTTTTTAAAATCATAAGCTATCTGTCTAACTGTTCTTGACACCGTTAAGGAATTTTTAATGGCAGTGTGGATGTGTTCTTCTTTTTGTGGTAGTATATAACACTGAGAAGCTGAGAATACTTTCAAACTACTTTTGGTCTCATGAAATGGATGACAGTGTAAAATGACTCTGATTCCTATATAGTCCCCGAAATTTCACTAAATGTAGTGGTAAATAACCCCAAACTAAAGTCAATGTCATGCACTTAAAGTCAATTTCCTGCTTACATTAAGAAAAATGTATCTTATCAGATCACGTAAATGACAAAATTACTGCTTTCCTGTAATCAGTGCCATCTCAATAAATGATGAGACCATAATATGCAAGGCATTTGTCACCTGTCATTCACATTGTATATCTTCAGAAAAAAAATAGACATGCTCACAGGCCTGAAATGACATTTGACATGAATCAGCATTAGATTTGTAGAGGAGGCACGATTGTAAGACTCAAAAATAATAGTCAGGTAACTGAAAATGTGATAATTGTGCAAACAAAAATGTATAAATTATATGGCACATTTATAATAATTGTGTAAACATGGCTAGCCTTGCAGATAGGACTTTTCATACAGTCCAAAGTTACACACTGAGTTGTTATTTTAAAGTATTGACAGGTTTCTAGAATGTTTATTTCACCGGGCTTGCGCTTTTAAAGAGATCAAGATTTGATAGAAATATGAGCTTTTCAAAGTAATCAGTGTTATCCCTCTCAAACCACAAAAACAACTCTGACCCATCGAGGCATGGACTCTGAAGGTGTGCTGTGGTCTCTGGAACCAAGACACCAGAGGGGATCTGAATGTCAAGTCAAACGCCTTCAACTCTTTGTCATGTTCCTTAAACCATTCCTGAACAGTTTTTTTGCAGTGTGACAGTGGGCATTATCCTCCTGAAGGGGCCACTGCCAATAGGGAACATCGTTGCCGTGTGCTTGGTTTGCAACAATGTTCAGGTAGTTGGTTTGTGTCAAAGCATGGGCGCCGAAAGCATTTTAATATGGGGGGGGGACACACACACGCAACGCTCTACATCTCAGCTGTTGACCGTGGGGGTGGGAGGTGCACAGCGCTCTATGTCTCAGCTGTAGTCTGGGAGGGGAAAAGTGTGAGTGTGTGTGTGTGTGTGTGTATTGGCGGTTGAAATGAATGATTTTGTAAAGTAAAGTGTAAAGTAAAGTGACCATTCTGTCATATGCGAACACACCACAGTGCACAGTGCGGACAGCACAAAATTCCTCCTCTGCATTGAAGCAACGGGCAGCCAGGAACACAGGGCCCGGGGAGCAGATTTTGAAAAGTGGTATAATGCTATAATGGTTCCGGCGCCCATGTGTCAAAATAACATCCACACGAATGCCAGGAGCCAAGAATTCCCTGACGGGTCAATGACCCTCTTGCCTGTTGCTTTTCCTTCTACCACTTTTGGTTGGTACAGACCACTGTAGAGTGGGAACACTCCACAAGATCTGGTGTTTTGGAGATGCTCTGGTCCAGCTCTCTAGTCATCACCATTTGGCCCTTGTCAAAGTTGTTCAGATCCTTGCACCATTTTTCCTGCTTCCATCAACTTCAAGAACTGACTGCTCAAGAGATAGTCCTGAAATGAGATACATCAGTGTTATTCACTTCATCTGTCAGGGTTTTTAATTTAGTGTAATGGCACTGATCTGTATATATAACAAATGTGAACAATGTAACGGGGTCAAGTTCTGCTTCATTGTGATTAATGTTTTTTTGGTCACTTATTTGTCTTTAATAATTTATGGCTATGTTATAAATCTGAAATAAACTTCTATATGAACCACTAAGTGCGACTACCTGTGCAGTGCATAAAGTCAAAATCGCCCCATATCAGAATAAAACATGTGCCATATGCAGTGGCTTTAATAGGCTTGTGTTACAAGTGTTAAATTTGTAATGTGTAAATCATGCTTGTGAAACCAGTCAAACGAAGCTTATTGGCCATTATAAGCATTGCTTTTACTTCACACTCAAATTACGCAGCATTGCGTGAGCAGTTGCGGCAATTGCAATCGCTCAGCTTATAACATCACCTCCAGGCATCTACATTCGCCTCGACACGTGTGGAAACGCCTTCTGTCTCTCCATCAGCAGACCTCACCCAGGACAAGCCTGCAATTTGGACAAATGACGTATTTGAATAATAACAGTTTAGCGTGTGATAATAATGACCAGTCCTGCTAGATGGGGTGTACACGCACAGGACTGGGACCCCCAGTGCCGCGTGCATGGGCATAACGTCACTCGAGGACCTCCTCAGCTGTGATCTACACTGGAGAAACAAATGGGAGTGCAAATACAAGGGGTGGGGGTGAGAGACAGGAGGAGTGGGGAGTGGGAGGTCCATGTTGTAATGAGGCGGGGTCCTGGCATGGCCACGTTTCAACAGAGTGGACTCAGTGACGTCAGTGCCTCCCCTTGTTCTTCCACACAAATTTTTTTCAAGAGTTGGCTGTTCAAGCTAACTCTCTCTCTCTCTCTCTCTCTCTCTCTCTCTCTCTGACTCAGAGGGATGGTTAGGGTTTCAGGCCAGCCCCTTGCCCCCAGAGCTTCCTCTTCCAGCTGCTGGGTGGAAAAGAAGGGGAGGGAGACAAAGCTCTCCAGCTTCCACAGAGGAAACGGAAGGGACGAAACACAGAAAACTAATTTCAAAACCTCGAGGCTGTGCTCAAGCAGTTCTGTGCTTTCCTCTTCACGCACTAATTCCTCTGCTGTCTCTTTCTGAAGTTACCAACGTTGTTTTCTTCCTCTCCTGAGGTCTGTGGTTGTCTTTTTTCTGCTTGTGGCAAATAGCCTCCACCCTAAACAGGAGAGAGAGAGAGAGAAAGAGACAGAGGAGACCAACTCCAGAGCAAGGAGATGTCCCCCCAGCCACAGGTGAGGAGGAATTACCTGGAGTTCGTTAAGAGCTTCGTTGGGATTGTACGGATCCTCCAAATCCTGCTGGGAGCCGGTCTCTGGGTCACCATTGCTACCACCAAGTATGAGGGCTCCGTCCACTTTGTGCTGTTTGTGGCTGTGTTCTTCTGGCTCCTCACGCTGGCCCTCTTCTTCCTCACCCTGCTGAACAAGCAGGACCTGGTCCCTGTCGTGGGAGGAGAAAGGTGGCTGTTAACCAACATGGTGCATGACATCGCTGCCACTCTGCTTTATTTGTCTGCGATTGGCATCATGATCTACAAGACAGACAAGAACTCCTTCTGCAATGTGAAATATTACAAGCCCTTGTGCCTGTATGGCGTCTACCTCACTGCCTCTGTGTTCGCCTGCCTCACTGCCTTTGTCTATCTGCTCTCGGCCATCTACGGCTCTTGCAAAAAGTGCCGGACCGGGCAGCCTGCGGTTTAACAGCCCACCGTAGGCTCAGGACGATGGATGGACGGGGGGAGGGAGACGGCTGCTCTCTGAGAGAAAAAAGGCCCTTCCCCAGGTGGCACACAACTGGCTTTTAGAGACTGGAAAAAAAAAACTTTTCTTTTCTCTTAAAGCAGGGGGGTTTAATGCCCTCGTCTCAGGCTTCCAGGTTTGTTGTTTTTTTCTACAGTAATTTAAAGTCGGAACTTCAGCAGCTGCGCAAAAGCATATATGTATATTTTATGGTGTGTGTTTTTGTATTATATATATATATATATGTGTGTGTGTGTTCAAGCTACTCAACAATTCATATATTGGAGTATGTTTTCTTTCCTCATACTGGTACAATGAGAACCAAACAGCAGTCTGTATGCCAAGTCTGTAGCATTTTTTTGGCCTTCGTGATCATGACATAAAGCAGTGCCTTTTACATGACTGAATTTACATACTACACTTGTGTGGGAGTGAGTACTACCAGAATGAGTAACCTCATTTTAAGAAAATCCTTGAGAATATGTTTCTTGCTTAGAAGAGCACAGCAACAGTGTTATGTAAAATATCTCTAAACGTGAAGCAAACGGTCAAGAAGCAAATGTCAAGTAATGAATAAAAAGAAAAAGAGGATCATCTGAGCACATTCTCTTTCTCTGTCGTTATGAGTGAGAAAGGTTTTCGAGGCCAATTAGGCAATGCGAGCGAAGAGATAAGGCTAAGAAACAACAGCCATAACTGCATTCCACTGAAGCCAGGCTGCCGTTATACACCAGTGGCTGAGGAGGAAGAAGAGATTCCGAACTTTACGTTTTTTTTTGTTGGTTTGGGCTTTAAAAACTGTACAGACATTGTTTTATTTGCGGTATGTTTAATGATGGCATGCAAGAAGTCCTCCGCAGAACTGACTGAAGCCATTCAGTCGGCAGAACCTGAAGAAGGAATGAAGAGGGGGAGTGTCTTACTGTAATCTCAAATAGGAGGGGTGTACTTACACAGAAATGAACAGAGACTTGATGCAGGCCTCATTCTAGGCACTGGTTCTTTCCCTTTCCCCAATTATTTATAACACACGGAATTTATTTGATTCAAATACACACAAATCAGTTTCAGTGACCTTTGGCAATAATTGTCCAATAATATAAATATTTTGATATATTTTATTCACGGCAATGATGAATGCATAACTTTTTTTTCAGTGCACTAATCAAAACCAAGTAAGAGAACACTTTATGTAGCTTTATGTTTACCTTTATTGAAAGACAGTATTTTTGTCAATACTTTCCCTTTCAGTTCATACTTAATCCTCCTGTTATGTTTGGGGTCAGTTTGACCACATTCAGAGTTTAATGTCTCTAAATAAATAAGGAACAGAACGTTTTGCTTCAGATGACATGGATTTTTCCTAATTTAATGGGGACAAACACCAAAAAATTAACATGATGATATGTTTTCAATGTCCTGTACTCATTTTGTATGCATCTGTTTTCTTTAGGCTCAATTTGACCTTGGCTGTTTTTAGTTGGTTATTTTGGATGATGCTGAGTGCAATGTAACATGGAATTTTAAAATATTCAAAAATCTTCCCTCTGCTTTAGGGCTATAACCGAACATAATCATACCTGCAGGAGTGTGAGAACCACTGAGAGTTCACATGAAATTGTGGGGGGAGTGGGCATTTTTTCCATGAAAACTTTCCTGCACTGTGGGGACATTACATGTGTGTTTTATTTAAAGCACTATTTAGGTATTCAACAAAGAAAGATAAAGCACCTGACACATAAACTTGGTAGCAATTTTCATTTCAACTATGAAATGAATTGCTGGGGTCAAACTGACCCTAAGCATAAAGGACTTTAGCAAATTTGAACATAACATGAGGGTTAAAAGGACCCATTCTCTTGTTGTCATGTCTTGTCTTTTCAAATGGCATTAGGCTAAGGCGTCTGTTAATGCCATCTGTAGCAGACACATGGAAGCACCATCTAAAGATCTGTAACGACCGGTGACTGCCTCTGTCACAAAGGAGACCATGGTGAACAGAGCTCCCCACATACTCAACATGGATGAACAATCTATTGAGGAATGTGTGAAAATGTAGACCTTCTGATAAACACAACCTTGTGGGTGAAGATGTTGAACTAATCTTTAGCTGGTACAACATGGAATGTGAAGGACATTTCCCGGTGAAAGTGATAGAAGAACAGAACATCACTGAACGTCTCGCCTGTACTTACATTTTTTTTGCGCCAAGGGTGGCATATATAAATAAACCTATTTGTGTGAGACTGAAGACATGCAGTTTGAGAAAAGAGTGAAAATACCCACTTGTTACTATGACTGCTGTCGGCTGTGGCAGTGGGCCTCTAAAATTCCTACAAGTTGGCAAGGCTGCATAAAGCAGGCTCTGTTTCTCAGTGTGTCAGTCAAAGCCCTTAGCTGTTCTGCTTTCTGGCTTTTTCTTCCTGTCTATAATGTTTTGTATGCTTTCTTGTCTCTTTTCCACCTTTCTCGGCAGTCTTTCTCTCCATTTTTAGTAAATAAAGCCGTAATTATAATATTAGGTGCTCCAGCCAACACATAACCAAAAAAAAGCCAAAGTAAATAGGCTTTCACCAGCCCTGTTTATGTTAAACATTTGGCCACAAAGAAAGGTACTGTATTTCAGTATGATGGCCAGAATAACTTTAATGTCTGTCTATCGCTCTCTCTTTCCTCCACCCAGCTTGTTCAAATCAGATCTGGAAAGCATTCTTAAAAAGGTACTGAAGACCACTCTGCACATTCTTACTGTCACATCATGAATGATACATTTACACACTGACAGATGCTTTTAGAGAAACGAACAGTTGCTTCAAGTTAAAGAGACAGTCAAATTCACCCTTACGAGTCTTGCCCAAGGGCTTGGGGTACCATGGAATAAAGTAATGAGACCAAACAGAGAATCAAACCCAAGTCTGCAGTTTGGAGAAGAGCAAACTGCAGACTATTAACTAGTGCGCTACACCAACAGCTAAGCATGCAGCTGCCAGGGATTATGGTCACCATGGAAAATGTTGATCGGTCAAAATATTATATCTGTACAACCAAACAAGTTTATGAATCTGTTGACCAGGTGATCACATATTCATTGAAGCACGGCTCCCAAGAACAGTATTGAAGAGAAGGACCTTTAAAGAGTAATGGAAAATTCCTGGAGTAAAAACACATGACATTTTTTGAAGTTAAATCACACCTGTGCATTAGTTTAACATGTGCATGGTGATGATATATAAACCTACACTCATTTAGGGTAAAGAAACTATTTTCAATATATATAGAGGGAAGAAACCCTGTTATCTTGTGTAAGGAGCTCACCTCAGTTTATTGTGTAGGATTTACAGTATCTAATCATTTTGTACAGTATCTAATAATATCTAGTCTCTGCATTTTTAAGAATGTGTGTTATTAATTAAGTATTAAAACTATTATCTGGATGTGATAAGTTTGATCCTGAGCAATGCCACAGCAATCCCACAGTCCAAGAGAGAACAACTCTTCATTTGTTTTTATATCACTTTCTGTGACATTTGCCATCTGATATAACAGATCGAGCTCTTTATTAAGGTGTTCTCTAATGATTTTGTGTTTGTAATTGGAAAAAACACAAACATTTTAAAAAGAAATTGACGCCTCTACCATAGAATGACCTAATGATGACCCACTTCATTAAAATGAAGTGAGTCATTGAATGACTCGCTTCATTTTAATAAGGCCTGCCAAAAGACAAATGACAATAAAATAGAAATGTCAATTTAATATAATTACTTCGATTACATTAATGGTAACTTTATGATTAGCGCCACCACGATTATAAGTATTAGTTTGACATCAATTCCAACAATAACTTAAACTTAATGCCAGATAAAAGCATGAAATAATAAGAAATGGTATCATAAAATAAGGATAAGATACTAGTTGCATGTCAGAATATATGATGAAATGTGTTGCACATAGTTGTAACCTAGCTGTAAACTGTGTAATGTATTCTTTCTTTCACTGCTGAATGAATGAGTTGCGGTACACTAAATTATCATTGTAAAATTTTTAAGAACTTCCAGTGTTGGCTAAACATGAATGGTTACGTAACACTTTCAGTGGGTTATTTCTTATATATAAGTTCAGTATTTGTTCTTATATATAAGTTCAGTATTTGTAGCAAATCCAAAGTCAGTTTCCAAAAAAGCATCAGTCAGGGGAACTTTAACACACAAGTACCATTTGTAGAAGAAGAAATAAAGTATTATCATAATAATTTAAATCAACAAAACAACTGTGTTGCTATAGTCATCGCTATAGTCATTGCACAGCAAGGCCTGGGACTTGCCCCTGTGTTTGTATGGGTTATCAATAAGTCCCCACTATTGGCTTATCCACGAGTAGTGAAGATCTTCGTCGAGAGCTGGACTGCTATATGGACCCCGCCAAAGCAGTCCTAACCACACTCTCCACACAGTGCTGAGACACACATTCCTCAGAGTGACGCACCCTTCGCTGTGCGGAACACACTGAGACAGGGAACGGGCAGAGTCAACAGAGAAACCCAAAAGGTGGGGAAATAGAAGGGAGCAAATAAGATGGGGACACATTTGCTTGAACTACTATTCTGAGTAAAAAGGATGCAGAATATTACAACTATTCCTCTGCTCCCTGCAATAAAAAGTCAACAATACATAATGTAAACCTAGAACTATGCAATCTTTGTCAAAGTCTTATTATTACCGTCTCCTTCCTTGGTACTTATAGTGGTGTGACTAATAGAGAAACTTTATTATACTGCAATCTTCAGCCGTGACATTTGTCCATGTCGCAATAAATTAACATTTGTTCCAGAAGACAGAATCAGCTTTGAGGTTTTCTTAGGCGGGAGGAAATTACCTCATATCCCGTCTCTGATGTACATGAATTGGTGCTGTGTTTGAGTAAAGTGTGGCACAGGGAAGTGCTCCTTGCTATTTATAGGATTTTGGAAATACCGAGGCTACTGTCTTGGTTCCAGCCCACAGCAGATGGCATAGAAGTGCTATGAACTCCAGGAAGTCTGAAACTTTGAAGTTTGGGTGCACCTTGCTGTGATGATTAGTGTTAAATTCAGTACATCAGTGGGTGGACTGCATTCAACTCTAGAACCCTTTCTGCTAAATCAACATTTAACAGCAAATGCTTCCCCACACCTCTCAGCTCTGAGAGCAGCTCTGCCATGGGGTATTAAACAGACGGGTGTAATTAAGTAAACACAAGAGGGTCTGACTGAATCACTGAATCACCGGAAAGAAACCGCTTAGCTAATCTCTGGCATGTGTTCATACAAAAACTACATTTCAATTAAGCTGTGTTGAGAGTATTATTCCACTATAGACATATTGTGGCTACCATTGTGCCACCCATCCATCTCTGTATACTCCATAAAATCACACACCTCACAAGAAATGCTCAAAGATGATGATGATGACAGGCCAGTACTGATGACATAAAAGTATATGGAGTATACAGAGATGGATGGGTGGCATAAAAGTAACAACAATATGTCCATGGTATTATATGCTCAAAACAGAATATTAGTTTCATTTAAATGTATGTATATCCTGAGGCCGTTATTGATATGCTGCTGTCTTTTTAGCCGCTCTGAACCAAACATTTTGTGACACATTTACTCAAGCAGCTGGGATTGGATAGTCTAGTCAAGTCACTTTCGGAGTCCAGGTTCGGGCCTGCAGTGAGCAAACCAGACAGAGGCAAGGAAAACTCCCTAAAGCTGGAGGAAGAAACCTTGGGAGGAACCAAAACTCAAAAGGCGAATCAATCCTTCTTTTTTTGACACCAGAGTGTGGGAGAGAATGAAAGAATGACACTATGGCGATGACTGAAAATAAGATGCCTATGTGTACAGACCTGATCACTCATGACTAAGTGTCTACTTAGCAAAAGCAGGCTCAGTTATTGTCTATTGCAGCACTTTCTGTTGTACTATGGATGCCACCTAACATAATACAGTAACAATTAGGGCCACTAGCTAACTAATTCCACTCTTCATTGACATATGGAAACTATGCCCTCAAATGTTCCTGCAAAGATAACTTAGGAATCAAAAACACTCAGTCACAGTCTTGAATAGCTAAGATAAGATAAGAAAGAACTTTATTTTATTATTTATTATTTATACTTTATTATTTATTCTTTTTGTCATAGAGTGGAGCTTTTTAGTTTAAGTCTTGTAAAGCAGCCTTGCTGCTCTTGTTAGCTAACATTGGTGCCATTAGACTGACGTAATGAACAAGTAATATAACAGTATGAACAGTATGAACCACAAATGAGCCGAAACAAGATAAAACAATCAGAAATCATGCCTATTTTAGAATCAAAATAGTAAAATTAATGTATAATAACACAGGTCAGCAGGTCAAAATCATCAGAGATAAGTTTATGTGGGTTTTGTAGTGTTTTCATGCTGATTTCAAATCTGTGTTT
>JBBJLS010000148.1:16121586-16141698 GCA_037577275.1 Bryconaethiops microstoma | reverse complement strand
TAATATTGATAAAATACCTTAAAAATGCATATAAATCCATTACGCTCCTAAACCATGTGACCTGATGACATCAAACCAACTGTACAATAAACCAGCTGTACCAGCTGACATCAAACCATATACTAATAAAACAGTCTTTGTGGCACCTCAGGGAAATTACTCTGTACTGCAGAGCTGGTTTCACATCAAGAATCATAACATGCAATGTACACATTATTTTTGATTGTCAATAAATTACATGATGGATTGACATGATGAGTTCAGGTAATTTTTGAGAAACAATATCTTAATTAGCAAGTAATTCTGTTAAAATGTGAAAATGTGCAAAAGGAATAAAAGTAATTTTATTAACAATCACATATGTAGGACAATAGTCTCTATTTATATGCAAGGATTTATATGCATTTTTATAGTTTTCTAAAATTTAAAAAAGTACAAATGATAATTTTGGAAAATCAAGCCTTGTGACATATGTAGGACATTAGTCTTTATGCTGTACAGCTGGTTTGATGTCATCATGGTTTAGGAGTGTAATGAATTTGTATTTTGAATGTTAAATGAATGTTGAATATCAAACTAACTTATCAACCATGTAGTGTTACCACCCTTGCAAGTTAAAACGGCGCTGCTCTGGTTACAAACGCAGCTCGCAAAACTAGAACTGGTTCCAAATCGGAACCGGGTTTCGATTCCCACCCCTAGTTCTGATGATAAAGTTTAAGGGAGCTTCCACTTTTCCCATTTAGAATCTATACTTGTCAGTGTATATACTGATTCTATATCTGCCATCTCTTTTAAATGAAGAACAGTGTTTTCACTTTAGAGCACAGCTACTGATGTATATTTATTTAATTCAGTTTCATGGTCATCTATGACAGGGAGAAGCAATTTTCTCCTATCAAAAATAAAACAAATATTCAGGTCTCTGGATTGTTTGAAGATTTCGAATTGAAACGAACTGTTTATCATTACTCAGTGACAACCCTGCCAATGCAGGGAGAGATAAAAAGTCATATTCAAAAGAGCAGAACATGATTGATTTTCTCTCGGTAAAAAACTGTGGACATCAAAGAATACTGCCACTGAAGTGACTGTATTTTAAAGGTGCCTTTGAGGAAAACTATAGTTAACTTAGCTCAGGTTCTACTATTCTACACAGATGAGAACTATCCACACAGTTTTTGAAAACACAGTAAAGGTGTTTTGACAGCGATGTTTCAGCTCTTTGAGATTTAGAAATCAACATTAATATGATGAGCTTGTGTATGAGGCTGGATTCAAAAGCACTCCCTTGCAACCTGCAGAGATAAAAGATTAGTAAGATCAAAAAAAAAGAAGGCAGAATTATGCAATGCGTTTTCTTATCTGTTGAAATACTGCACCAGAGAGGAATTCTTTGTAGCTCACGAAATAAAGAGCATATTACATTTCCACGCATAAACATACGGCCGTATGCAAAAGTATGGATATATCTGGACAAATATTTACATTTACATTACATTTACATTTACGGCATTTAGCTGACGCTCTTATCCGGAGCGACGTACAACAGTGCTTTATTTGGATCATTCTTTGCATGGAAATAAGTACACATCCTCTATAGAGAACACACCGTACATGACATCAAAACCATTGCTTATTTGCTGAACATGATATGTTAAGGAAATATAAAACACAAAATCTACCCTGTGCAAATGTTATTGTACAATTTTGTTCTATATTTTACAGTCAGCAAAGAATTAAGAATTGTGTGCACAAATTTGCATTATTTACACTTTGAAATTCAGCACAATGTGCCATTTGATTAGGGGTGTTTTGCATATGACTACTTTACATGCATACATCCATGCACGCAAGCATGCACTCACACACACACACATCTTTGTCAAGGGCCAAACTGTGATGCCTAGACATCTGAGTCAGTGCAGCTGGGTCTTGTGGGGATCTACAAGTATGCAGAGGTAACTACCAAAAGTGGTGTACCGGCCACAGTCAGGAGTGTGAAAGCTAACCTGTCTGATTGGATGCCACGGACAAGGTACTGTAGTACTGAAAAAGTTGCTGGCTATGATAGTAAGGTGTCAGAACATAGAGTTGCATATCTGACCCTTGTCCACTGCTGCAAGTGTTTACAATGGCTACATGAGCATGACAACTTAACAATGGACAAATGAAAGAAGGTGGCCGGGTCTGATTAATCACATTTTCTTTTACAATGTGTGGATGGCCAAGTGTTTGTACATCACTTACCGGGTAAAGAGACACAATGTTCCATTTAGAAACCTGCTTAGAGTTCTGGCATTCCTGTGAATGTAACTTTGACTCGTACCACTTACCTAAACATTGTTGCAGACCAAGTACACTCTTTCATGCCAACAAATTCCTTAATTGAAGAGCAAATTTCCAAAACTCACTTAATCCATTTTTTGTGAGTTTTTTAGGTAACACTACTATTGGCATATTTTAACATTACCTCTATATGTGCAGTAGTATAACCCACCAAAACTCACTCAGTCCTTGCATAATACACGGTACAAGAATAGGTGAATTTCCAAAACTCACTCAGTCCACTCAATCCACGAGTGGTGCTTACTTACCCAGGTCTGTGGGTATGTTGTGTCATGTAGTAGGATATAAATATTAAACTTGAACATAATTTTGTGACATTGAACATCGATATACTTAAAAATTGTTTTCATTACATTTTTTTAACAAATTTTCCCATTCTAAAATGTGCAGGAGTTGCACTTTAGAAACAGGTATTGAAATGACAAGTAATTGTAACATTTCAATTAAAAACATTATTTCCTGTAAGAATCGCTTTCCAATAAGTAAAACAAGTAAAATGCGATTTTCTGAAAAAAAATGCTTTTGGACTGAATGAGTTTTGGAAATTTGCTCTTCAATTTGTGGAGTCAATGCCTCAAAGAGTCATGTGGGGGACCTGCACAATATCTGGCAGGTTTTAATGTAATGGCTGACTGGTGTATTTAGAGTAGAGAATTAGATTAGATTATATCAATTATTGATCAATCATGATTTATGGCAGTTAATATTCACTTTGGCAAGTACTATTCACACACTTCCCATCTGGCCCACAGCACAGGATAAATAGCTCCTGGTGCTGACCAGAGAATCATAGCCTTCTACCGAATGGCCTTTCACCAAAGATTATATGGAGTGCCTAGATACCTGGCTCAATATTCACATCAAAAATCTATTCACTTTATGAGCAAAAAAGATCATTCTGTATTCACAAAAAAAGAGTTATTTTTCTTGTTTTGTTTCTGGTAAGACTGTAAAAGTTTTTCATCATTGCAGTCTGTCTCGCATATAGGCCAACAACTTAATGGATTTTAAATGGTGTCCTTTAAATTATTCCCTTCGAAGAGCCACCATGGCTCTGTGAGCAATTATCTCTTCTCAAAATGAATAATTAAATTTAGGAACCTACACTTAGGTCACAGACCATGTTCTACATGACATTTTTTATCTTTAATTCATTCATTGTAATTCGGGGCATGCAAGAAAATAATAAACTTTCAGAGTCTTGATATAGAAATACAAATACTGTAATAATAGATTGAAATACATATTTACATAAAGGTAATAATAGATTTAAATACATATTTACATAAAGGTATTCATTAACATCGTCATTAACAATGATCGTTATATCACACAATTACTACAAATGACATTCACATATTCATGTGACTTTCACAAAAAATGCTGTTGTAAATTCTTGACTGCTCTTCATCTTGTGTGCCTGTATATATCATCGTATATATTGGTAAAAGTGGAACACAACAATATTGATTCATTAAACCGGATTAACTGACTTTTCAAATGAATTTGAAAGTACACTTGAATACACATAAAATGTAAAATAAACCATTTCTTCTCTGGAAATGTGGTTTCTGCCAGATTTTCAATAATGCATGGTTGTCTTTGGTATTACTGCAACAAAACTATCCGTAGTGTATAGAGTAGCAGAAGCATGCAAATTTAAATAACATCTTTTATTCTGATATATGTGATTTATTTGGTATGAATATCATCAGTAGTGTCTGAGAGAACCTGTTTCCCTTGTGCATTATTGTTTATCATTTGTAAGAGGCACTGAGGCAATCCCCTGAACCAACACAATGGTTTCTCTGCATGATAATATATTTGGATTTTGTTGATTGATCATCTTAGTGATCTTTCCCGGCGCAGATCATTTAAAAAAAAATTGTAATGTAGTCTGTAAGTAACTGGAAAGTGGCAGATTTTGTTGCTTTGACTCTGAAATGAAACAATGACCATGCATTTAAAATATTTACATTTGTATCAGGTTACTTACAAGCTGCACTTTCTGTACCATGTACTACAATGTAAAAATCTAAGACAGAAGCATATTAAACGTTCTGATTTTGATTGGCTTGCATGTAGATTTCATACATCCAGAGAAAGAAATGCAAGGTTTAATGGGATAGTGCTGCAGTGGACAACACAGTGTACAGCTGACAGGTGACACGGAAAAGCCTTTTTGCTGGAATAAAAGATTAAGTAAAGTAAAGAGTAAAGAAAATATCCAATGTCCAATGTTTTATAACAACACAGGTGTCATATTTAATGTAAATGGATAAATATTAACACAGGGGTTATTATGGACATTGATATAATATAGACAACTAAAGCTAAGAATCTGAATCTTTGACTTTAATCACAGTAACAAAATGTCGTCAAACTAATGTTGTCAAAGCTACTATTTACCTGCCCCTCATGACCATTTTATCACAATTGTGTACTAATACCATGCCAGAATCACTTCTGTGCTGAGAATGACCCACTACTCAAATAAGTCTGTAACTACAATGCAGGTGTTTCTAATAAAGTGGCCCATGAGTTTACATAAAATGAATTATAAACTGGCATTTTCCAGAATGGCAATAGCAACTCTACTGGGTGGTCTTAGCCTTGTTTTAACAGTTTTGACTAAATTTTAAAGTAACATTATAAAATAACCTATTGGAATACATACGGCTGCAAAGTACTGTGACTATTAGAGGGAGGCCTTCAGTGCCATCCATCACAGTCTTTTTTTCTTTCTTTCTTTCTTTCTTTCTTTCTTTCTTTCTTTCTTCCTTTCCTATTGAATTCTAGTACTATGTTAGGCTAATGGCATATTTCCTAACATAAGAAATCTTTGCATTTTTGCATATTTAATTACTCTGCTGCTAGAATACAATATCTGACACATTACTGTATTCATTCACACTTTGTACCATGTCTGCTTTTGTCAGCTGCACTGGATGTTGCCCTATTATTTTGCTATAAAAGACAATGTATGTTTTATCTGAAGCTTGTATTAAACACATCCGAGTATCTTTGCATAGAGCTGCAGCTGTTTACCATGACAGAACTCAAATTCACAGTCAGTGCCACTCAGATTCACAGTCAGTGATGTGTCTAGGACTTTCAAACAGCCTAGAGTGATGTTTTTGCTCAGGAAATTCTTCCAACTTGTTAAAAATTGAAACATGACAGGTTGATTCCTGTCTTGACTATTCTGATAGGGTAGGACTTCACACCACCATCTGAGGGCATACAACCTACCACGAGTAAAAAAAATGCTGACTGGATAATATTCTGTTTGTTGTGAGAAATGAACCCCATTGCTTCCAACTAAAATGTATTAATGAAGCAAGAATAGCACAAGAGTACATAAATATGAAATATTTTACAATTATTCTACAAATGTCTAAAATTTAATAGAAAGGAATAAAAACTAGACATTATAATTTTAATTCCCAGAAATCAATAGACCTTTCTGAAGGTCTTAAAGACCCTGAGGGTTCGCCTCAGCTGCAAAGTGAGAAAATGGAATTCACGTTCTCTCTAAAGGTCTAAGTATACTGCTGCTGTATGCATGGCCAGATATCAGGATTTAGGATTATTAAATTCATTTTTACCCTTTCCTATCTGAGAACCCTTTCCTATCTTCCTATAATAGTGTGTAGAAAAGAATAATTGTGTGAAATGATGCATTGCAAATACCACATACTCACATCATTTCATTCAGGAGAATCAGTTTTCTGATGTAAAAACTAGTGTGGTTGTTTCAGTCCAATATTAACAGTCCAATATTTTATGGTCTTAAAACCCTAAAAATTAAACAATCCTCCAAATATCATTTTATGGTTAAAATCTCACATTTCAAACCTAAACCCCATCAACAAATTGAAAATATTGCCCTGTCAAAAAAGATATTCAGGGTATATAATATATTTTATATATCTATATAATAGTGAATAATGTATAGCAGCCCTGCTGAGCTCTTTAGTTGCAGCAGATAATAAACAAAGTTAATAATAAATGTAGTAAGTGCAATTATTTAATGAATTAGACACACATAAAGGGACTAAAAATATTATCTGATAAAATCTAGCTTAGCATAGTGTTCCTCATTTAATCACAACATATGTGATTCAGTAACAAGCTTAACTTGGATTGCATCTGTCAGTCACCTTAGCTCTGAAATTATAACAGATAATCCTGGTATAAAAATGAACCAGGCACAGTAATGAAAACTGGTCTTACCTCAGTTTATGGACCTGGTCTGTCCTTTGAGGGAGTGAATATGGGATGATCTCTTCACAGTCGTTCCTCAGAGCACACCGAGGCAAGTGAGACTTTATTTCCCTTGACATTTCATTAAAATTTGAAATGATTTCCTACCTTTTAACCAATTATATCAAACTGTAACTTAGGTTGCGAGCGTCATGAGGCAGCTTTCAGGTTTATATTTAAAATTCAATATTTTATTTGATTTAGAAATTTAAAAAGCTCTTGAAGTGCTCCGGGATGGAATTGACTGAAATATAATCTAACACACTCTGGCGGATGAGCAATATTGTGTCCCGGTTGGAGTGTGGTTCTTGGTAAACATTTGATGTGACTGATCATTCTACCAGTGTCTGCCTTCAGCTTTAGCCAGTTTGGAGCAGGCAGCCCCAGCACCAGCCAACTGGGTCACCTTGACACCTCATGCTGGTTTCCATCACTGAACCCAGGACGAGCCCCTCATATCCATTCCCTTAGCCTCAGGAGCACAAAGCTTAATCCCTCCCCCCCAATAACACTGCTTTACCTTATAAATATTCTGAGATTCACAGCACAGCAACACACACCTGATAGCTGGGACCTCCCAGACTGTCACTGAGCTGCTGGATAATGAGGTTGTAGATGAGCAAGGACATGGTTGCTACCTCTCTTCTGTCTACTATCACTGTAAGGGGAGTGCAGGGATATTGTGTGTGGTGAGGGGGTGGGGTTGCTGGGTTAGGACTCCTCACACTTCAGTCTGTGCCTCAGTCTGACTTCAGAAAGTGTCAGTTAATCTAATAGCCTGAAAAGTGTCACTTTCAAAGTCACCTGCTGTATCTCTTTGGCAAATGATGACAAAGGAAATGACAATTGAATCAAGCTGCTTTATGTGTCTCGGTCATTGCCCTTGTGAGGGCCTTTAAAATGTATTCCTTAGCAGATTGTTACCAGGGGGCAATTTGATTTCCCAGATAATTGGATTATAGAGCTGGTGAGGTGTGATGTCCTAAAATCATATTCCTGTGTAAAAAAAGAGAAACAGACAGACAGCCAGATAGACGCACACACACACACACACACAGAAAGAGAGAGAGAGAGTGTGAGAGAGAGGAAGAGAGCAATTCACTGCGTTTATACTTTAATAGAAATGAGATCAATCATTTTAATCCCAGGTAAAACAGGCTTGTTGTTGTGTAGCCCTACTGCACTCAAGTCAAATCCAATCTACTCAAGTTTCATATTATCATACACAGTCAATGTGCTGTACAGGAACATAATAAACATATTAATACATCAGGAAGCAAAATATTAGAGGAAAAAAAGAAGATTAGAAGTGTGACAGAAGTGCATGTATTTTAAAGAAGGTGGAGGAGAACAGAACGGTTTTTAGCAGTTTTTTAAAGCTACACTTGTGGCAGATCTGATACTGGTGGACAGTTTGTTCCAGAAACGAGCAGCAAAGTGGCTAAATGCCTTTAGTTTCAGTTCTTTTCACCACCAGCTGGCCAGCTCCTGCAGATCTAAGAGACCTGCCAGAATTATATATATAAAACACATCAGAGATGTATTTAGGATTCAAACCATTGAGTGCACAATAATGCGTTGTCAGTTGTTGTTGTGTGTTGTCCCTTTAAAACAGTGGTCACCAGCCTTTTTCTGGGAGATCTACCTTCCAGAGATGCCAAGATACCTACCTGGCAGAGTTTAGTTTCATCCTGTCTCCCAATATGCTGCCCCCCCACCCCTACCCATTCGTCCATTAACACTAATGCATCTGATCCAGCCAAACAGGTACAATATTTAACTCTATTGTGCGTCAGATTGTGGATGGAACTACACTCTGCAAGAAAGTAGATCTTCAGGGCATAGGTTGGTGACCACTGTTTAAAATGAACCAATTTAAAGTAAAGTATTTCCATAGACAGTCTAACAAGAACCAAGCGTGTTATGTCATTTCATAACTCGAATAAAGGCTCAATCAACAGCATAGGACAGCTAAAGTGCGGAGACCTGTGGGTCTACACATTTCCTCTGATCTTTTTTTTTGTGTACCATACTTTAGAATTTGCAACTTTTTCATTGTGAATTAAAGATCAATTGTCACTATCTTAGCAAAATCGTATAACCCTCTATTTCTACATTAAGCAATTTCCTCCAGGATCAATAAAGTTTTCTGATTCTGATTCTCATGTTAAGCACAAAAGGCAACCCATTACAATTTGTACGGCAAGAAAGGAATTCCCTCATAATATGTTGCCATAGTTCAGTAAGCTGAAAATACCATAAAAACCCATTCAGAAGGTCTTTCATTTTTAAGTGTAACATCTCCATACTAAAACATTACAGAAAATGCCATCAAATCCTATAATGTTGATTAAATAAGTGGACTACTATTATACCTATTATTATTATTACCACTGTTTTGTCATTTTCTTATAATTATTCTGGATGTGCTGTTTTTATATGTTTTGTGTTTTGTATTTGTAAGTACGTTTGTGTGTATCTATTAAAAAATAAATATGTGGAGTGCAATTGAAATAATGTCATTGTGTCTCTTTTTTCGAAGGCCTGTGACTCTGACTTGAACCTTTGAATAGATTCAATTTAATTACTTCAGATATGTTTTTCAGGTCTTGTAGAGGTGGTTATGATCTAGGCTTCATATGAAGTTATCTGAGGTGAAAAGTTGCTTACTTTGCTGGGAAGCAGTCAGAAACAATCACCTTCAGATTTCACAACCTCTCAGA
The DNA here is from genome assembly GCA_037577275.1 of Bryconaethiops microstoma. Lineage (NCBI taxonomy): Eukaryota > Metazoa > Chordata > Actinopteri > Characiformes > Alestidae > Bryconaethiops > Bryconaethiops microstoma. The sequence goes on along the minus strand of JBBJLS010000148.1, from coordinate 16,132,360 downwards.
TCTATATGACAACCTTGCCAAGCTGTCCATAGAAAAAATAGTAGATTATTATTATCATTTTTATTCTGCTTCTTATAATTATTGAAGCATAAGAATGTGAATTAAATACAAGGGACAATAAGTAAAACAGTTTCTTAAGCATATTAAAACACAGCTCATTTTTCATTTGAAACTTATTTAGAACAAAATGTAAAAGATCTGTGCCCCCTAATAGCAGTGAGGTATATGTGTGGAATGTGCCATGGCAACAAGAAGTGATAAGTCATGAGCTTACTCCCAAATTAGATTTGTAACAAGCCAGATGGCAGAATGTGACTAGCACTTCGAAATAGTAATATGTCAGCTGCTATGTCAGCACAAATATTGAAAAGCCAATCAGGGCTGTGCAGAGATTTTAGAGAGGCACCGTTAAAAAGAGGCACATTGATCAAGATTTTCAAACAACTACAACACAACATCTTTAACAACAGCAACAACAAAAAATCATTAAGAACATAACAAGAAATCTCTTTATTACGATGGCATTTCTTATCAACCTTGCACTATTGATAATCTTATTATTTAATCAAAACATATTGACAGTTCACGATTACAGTGGATGCTTTTACCCAAAGCGACTTCCATTCCCTAACTACAGGCGACAGTCTCCCTGGAGCAACTTGGGGTTAAGGGTCTTGCTCAGAAACCCAGTGGTAGTCTGCTGGAGGTGGGATTCAAACCCATGCCCTCTTGGTACAGAGGCAAGTATCCTACCCACTAGGCCACCACCAACCCGGCATACCAGGCCATGGCAGTGAAAACTTTCAAACAGAGTTACTTGCACAAAAATAGTGCAGAATTCTGATTGTTTAATCTGATAGCCAGTACAATGTGATCCAACTTGCTTATGTACCCAAAGGTAAGTGAAGCGTTTTGCCAAAAGCCATAACACATCGGTTTCTGGATCAAACAGAAACCGACAGTGAGGCATTCAGTATGTGAGGTTACATAAATTGCACTAAATTATTTAAACTTTCCGATGACGGCAAAAATAAGAAAAAAAAAAACCCCATTCTACCTCATGCTCCTGCACTCAGAGTCAAAGTGAGGAAATGAAAATACTTATCAACTGTCTCTGCTGTGGCACTAGGCCTGTTCTGAATTAGTTAACTTTTTTTTGATAAAGTTATTGAAAAGCCATTAATACAATATTTCAACATATTCAGTCAAACTGGTTCATATTACTGCATGGAACTTTGTGCAAACACAAGTGTTGTCACTGATGTTGTTAACTACAGTGTGTGTGTGTGTGTGTGTGTGTGTGTGTGTGTCAACAGATAGACAAATCCACATCTGACATGTTCCCCAAGTACATCTTATGACCATATTGGGAGTTTTACTTTCAAAATATATCCAAGGAAAATGCTTCCAAGTCTGACCAAGGTAATGGTGGACTGTAATGATCACTAAGCAGTGATTAAAGGGCCAGGGAAAATAAGACAGGACTTCAGCTTGGTCTGTAAGTAAGGAGTGATAAAACATGCTGGTATTATCAATGATGAGTTTGATTGATATAGCATTAGAGCACTTGTTTCACAAAACATCACGAATAAAGAAATGAATAAATCTATTCTGAAATAAATAAGACACTATGTACATCGAGTGCTCACATGTAACACAGCACAGGAGACAGAATACCTGACTGAGTGCTTGGCCCTCAATACAGGTGAAATTATTAATTGCTAGTAAGACCTCCAAACCAACCCCGCAATAGCTTTCAGGTGGATAAAGTTGACAACAATACCAATAAAGTGGGCTTCCAATGGTCAAAATCTGTACTGGTCTTGAAATATGGTTATGAAACGTTTATCTTACATTTGGGCTGCTGGTTTATCTTACCAATTTTCACTCTAAAATACAGCTGCATGCCATAGAAAAAATAGTCAAAATCTCAGTAGCAGGTTTTCCTTTCAACTCCCTTAAATAACACTGAGAAATCACTTTAGTCACAAGCTGCTTGTTTATTTATTATTTTTGTATTATTTCTACAAATATGACCAGATGGTTCAGGGTCACATTTTCTGAAAAACAGCAGCATTTGGTTAGTGACCCATTAAACAGTTTACTATGATCACCTGGTGCTATTTGAACAAGAATCCATCAAGACACAGTTATGTAGCATGTAGGTGTGCAAAAAAAGCACTTAGCAGAAGCAAATTAGATCTTAAAATGATACTCTATTTCACTCCACTGACTTGGCTTATCCCCATAGTGCATCCTGGTGCCATCTTTTTTCCAGGTGAGTGACGTCCACATGAAAAAGAAAACGTGATTCAGGAGACCCAGTCACCTTTCGCTGCTCCATTATCTAGTTATGCTGCTCACGTGTCCACTGTAGGTACTTTCAGTGGTGAACAGGGGTCTGAATCTGCACTCTGACCAGTCGACAGCTACACAGCCCCATAAGCAGCAAGCTGTGTTCTGACACCTTTTTTTAGCATGAACTTTTTCATCAGTTTCTGTTGCAGGAGCTCTTCTGTGAGATTGGACAGGATCACATTTTCTGAAAAACAGCAGCATTTGGTTAGTGACCCATTAAACAGTTTACTATGATCACCTGGTGCTGTTTAAAGAAGAATCCATCAAGATGCAGTTTTGAAACATGCCGATGTGCAAAAAAGCACTTAGCAGAAGCAGATTAGATCTTAAAATAATACTCGATTTTACAAACAGCATTAGACAGTGACTGGAGGTGCGATAGTACAAACAAATCAAGTGTCATTGATTTTTCCTGTTTTTCTAATACAGTCTGGGCAGTCAGTAGAGAACCAGCACAAACAGAGTAAACTGGACACTGCCTGAATCTGAATCTGCAGAGTAAAAGTTCATATCGGGAGTGTTTTGTTTTTCAGCCCTGCTTTGAACACATCTCATGTTATCTGATTTGAAAGTAAAGCAAAGGCAAGTAGACATAACCCAAGGGTAGGTATGTGACAATCAGGGCAAAAACAGTTGGCAATGTCTGAGGCCATGGCACACAGACTGTGATAAAGTAAGCGAGGTTTATTATCTGCATTTATTTTGTTCTTTGAAGATGTGTCCTCAGTGGAAGGGAATGGCCCTGTGTTTGTCCTGAGGTGAGCAAGCTATTTTCTTATTTATTTATTTATCTGAGGTCATGAGTTTGTTTGTTTTTTTATTATGATGTGTATGTTGGTTTGTGTATCAAAAACAGGCCTAATTAATTGTTACATGACCATTTCATGACCTCGTTTTACCCTTTGGAATCAAACAGGCTATTTTTGTTAACGTGCTTTTGAACCTGACATACCATATGTAAATTACCTCTGCACTGATTGGCCTCCAGAATGCCCCAGGAACATTTGCAGAGAAGCAGTCCACTGTAGGTGTAGTGACTAGTTATGGTTCTCCAAACAGTTCAGTCGTGTTTTTTTATCAAGCTATTTGTATTTGTTTAGGGTATATGACTCAGCACCTTTTCCACAGTATGCTGAGAACCAGCCTAACTCACACATTTCTATTGCATACTTACCATTTTTGTGCTGAATTTATTATATTAACAACTAAAAAAGTTGTGCAAATGTTTAGGCCGTTTTTCAGTTCACTAGTGTTATTTTTTGGAAAGGTCTCAAACCTCATTTGATTCATTAGATCTTAATCCAAGTCAGGTAAAGACTTTTGCAGAGCATGAGAAATGATGTGACCTTTCAGGGTGCTAACACTCAACAGTCAAGACCACATATAGGTGGTCAACCAAGGTTCTGAAACGAAAGATATTTTTAATATTTCTGAAGCTGTGCACATATAACTGTGAGAAAAGTGTCCTAAATTTCCTTCTGGGATTAACAAAGTTTGCTGCTTCTGATTCTAAGCACTGCATACAAATGCTTTATTTTCTCCCAAAGTTAAATTCAACAAATAAATGATAAATGTACTTGCAGAAATGTAACGTATTTGGGTTTGTTCAATGTAAAAGCATATAAATGAATAATTTGACCAGGGTTGTCTAAACTTTTGCATACAACTGTACATACACCGATCAGCCATAACTTTAAAACCATCTGCCTAATATTGTGTAGATCCCACTCGTGCCATCAAAATAGCTTTGACCTGTTGAGGCATGGACTCCACAAGAGCTCTGAAGGTGTGCTGATGGGTCTGGCACCAATAGATTAGCAGAAAATCCCTTGAAGTCCTGTAGTTGGGGTCTCCATTGATTGAGCTGATGGTTTCCAGCACCTCTCACAGATGCATAATCAGACTGACAACTGGAACATTGCCCAGAGCTTCACACTGCCTCCACTGACTCGGTTTATTCCCATAGTGTATCCTGGTGCCATCTTTTTTTAAAGGTAAGCGACGTGCACATGCTTGACCGTCCACATGATGTAAAAGAAAATGTGATTCAGGAGACACAGATACCTTCCATTGCTCCATTATCTAGTTATGCTGCTCACATGTCCACTGTAGGTATTTTCAGGGGTCAGAAACTGCGCTCTGACCATAAGCAGCAAGCTGTGAAGCATCGTGTGTTCTGACACCTTTCTATCACAACTAGCATTAACTTTTTCATCAATTTCTGCTGCAGGAGCTCTTCTGTGAGACCAGATGGGATAGACATCTCTCTCCCCATGTGCACCAATGAGCCAAGAACACCCCATATGACCTGCTGTTTTTGGAGACAAAGTTGCTCAGATCTTTATGCTTATGGCTGCTTCCCATCACATCAATTTCAAGAACTGTCTGTTCACTTGCTGCCTATAATCTCCCACCCTTTAACGGGCACCACTATACTGAAATAATGAATGTTATCCACTTCACATATATAATCAAAGTTATCCAATTCACCTATACGTTAAAAGGAACATTCCTTTTTCATTCAGCAGGAAAGCACCTCCGAGAGCCGAACAACTCCCCCACTTTAATTCCTGGTATATGCCTGTGTTTGACCTCTGACAAAGTGATTTAGCAATTGATCTTAACAGCTAGTAGGTCTTAAAGAGAAGAGAAAGGATATATTTACCCACCCAGGCATATCTCACATTCTTTAAACAGCTGTCACAAACCCTTTGAATTTAAGCGCGGTTTATAAACAGCCAGGATAGGAAGAGCACTGGATTAAGAAGACATTAGAAAGTGTACACACATTAGAAGAGTGACCTTGCTCCTTGTTGCTGTACTTTAGAGGGAAACATACCATCACAAACCCCCCACCCCCATTCCACACACACCCACCCACACAAATCCAAACAGGAGGATTCATCCAGTAGCTACCCTATATTTCATCTGTGCCATGTGCTCTTTTTGGCGAATGAATCCGAATTTGAGCACAAACATTTTAAGAGACCTTAAAATGACTGATGTTCATGGCTGGGAGAGTACGAGTAATGTCTAAATGCCATAGATCTAGTCAAGGAATAATGGATCACAGACAAAATTCTTGTTTGAAAGAGAAAATAGATATCAAGTGTATTTACAAATGTGCACACGTCACGACATTCTCACCATTTCCATCGTCAGAAATCAAACATACCTCTGCCATTTCTCATAATTTCTGCTTCAATAAACCTGTCAGTGCACCCACATTGTGTCCGATGCATTTCATATACATACAATATATATCCTGTGACCTATAAATAAACCCTTATTGACCAAAACCATATATTAACCCTCATGAAATACACAACTTTGTTTGGTGTGTTCATTTGAAATGGCATTCCGCATGATGAACATCACAACAATATGAACAGCAAAAGACTCTGAGCATTAGATTAGGTGGAACTTAATGTAAACCAAGTTGATACAGGGTTTGTCTCGGCATCATGCCGCCAGTCCTAATGTCATTTTGCTGCTGGCAGTTGGTTAAGCCATGCTCTTTGAATGGCATTTCTCTCAATCCTGAGCCCTGATATAGCTGACAATTGTCCAAAGTATTTAGTGGGCATGACAGCTATCAAATCTTCTGCCTTGTCCTGTGGTTTTGCACTCATCATCAATTACAGCGACGCCAAAGGGCACTGGCATTAATACACAACACCCATGAGGGAGTGTTGTCTCTCCTGGATTTGATGGCTATTTTTCACAAAAAAAAACAAACAAAAAAACCTTACAGAACAGTTGACAAAATTCTCATCCAATCACAAATGATTTAAAAAGCAGCACGCATTTTTATATTATAATTGCATAAATCTTACCTCACCTGCAAAGTCAGATGTTATTGAACATACAACAAAAGTTGAAGATGAAAACAAAAAACACAACAGAAAGGCATTGAGCTGTTTAGAGGAAGTCCTTTTGGCATAGAAACAAGCATTAATGCCAACCTAACTCTATTAGAAATAACTGTGAAAGTACATCTGCATGATGTGAATGACATATAGTTGTCCCATTACTAAACCTTGTATTTCTGTAGTGTTTTGATCTGTTTTCTGATACAAGATTGTGTTATTTTTGGACAATTTCTAATGATCCATTCTTCACAAAACATTCACGCAATGTAAGGGGAAGCTGTCATTTCCGACTGTCTAAAGAAAACAAAACAATCATTTTATACAACAGTGATGACGTATTTGATTTAAAACACACAACGTGACCAAGCTGCCTCTCAACACCGATAAGACAGAAAAGACTTGTATTGTTAATGAAGCAATATGGGCGATGTAGTAAGTCAGACCTGCATATAAGTGAATGGCTTCATGTCTATTCTCTGCAGTAACGTTTCTAAAGTCAATAGGAATGTTTTCTTAACAGTACACGAGAGTCAGCTCAAATAGGTGTTGTTCGTAGCGAAATAAACAATGCGGCCACTGTGTAAGAAAAATGGAAAGGCCTTGCTATGTCCACTGCAGCTCTTTACTGAGGCCAAGATGAATTTTATATAAAGGTAGTCTAACTGACTCCGTAATGGGAGCATTCACACACAAGCAGGACAATTACCTGACGAGACAATGCCACTAAGATGACTGACAACCTCTTCTTTGTGCCTTTTTGCAGCTAGGTATGCCTGAGTGATCCACCAAAGCAGTGCTCAGAGGTTTGAGGAGCAGAGTGGGTTGACGTATCACAGATCATCATTGCACACAAGACTTTGAGGATGCAAGAAAATACTCAAGTACCGTGACCCTGTCTGTTCAGGCTGGTGCAGTTAAATGATACTATTGCCATTGTCATTGTTATAACCACTGTAACACCAACTGACATCAATTTACTTTAGGTTCATAATTAGTCACAGAGGAGGAGAGTGTTTACTTCCAGCTTATGACTGTGGGTTTAACCATTGACCTTGATTAGAAATATAAAGCACAAAATGGTCGAGGAACCTTCAAGATATTGAGAAACTCGAGAACAAACTAACGGATGTCCTGTCCCAGGTGCCCTATGTCCGTACAGCTCCATAAGTTCTCTCAGGAACGTTCGTTTCCTCTTTTCTTCTGAGTGTCATCCACGATGATTCCCGCATACACTGTTTTTCATTGCTGATGTTGTTTCAGACTGGAAGAGAAACAGAAGAGCAACATTAAAGATACAATGAAATGTTCCACATCTAGAACGAAAGTGTTTGTTGTGGGGCTCTAATGGCGACAGCAGAAAGTATACATTAAAGACAACAGGGTTAAATCAGAGTTTAAAGTGCTTCTTGTGAAAATTAACATAATTCAGTCTGACTCTGTAAGAGTGGTTTAATGTTGATTTTACGGTGTACTGACTTTCATGTACGAGTGAAAGAGGTGGCTCTCGGCCATCTGAGGTCTGTCATGCTAAAAAAAAATAAGGAAGTCTAATGTGCACTAACAAAATTTGTCTCTCTGCACTTTGTGCCCCATTTTTAAGAGAGACAAAAATCTCCCGTAACAAGCCAAGCCAGAAACACTGTGTAAAACTTTCCAGTTTATATCAAAATAAATATGACAATTCAGCTGTTTTCTGAAAAATAAGTCCAGGAGGGGTGTGACTGTCTGTGTGCAGATTGTTTCTGTCTAAAGCAAACTATGTATCCCATCTTTTTTTTCCATTTTTAAATTTTTCAACATTATTTCAACTCAGCAGAAAAATGTTTAAAAAATGCACAATAAATGCTTGAAACTAACTTTGATCAGAAGAAAAGAACATTTTTGCTTTCTCTTGTAAAGTTACCTTTTTGGAGAAATGCAATATATAATGACTACACAACTATGCACATATCTGACCTTTACTCTTTTAATGCATGCATAATATTTAACCTGCAGCACATATATATTCATATATAAGGCATATGTTTGATTGTGAAGACCTGGTGGAAGAGAACACACAGTAAGCCCTGATAATTCCATTTTCATCACTGTTGCATTCCTGCAGTGCCTAATGCATTACAGCAAAAGAACTCTAGGGAGGTCAGTCTCACCTTGCCAGTGGGTGAGGGATAATGGCTGACCAATAAATCCGGCTTTCTGCTAGTCCAGTCCAGGAATATTTGCCTGCCTCAGTCTGACACCCAATACCATCCAAAGCAATGTGTCCATATCTGAAATATGTGAATCATGCTCTGCTGGCTGATGCCTATATTATTTTTCCAAGAAGAATGTTTGCAGATAGAAGCTTGGCCTGCTCGTTTCACCGAGCAGAGAAGAGTGAATAAAATATCCACACAGTCCATGCCTTGCCTCCTTTTCTTTGCTTGATCAGTAATAAACGAGGTCCCTATCTTCCATCACGTTGACAGAAATGTCGATTTTAATAGACCTAGTTTTAGAAAGCACCTTGACCTTTCTCATCTCCACCCGGACTAGTGGGAGCTATTTTGTTTGTTTGGCCATTCTTACTTTAAAGGCATGAATGCCAGAGAGCTGATCCAGTAGTCTAGCCATTAATAAGGATAGCAATGAGTGTCTGCTGTTACGAGAAATGCATTACAATCACACAGAGCAGGATAAAGGTCATTTTCAGTGTAATTTCAAGATCTAGTTTTATCTTACTTTCACTCAAACTGTGTCTGTCCACCAAGCTGAATATATTCTTGGGGTTAAGAAAGGCTACAAAAATGTCGAAAAGTGTTCCAACGTTCTCAAGGTAACTTACAAGGTGAAATAAATTCTTCTCTATAGTTTTACCTTTAATGTAACTAAACCATTATCTTTACAGAGAGGTTTGTTGAGAACTGTGTGAAATACAAGCTGGAAAAAAAATCACTGATTAACAACAGATTGTATCTATGACGGTGAGTTGTGCAAGTCTTGACTTGTTTATCAGAGGGAGCATTAACTAGGTAAGTCAAAGTCTGTACCCAAACTCCCTGTATCAAACTTCCACCACCTTCCACTTTAACCCCCGGAAACAGTGCAGACAGAATTAGCTCAAAATGATGATCATTTCAATGTTTACCACTGCTGAAAAATATAACACTTAAAGACAAGAAGATGTAACTATTTTATGTAAGTTTTTTTTTTGTTCAGTTTTTTTGCTACATATTAAAGTTGGCATATATGCGTGTGTGTGTTTATGTGTGTGTATGTGAGAGAGAGGGAGAGAGAGAGAGAGAGAGTGAAAGAGAGCATAAGCTGATGGTCAGTGGAGATTTGTTTAGAGAGAAAGCCATCAGTTTTGGCACTGTCTTGAAATCCCACAAGGAAAGCTTTATTGCTGAAATGAGTCCGAGAAGCCACTACAGACGAGCACCTAAAAAGGTCACTGTCCTTTGGTCACCTGATTAAATGCACAGGAGTGACAACATGCAAGAGGGTACCTGGCATCAGCTATTCCTCTCGGAAATATGTGAGGGCTGCTTTGGAACTGTTCGGTAGCTTCAGTAGCTTACCTGGTGAAGGCACCACATTCTTAAAACAGTAGCACAGTGCTGTTATGGCTTTGGTGTTCTGAGAGTAGCTAGTGCTGATCTCCACCGTGTATTCATTTATTTAGTAGTAGCTGTTGGTAATTCCTGAGGATTGTTCTTCTTTGCTCTGTGAAGTCTGTTCTGAGGATCCCTTTACTTTCACCTCAGTATCATATAACTCCATTGTTATAATGGCAATAAGAAAGAGTGAACTATAAATAATAAGCAGCTCCCTCAGTAGACCTATGGATCAGCTTTGTAAATGATGAAAAACAAGAAATCAGACCTGAAATATTTGCTGCAGTAACAGTATGTGGGTTGAGCATCCACAGGCAGAGGAGTATTCATTAAGTTCGAAAGTCCTTGCAAAACTCTTTCAAAATGACTGATCATACCTATGTTTGGAGTGGCATAAAGAGACATCTTCCAAGAAAACTGGCTAATAACTAATTCAGTAAGTGAGCAATGATGCGTCTTGAGGTAAAAAAAATATCGGAGGCCCTGAAAATATAAAGTACAAGTGATTTTTGTGACCATTAATTCAATCGTTGTCAGACTTGTTCATCAGTCTTCTGTGATGAAAAATTTCACAGGAGTTGCCCTCCTGAGAGTAGCTTCTAGTCAGCAGTGTGGAGCTGCAAGTTTCTCTGCTCCATACTTTAGGAGGTTGCGAAAAAGAGGGAGAGACAGATTAAAGGGCCACTGCTGAAGGACGGGGAGAGAAATCGTTTTTTACAGCCAGTCTCTTTATGCCTGCTCTGCGCAAAGAACTAATCCTTAGTGACTGTCAGCCGAGCACTCGTCTGCCCACCAAAGCTCCTTACACGAGTCGACGCTCATCCAGCCTGCTCAGCGCTGTACAGTGGGGGTAGAGGCAGTTTCAGCCCCGTGGCCTGCAGACCCCCAGAGACAGAAGGGTATTATCTTCCAAGACTGTTCCTAGCTGCACAGAAGACAGCTTATTCC
>JBBJLS010000148.1:16088371-16098902 GCA_037577275.1 Bryconaethiops microstoma | reverse complement strand
ATGTACACACGTATCTTTACATATTGTTGTTGTTTTATACTGTTGTGCTTGAGAGACACCATCGACCGGAATCAAATTTCTTGTATGTGTCGCTCACATACTCGGCCAATAAACGCGATTCTGATTCTGATTCTGTGACTGGCGCTGTACGACAGGCTCTGGGTCCAAAGTCTGCTGGACACTTGCTGTGTCTGCTGGCTGCAACTTGCGTGGATGTCTGCCGGCATGCTGTAGGACTGAACGCCCGAACATACTGCAGCAGTGTCGTATCAGGACAATTGATGCACGCAGCTGTTATAGGTATAGCCAGTTAGCCGCCGTTCTAGTGTTAAGAACCGATTTACAGAACCGAAATAAAAAAATGAGTGGGTACCAGGTATTTTCAAATCAGTTCTTATTTGGAACCTAATTTCGGTTCCCATCCCTACCCCTCAGGCTCACTTAGACTAAGTCTCAAAGTCACTGTTGTAACACACCATCCTATGTCAGAAACTGCAACTTTTTGGTAAATATGAAAAGCAAACTGTACGAACAATGTGAAATTCTTTATCTTCAGTTAACCCATTCATCAAGTGAAGCAGTGGTCTGCCACACACCGGGGGCATCCAGGGAGCAGCATCTGGGGACGCGAACTTGCACAATGGTACCTCAGTGGTGCCGCTAGCAGTGCTGCGACTTGAACCCACAACCTTCTGATCAACCTTCTAGGCCACCAGCTGTCAATGAGTGCAGATTTTCTCTTCCTTTAAATTTTGAAAAGATTTGCTTTTCAATTGATTAATTCATCATGAAATGTATATGAGGGTTTCTTATGAGGGTTATGAGGTTTCTGACACAGTGCAAAGCATGTCTGATTTCAAAACATGTTTAATTTGTACATATGTATATATGAATAAAAAAGCACGGTGTAAAAAGAGTAATTGTTTGGTTTCACAGACAGAACTCTGAAATAGCAGCAAAAGCTGAAAAATTCAAGAAAGCAAGACTTAAATGAGAGTGTTTTCACCGCAGCTTGGCACAAAAGCATTAGAGTTTTAGCTCATTTTCTGCTCCCAAGTTCTTAACTAACTAGACTTATTGGACTAATGTCACCACAGTAAAGGTCACATTAGACAGTAGGCTACACACTGAAAAACAAAATTTCTCACGGAAAAGAGGAACATTTCAGTGATGCTAAGTAAAGGGCAAAAATAGTGCATGGATGACCATAAATCGGTTAATGCTTAAAATTTGTAAAATACCATGTCCCAGACATTTATCACAAACATGGAAAGGCTAAAACCTTTATCAAGTGATGTTTTAAATGTCACCCAGGCAGACACGATCTAATTTAATCGGTTAAAAAAGGGGAAACACATTATTTAACACAAGTTCAAGAAAATGAGACGTATGGGAATTAAAGAAATAAGTTGGTAACAAAAAAAAATAGCTAATGAAACAACTAATGATAATGAAATATCTTTTATATAAAAAACTGTTTGCAGGCTTGAACATATAATCGAGAGATTCTTTTAACTGTAAGAAAATTATTATTATTATTATTATTATTATTTTTACAGCAATTTCAACTGAGAAATCTTTTCAAATTTAGGTTTATTTCAATTTATGTTACACTGAAACAAACCTAAATGTCAAATTATTCAATTACTCTGAAAAAAAAATGGTTTGTAGATGTAGGGATTATTTAAATAACCATTACCTGAATCCCTAGTTTTATTCAGACTCTACAGGGGCTTTCTTGGGATACCGTCCCATCCTTTCACCTTGTACATGCACCGATGTCTGAGCCAGGGGACAGCTGTGTTTGATGTCACTTCTACCTCAAAGTAACAAGATAAATAAGAGTGAACTTCATGCCCTAGTTCTGTTTCCCTGTGCCTGTGACCTGATTCTGGCGAGCTGGGCAGTGGGGTGAGTGTGTTCTGATTGCTGTTTATAGGGGAGGTGAGTAGAACAGAAACAGAACTACAGAGAAAAGCATTCAACGCCTACCATCTCCCTCAGGACACAGAAAGTGTCTGGCCTACTCTGATGCACTGGCCTGCTCAAAAAAAAAAAAAAAAAGAAAAAAAAAATGCAGTCTGCATTCTCATGCTGTTTCTGGTTCTGTTTGGAGGAATATGTACAAGCATCTGCCTACGTGTGTGAAGGTGAAGTTAATATAGTATAGAAAAGTGTTCCACAAACGTGATGCTATGTGTGGAAGATAAGGGCTGTTCAATTCAAGTCACAGAAAAAGTGTGTTGATCATATACGCAAACCTGCACGTGTAATATCCTCCAGTGTGGAAGGACACAATGAAAACAGACTGAATTCATCCAAGATCTCTATTTATAAGCCTGTCGCGGGAGCAGCGGTCCCCCACGAGGCAGCACTGTTTGAGTTTGAGTTTTCTATCAGCGCTTGCCTGTTTCCTCTGGGCTTTTTTGATTCCTTTCTTTTTTAGATGTGCTTCAGATGGGGCTTCCCATGGCTTTTAGTTAGCCCTGCAGGGACTGCAGCTTGTGGATTATAGTAATCACTGGAATCATGAAATGAGGGCAGAAACATTTTTCTCTAATGTAATGGGGAGTCAAATACAATAGCTTCGGTTAGGAAAGGTCCTTTATTACTGAGGCAGTGAACAATGAAAAAAAAATAAAAAGAGTTTGTAAGTTTTCTGTTCCTTTTTCCATGAAATTGAATTCCTGCTCAGTTGAATGCAAAATATTTTCGACAGATAGAGGAGTGACATTTGAAGAAGTGACGACTCATTACTGACGGTGCTTGCTGAGGAAGTGTGCAGGCTGCTTCGCCTTTCGCCTGAGTTTTCATCTACTCTCGCTCAAACGTACCCTTTCTTCATCTGCCTCTCTCTCTCCTTCACTGTCACGCACGCATCTGCCCATTTACATGTGACCTATTTGTGAACAATAAAACAGCGTGCCCGCGGTACAGAGGCTTGAGGGCTGTGACAGTGTATGGCCTGGCCCTGCTCTTAACAAAAAGCTTTTAATTAAGAGCCTGTTTATCTCTCTTTCCCACTCCTCGCGTACAGCTTTTCCACTGTTTGGAGGGGTGTGAAAACATGGCTAAAAATAAACGCTGCGAGAAAAAGGGGGAAGCAGACTTAGGCGCATGCTAATTCTCTCTGTTTGAAGACGCATACAAAATATAAATTCAGAAAAATGAAAAGGATGGAATGAAAACTTTTCCTTCCCTCTCCTACTAGTGTGCGCACATAAGCACCTCAAGTGGCAGGCCACTGATCGCTCAAACGCTCAATCATACTCCAAGATTGGAAGCTACTAAAGCAAAAAGAAAGTGGCATACACTCACAAACTCACGCACACAACACACACACACACACACACAGTCATATAAAAAAGTTCAACTCACTTTTTTATCTCAGAGAACCTTTCTGACCTACTTTCTTCTTTTATGTTTGTTCCTGAGACTGTCTTCCTTTGCGTGACTTTTTTAAAAAGGAGAATCACTTTTGCACTCACTACCACCTATGTTTACTGGCTCCTCTCATTCCACTGAAGGCAAAGCGGCAATAAAAAGTGGCAGCTTTACAGAGGTAAGCGGGAACAAACCGGCCCATAAAAAAGCTATTCTGGGGGCTAGTGCTGACTTCGTGTGGCCGGAGTGGCAGTGGTGGTGTGAAATAGAAGCTGCTGATGAAGGTAAATCATTCTGAACCTCGTAGGGAGTGCTGACAGCATAATGTGGCACACTCGAATCAGACTCCAAATGGATGCAACGCAGGTGTAAGGAGAGAAAATTGTTGCCAAGATAACACGTTTTAGGATAAGAAATCCATCGTCTGAATCGTGGTGTGTTACAAATTCAGATCTGGCCAGGCAGGATGGCCTTCAGCTTTCAATTTAATGGAGGATGTCAGTTTCTGTTCACTCCTTGGGTTACCAGCAGGTGCTCTGACTGCTGAGTTCTGCTCTCTCTGCTGACCAGCTTGATTAGCAGTATGTCTTCAAAACTGTTGCCCCCTCAGTCTCCTCTGGGTTTTTTTTGGTTTGTTAATGGAAGTGTATGCAGGCTGGACTGAGCGCTGTCTGGTCCCCAGCAGAATTATTCATAAACACTGCTCTAATGAGCTCTTTATACGCATGCAGTCCAACTGACTGCAGCTGAGGCCATTCCTCCATGGACTACCTATTATCAGCTGAATGTTGTACAGGCCAATAAATGCACCCCATCCCTTGCAACCTCATCCTTAATAGACTGATGGTAATTACACAAGCTTGGGGACTTGCCATTCAGTCTGTAAGTAATTGGATAGTGTCAAGTTTGTTGTTTTGCCTCTGTAGTCCACATCTGACTTGACGTTAAACATGCCATTTCATGACCAAAAATGTGAGGTGACATAGTAATAGTAATGAAGTAATAGCATTCAAAGCAAAAAGGTTGGTTAATGCTAATGTTACATAGCCAGTTCACAGGCCACAGCCAGAAATATTGCGGCTTTATATTGAAAATCCAAGTTAATTCTATTCTTGGTCAGTACTGTAAAGGGGGAGGACTTCTTGCTCACGAGTTTTAACTATGACTTTTCCATGCAAAAGAAAAAAAAAAAAAAACAGTAATTCTCTAGATGACATTTTAGAGTCAATTTGACCATAGACATTCAACAAATATGTTGGAATTAGATTTTAGACATCATTTAATCAGAAAAAAATATGGGGGGCATCTTATCCTGGAGGACTTTTCCCCCCACATTACCCTACATGCTATAGACTACAGTAATAGACCCCACATGTAAATGCAACATCTGAAACTGTAGACCTTTAATTAGTTCTCTTATGTGTGAAGCTGAGAAGCTGGCTGTCAAATTACTAATGGGTCCCTGAAACTGAAGGATCACATATAAAAGACTTAATTAGTTGTAATATGTATCTATAAAGTTTACCAGGAACGTATATAAATATCCCTCACAAAAGCTTATTAACCTTATACACAAGGTTCATTTCAAATCAAATGTTCTGTAGTGCGAAACAAGTCACTTTCCAGTTACTTAGAGACTGCGCGGTAGAATCCGTGAGAAAAACAGTGTTGGATGGTGAGTGCATGGTGGAAGTTTGTTTATATGCATGAATGAATTTCAGCATCTGCAGAATTCATAATATCTCCGGCACAGATTATCATGCCAGAAAAGGAACAGTCCAGTTTTGTTTTTCATGTTATAATTTGTACTAGGATGACTGGAAATATCTGGGAAATTAATGTGAGATAACCACCCCGATACTTGGATGCTCCTCCTTTGTTCCAGCACTTTCAGCTTTTCCAATTTGTCTCCACACATTCTAAACAGCAGGTATTAATCACTGTTTAATCCACACAGATCCACACAGCTTGGTGACTGCTGCTCTGGCCATCTTTCTTTCTAAAGAGGGTTGAGGACGTTATTAGCATTCCAAGCTTTGTGAAGAGAAAATGGAGGACAAATTAGCTAGACTTCAGAATATGTCATCTTCACTGTCCTCATTAAACATTTCAGTCTCATAACAAATGTTCACAAACCTCCTGCCTTACTGTGACAGCTTTCATGGCTGCCTCCTACCAATTAAAAAAGATGTGACTTACAAATACAGCTTAGAAACAGCCAGGCAGAGCTACCCGCTGCACATTACAGGCAGGTTAACATGAAACTAACTGCGGCGAGAAATTACGTTATGGTTATGGAGTCTTGGGAAGATAACTAACACATCTGGAAACAAACACATCAGACAGCATGCAAAGATATTTAGAACACAATTATAACTATTATTGGTCCATTCCTAAGGTATTTATTGCTCCTGTTTGGGGTTATTTAATGTTTCTATGCTATACTGCAGAGAGTGAGCGCAATGAGGCTCAGGAGACGGAGGAACCTGGATAAACACCTTGTTTACTTTTATGTTATTTATAAATATATGTATTGGGTGGGGTTAAACTGCAGATGACTGATTAAGGACATATATGTAAATGTGCTTGTTCTGTGACATCTCAAAATCTATGATTTGAAAACTAGCTATTTTTTAAGCTTTGTCTCCATTTATGGACTCTGTGAATAGGGGCGTGAACATACATTTTGACACTAACAATATTAACATACTTCAAGCCTTTTTAAATACCACAAAAATGATGATACCGGTCCTTTGATATATTCAAAAGCCCTAATTCTAACGTTTAGGAATATAATCGCAATACTAATATTTTATGTACAGGCTTCATCATAAAAGTTGGTCTCCAACAGACTGTAGTCCAAGCTTTACTAGTGTCTTCCCAAGCCATGGCCTACAGCAGTAAGGTATGGCCCCATTTAATTAGTATACATTCACACAAACACACAGACTGCCAATATATGCACAGGTCAGGAAACTAAACAAAAATACCTGAAAGCGATCTAAGGCTTCTCTGCATTTGGGCTAGTCACCAGTTTTGCCTTTAAATTGAAATATCTTTCTTAAGGAACAAATTTGAGCAAATAAGACAAACGTGTATATTCATGTTTAGCTACACAAAATGTTGTGATTGATCACAATGAATCATTATAATCTTTTGACAATCTAAGTATCAATCCAACAAATCCTGCACAACAACTCTTTAATTTCAATTTAATAAACTGCTGCTATTTTTTGTCATGTAATTCGCATAGATCTACACAACATGGTTGGGTTATTAATAGATCACTTTCACACATCAAGCAGACAAAAATCACTGCACTACACTCAAGCAGATATTTGTGGAAAAAGGAGGCCAGAATCCCAGAGAAAGTGCATTATCAGATTCAAGTGAATAAAGACATCCATTAACTCCAGTGGCGAGCTATTGATAGGTTAACAAACACTCACTGCTGGAGGTTCTGAGAGTGAAACGAGCATATATTCATCTGCACACACTGTTACTCTTACAGAACTCCTTCTTAAATGCTATCTCCTGTGAAGATTTACATACCGGGTTGTCTGGTCTCAGTCTTTTAGAGGGTGGACCACCATCCTCGGGGTGGAGCATGTAGAACAAACGCACTTTGTTGGCATGTTTCTTGCTCTGTTAGATGAAGGATAAAAGAAAAACACACTGTTAGAATCATAGCCACCTTAATATACCATTTTTTAAATAATGTATTTAGTTTTTCCATTCGAAATACAAAAATAAATAACGCTACAAAAGGAAGCTGAACTTACTGAATAACTGAGCCCTTGTAACTATTGATAAGTAATCAAACTTAGATCATTTCTGTGCAGTACAATCAAAGGCGTGCCTTCATCATAAAATTATAGCTGAAGTCACCCCACCAATCCATTGATACTGAACTAGAATTGCCTACTGAAGTAGGACTAGCAGTTAAACATCAAATTGGCTATGTGTTCAGTAAACCAGCTCAAATATAATTATAAGCATAGTTAAAAAATAAATATAGTTTCCATATCTCACACAAATACATTAATTAACTATTTACTACGCAGATTTTCTGAGAACTTAAAATTGAACCCTTCATCTGAGGGTTTTTTTTATCTGTTCTACCGATTTGCTTGTGCACCAGTGTTCCAAACAAAATTCCTTGTCTCGTTACTTTGTTGTGTGAATTGTTCTTATTTGTGCTCCAGTTGCCCATAATTGCTGTTTCACAACAGCAACTTCAGGCCAGTGGTGATATACACAGCAAGTGTCTGTATCTTTGATGCTGTACGTCAATTATTTTTTTAAAAATAAAGATGTTTCTTCAATATGGTTTTCAGGTAAAAAAAAAAAAATGCTATACTTCCAATTTCCAGTCCATTACCAGTTTCCTTACGCTTTAAAAACCTTTGCAATCTAGCTTATAGATGAAACCAAGTTATTTATTTGTTACAGATATTTGCTGAACTTCCATTCTAGATAACCTGCAATATCATGGCCAAAAATTGTTTACTAAATTGTGTAAATGCTTGATTTATACAAAATAGGTTTGAGCGCTCCAAGTACGAAACATGTTTGGTGATGTTTTAGAATGTTAATTTGCACATTCCAGCCTTTTACACTGTTGGTATTACAATAGTGCCATAACAATAAACAAACAATAAACAATACGTTGTCCAGTCTTTTATATGGCTACTGTTTCGATGGGACAGAGTGTCTGTAAGGGTTTCTTTTCTGGGCTTGTGTTAAGTGAGAGTTTGCTTTCACTCATATTTTATGAAGCTCTTTTGTCATCCCTTCACCTTGTCCTTATTGACTATTAATCATTGTACTGAAGTTTACATTACGCCACCCAAACGCTTGATTATTTCAAAGGAATCTGAGGATGCCAAAAGAGCTGACAGTGTTTCACTTTTTTTTTTTTTTACAAGCGTTTCACTATTTACAGGTTACTCGAGTTTCAAATAGTCAAGGTAGGCCAAGGAGCTATCAAACTTTAATCGCAAGTGGCTAATTTTCTTTGTTGAAATCACAAACTATTCCATAATAACAGAGATCTTTTGACCTAGTAACTTTCAATAGACACTGAAAGAATGACGGTGCTGCAAAAGTAAGACACATGCAACAGACCTAATTTAAAAACTGTGCATAAGTGTGTGAGAGTAAAAAGCAATAAAGGTCCCATTTCCTTTATTTTGCATTATTCTTGCATTTTATTTTTTGTCCCCTGATTTTTATAGCTGTTTGTATAGCTTTTAAACCGATATATGTAAATGACCTCTGTTCTGCCTGCTGTCCTGTATCATGCCTCATTCAAAAGGTAGTCCAGGCTGAAAGACTCCTAAATAACTTTTGCATGAATGGGCTCAATTAAACATGTGCAGGGTAAACAGCCTGATATATTTAAATGAGTTTGTTTTCGTGACTTCACACAAACAATGAAATACAAATGGGCGCATTACGTCACACCGTTGTGTGCGGCAGCTTTATTTCATTTCATATCTATGTACATTTTAATTTGAAAGCCTAAGAGTTTGCCTCCACTCACAGTATGAGATGTATTATTCTGGCTGGCCTCTCATGGCCCTTTTTCGCAGCAGGGTGCAATTTTCAGAGTTCGCTGGGCGCGAATACATTTTCTGTCTGCTGCTAATATAATTGAAAAACATAGTTATCAAAGAATTGTTGTATGATACACAGCTTAAATACATCGCTTCAATGTCAGAAAGGTGAACACAATAATATTGAGCGAATGTCTGAGAAGATTTGAAGAGCTCCATGCCAGAAAAAGGTCAGGTAGTCAAAGGAAAGAAGCCTGTGACCCGAGATACCGGGTCCTCAGTGCTGAAGACAGCGATTCAGGTTTGGTCAGGCTTTTAAGCTTCTGCACTGCTGGGGCTTTAAGATGGATTACTTGAATTTATAATGTAATATGCAATATGTTTAATATTAAAAAGTGGAACGTGTGTATCTGTGGTAATAAGAGAGTTATCAATGTCAACTTCAAAGCCTGGTGAGAGAACAGATTGCTGCTCCGTTTTGCTGAGATCTGCGAAGTAAGGCTCAAATAGAAATGCTGTTATAATGCTGTAGCCAGCAGCACAAAAAAGCTCCTCGCAGACTATTTCACTCTGACAATGGGCAATTGTACAATAGATTAGCACATTCAGGAATGTCTTGTGTTCTCCTTATGCAATTGAAGAATTCCCATACAAGAACACCACACTCTGTGACTTATTTGCCGTTCTATGTCTTAGCACTCTTGGTTCTGATTGCACAGAGTACAGGTATAGATGGATGGTGAGAATAATATATAGTAGTTATAGGGATGCAGCCTGATGTCATCAACCATAAGTGCTGGTCATCATGTGCTTAGGATATAGGATGGAGAGTGCGTTTCACTGCTTTTGACTATTTTCAGCCTACACAACTTTTGTTGCTGCAGAACTGTGTTAAAATTTTGCTGAATATTCCAAAACCCCAGGCGGTTGCAGCAACAACCCTAGTCTTCTCATCCCGGAGAGTAGTGCACAGTTAAAGCAGGACATGAAACAGCATTATCACAATAACTGTGCATTAAAAACGCGTGTGTTTGTTATTCAATGGGATGACGACGTCGAGTTATTTGCTTTTTCCTCTACCTCTTTTCCATTCATACCTAAGTGAGTTTGACAAATTTCCAGCCATGTGATTGGATTCTGCTTTATATAAGGCAGAGTTCTGTCTTGTGGGTGTTAGATGGAATTGCCAAAAATACACAGCTATTTGTGAGTACATGTACGAGTATGTGCATAGGTGCCTGTTTATGTATGGTTTTGGACACAACGCCCTGGGCCTGTGTAACCCTATAATAAGCAGGGGTAGAAATAGGCATTTGTATTGCAGGAAATACATACTTCACCATGCATTTATTGGATGATTCTAAACATCCATTAATGGAAAGGTCATTTTAAGGTATTTTTTGATGTGAAAATGCACATACATTTTAGGAATTTTCACTCCCGATTTAAATTTTTTTTAGTTTTACTCTGATTTACATGTATTTTATTTGGGTTTTTATTTCTATTTTTATTAGATTCTATTTAGACTTTATATTAGACTTATTTTATTTATTTTATTACTGTATTTTATCTTACTTTTATTTTACACT
>JBBJLS010000148.1:16050484-16075123 GCA_037577275.1 Bryconaethiops microstoma | reverse complement strand
TACAGATGTAGACGACTTAAGCACTGATGTACGTCGCTCTGGATAAGAGCGTCAGCTAAATGCCGTAAATGTAAATGCAAATAGACTCACACAGCCTAACTGACATACTTATCACATATCACTTGCACTAATAGACATTTTATTTTTATTTTATCTGATACTGTTATTGTTACTCTGTTAAAGTTATTTTGATATATTTGCACTATTCTACTGTTCGTTTTTTTAATTTTATTCTTATTGTATATCTTTATTCCTCTTGTTCCCTTTGCTACATTGAGCATGTTTATGACAAAAGAATTTCACTCGGGATGAATAAAGTTCTTTCTTATCTTATCTTATACTTATCTGTAAGCACAAATGTACCAATACGCTTTCATGCTTATGATGTTCAGCTCACTCTGTACACCACACAGGGGACAGGTCACAGTGCAGTTGTGCAGTAATATTTTTTTTAACATTACATTTAGCCTTACACCATTCCCTTTTACCATCACCTCAAATGTGTTTTGGTCAGAAACCCATCTCAAATTCAAAACAATTCCAAATTGCACTGTAGTTTCTTTTAGACCGTAGTTTCCCTAAAGATGAAGTGACATAGACGGGACACATTGTGTCACATGGGTTATTATAGTTTACTGTTCATGTTTTTATTTTACTACAGATAATGAGTGCACTTTTACTTTCTTAAGTTAGATCAAACTACAAAAGATTGATCTTGTAAAGTGCCTATGCGGTTAAGTAAGTGGTAGAACGGAGTGTAAGAAATTCGTTAAAGATTCGTTAAAAAGACTATGATTTCTGGACAAGGCAGGGTTTGCTTTCTCCCTGGAACTCTTAGAGAAGTACAGATGTTGTGACCGGCCAAAAATGTCAAGACTGCCTCTTTGAACTTCATGTATGTTCATGAAAATATCTTTCCAACAGGTAAATTGACACAGTTATCCTTAAATGTTATAATAAGTGATAATAGTGAGTTTCAAATTTGAGACCGCAAGATGAGAAAATACTATAACCTTCAAAGGGCCTTAAAGACTTTTCCTTAGATGATCATTTTTATTTACAGTGCACCAGAGGGAGAAAGGTCACTGTTCAATGTGTGATCATATTGTAATCACCGCACAGGTTACTTATGCGGTGGCCTTATCTTCATCTGTGATGTGACATCATTCCTCCCTCTGCCATCTGTCTCCATGTGCTCCTATCTGCTGGGTGTGATTATACAGAGAGCGTGTCTAAGCCAGCTCACCGTAATGCTATTCTGGCTGACGGGCAGACCTAGTCAGGCTGTCCTCACACTACGTGCGGTGAAATTTGAGCAGAAGAGCATATTCTTCTCATCATGCTCTTCTCTGGTCCTCCCTTCTCTCTCTATCCACACTGTCTTTTCTTTAGAGCTTCCTATTTCAGGGCAGCCTGCCTCTCCTTGCTAGGCTGTGAATAAAGAATTTCTTTGTGATAAAGAGCTGTACTGTACAGTACTGGGGCTCAGTGATGGATACTGTGATGGGAGAGAGTGAGAGCGAGAGAGGAAGGCAGAGATCAACTGAGAGCCACAGAGAGGGTGATGGATCGAGAGAGCTGGCTGACCTCCACGAAACAAGCAGCTCTTACTGCGTTTTAATCGCAGCCCAGCTTTTCAGAGAGAATTCTGTCTTCAAAGCAGCCAGGTTTTGCTGGCAGAGGTAGAGATGAGAATAAGATGACACTGATTCATCTGTCTGCTCTCCAGGTGGGCTCTTTGCAGCCCCTCACACCCTTATTTCATTATACAATGCACGAGGGTGGAAAACGTCAACCATCAGGGCTTACTACATTCAGCCCTTCACATACGCACTTGTTCACTGGACTCAGATTTATTTCTGCTATAACTTTTTTTTTTTTTAGCTTGACCTCTGCAGTGGACCTTGACTGAAGGAACATACCTCGCTTGTCAAGGCTGGGAAGCATCTGCTGCCACAAACTTTCACTTTACATCCAAATCTCTTATATCCAAATAACAGCATCAGCCTGTGGATTTGGTCCAGAAAGAAATGTCAGGGCTAAATATAAGGCACTGTTGAGTATAATTGAGTATGTGAGAGATGAGCTCAGTCTAAAAACCTCTTGACTGGTGGCAGCCATTATAATATGCACCCCATGTAACAGTATCATGTAATCTGATCAGCGACAATACCATGGTCCAGGGCTCCTTCATTAAGGACACCAAACAGTGATAACATCATCATAGTCTGCACTTTCAGAGACCTAAACGTTTCTAAGCATTTTCTTTGTGTATCCCATTGTGTGGAGACACTGACTAGAACACATGTAGAGAAAGCGCGTATGCAAATGCTATTCACTTTGGCAGGCCAGAGACTCTGAGACTCCCACTACTGGCACCAGCTCCAAGCACTGTACTTCTTCAAAGCATCATGGCCCTAAAAAGTTGATGAGCGTTTTTTTGGCTGGGCTGCCTGGGTGAGGGGGACATTAAAAATGCATCTGCAAGAAGACGAAAGAGATCTGGGCCTCCATGCTCCCTTCACCCTCCTTTCCTCTCACCATCCCACGGAAAAGTGCAGCTTTATAAATCTCTTTAGCTTTTTCATGAATGATGAGCAGGTCAGGCTGCCGAAGTGAAATGAACAGGATGCTTCCCTCTGGCATGCAGTTCGGTCGAAGCTGCGAGAAAACAATTGCAGCATTTAATCCAGTCCCTTCTGCCAACAGCTATCATACTCCTTTCAAGAATGTTACAAATGTTTGGTAAACCTTTAGTGATGACAACATGAAGCACGTACACATTTAAAATGACTAGAAAGTGATTTTAAAAAACTGTTTGAAGCTCGCAGTATAATATATAACACTGGTTGCTCACAGAATCAATGTGACTAAGGTCACCACAGAAGGCCGATCATCACACTGTGCTTCATTAAAAAATAAAAAAAAATTGTTCCATAAAATACAAAAAAACTCTTTCAATTCTGTTTTAGAGAGGCACTGCCACAGAGGAATAGAATTTGAAGACACATGTGTATGTTTTTTAAGGAACACTATGAAAACAAAACATATTGTTACATTTTGTGAATGTATTCCAAAATGTAATTAGAACACATTTTAGTATATTTTAAGCCTGTTTTTCTTTTGGGTAGAGATTAAATAGTCTGATTGGAGAGTAAACTGCAGTTAAAATTCACACATCTCCACTTGATACAAGCCAGTTCCTAAAACAGAAGCTGCATTAACCATTAGAAATGTTTGTTATACCATTAGAAATTTTTGTTTTACACAAAAAACATTTATAGCCCTACTACTAGCAGCACTTATAGCCCTTCCATGGGCAGCATTTGCATTTCCATTCATGATGCACATGTTTATGAGTAATAGCACATGAAAGTGGCTCCTGAATCTCACTGTACCATGATCAAACTCTAAGATCACTTTAAATGATTATCTTGATGTTTGTGACGGTAAACAGAAAAACGGTTTTCACAGATTAGCCGTAACATTAAAACCACCTGCCTAATATTGCACAGGCCCCCCTTGTGCTGCCAAAACAGCTTTGACCTGTTGAGATATGAACTCCACAAGACCTCTGAAGGCGTGGTGTGGTATCTGGCACCAAGACATTAACCGCAGATATAAGTGAGGTACGTTGCGACAAGGAGGCTGCTTTGATGAGACTCGTTTGTCCAGCACATGCCTCATATACTTGAATGGACTGTAATCTGAGGAATTTGGAGGCCAGATTAACACCTGCATCATAGTGCTTTTACTGGCTTGCCTTCTTTCCATAGTGCATCCTGGTACCATCTCTTCCTCAAGTAAGCGACACACTTGCATCTGGACGTCCACGTGACGTTAAAGGAAAACCTGATTCATCAGACAAGGCCACCTTCTCTTGTTGCTCCATGATCCGGATCTAACGCTCACTTGTAAGCGCTTTTGAACTGTTGGTGAACGGGCAAGTTGCAAAGCACCGTGTGTGCTGACACATTTCTATCAACTCCTGATGCAGCCTTGGTGAAATCTATGAATCGAGGCCACCTTTGTGTATTTGATCTGCGCTTGACTATAGGCAAACTTTGAATTGGAACAGTACTTAGGCCGTGACTGACGACATTTCACAAGTCCATGAGAATGCAAGTATGAGGAAGAACACATAAGGAAACGCTCAAAGCCTTCACATCAGAGTTGACAGATCTTCCAAACTAAAAGCTTCTAAAATGTGACTGAAACTTCTAAAAGAGTATAAAATAAATGTTGATACCTCTGTATAATATTGTGTCAACAAATCGTGTGAACTGAGGACGTAAGCTTGCTGTGGGTGTGGTTGCTATTTCAGTTGTCAATGTACCATAATTTTAGAATATGCAGAAGGGGATGTCAGGACATCCTTTCTCTTCAGAATGAATGTGCAAAAACCACATGAGTCAAACATGCAGGAAAAAGACAGGCATCTACAATAAAGTTGTTTATGTGAAATCAAATTACTTTATAAGAACATTTCCAAATATAGTAATAATAATTATATATATATATATATATATAAAAGACTGTCATTGCATTGCTTTTACCAACGTGCTTTCCTCTTATGTCTTTAACCTTTGTGTACCCCTCCGTTGTACCTACTCAGTTCATCATGCATTGCCAGGGTCTTGGTGAGACCGGCAATTTCTGAGAAGAGAGATGAGGAAAGATGAGGTTGACAAGGCACCAAAAGCCTCAGAGCTAGATGCCTGACACCCCACTACAGAGCAGCAGCATGTCAAACCCAATCGCAATCAGAGTCACCAGGACCTCTCAGTCCACTTGTCCCCTCAGAGGCTGAGAGACAGAGAGAGACAGGCATCGAGGACAAGTATACCTTTGATTATCTCAATGCCTCATATAAGCTGTTATTGTGCATTAAAAATGTTTCCTAGCATCTCTTGCATTGTTTTGCCTGTATTCAGGTTCTCTCACAGACACACTCTCCCTCAAGGTGTTTTGGCTAAATGTGGTTTACCCAAAACACCTTGGTAGTCTACCTCACTTTCAATTTGACAGAGGATTAGTCTGCCTGCTCACCCTGCTTCCGGGAATGATAGGATTGATCTGCTCCACTCTGGACTCAAACCTTGAGAAGATGCAGAACCAACTGTTATCACAATCAAATACCAAACGTTGGCCTTTTTGCTCGCTCTCTCTCTCTCTCTCTTTTGCACACACAATGAACGCATACAATAGTTTTCACACAGCAGATGTGGGATTTCTGGACAGCTTTGCCTCTTTGGTGAAGAACTGAAAATCTCTTTAAATCAAAGGATAGCAGGTTCAAGGTTAAACCCATCACTTTCAGTGCTTCACAGAAATGTCCAGATTTTATAAATAGCCTCACTAAAACACTGTTCTCTTTCTCTTTCAAAGAGACACACAGACAAATCGAAGTACTTTCAGTGCAATCAGTGCAATCTCCCTGTCTTTCAAAAGAAGAACATTTTACATTTTATATAAATGAACCTGTTATAACATTTTTTTTTTTACTCCATTGTGCAGTGTGTATGCCTGTGTCGCTCATTACTTTAAGGCACAGCTTAAATTTAAATGGCATATGCATGCAGTAAATATTGCTAAAAGCAACCCTTAGATTCAGTGATGCATTTCAGTGAGCAATTTCAGTTTCTGCTGTTTGTGGACACACCTCCCAATGACCTTGTTTGCATAACCTGTCAATCATAGGGTTTATTTTTCTCTCGATCCCACAGAAAATCACAGCTAGAAGTCACAGGAGCAAAAATAGTTGTATGCACTTGTTCCTGCAGGGCAATTTTGCAAAAGCCTTTTTCCGCCTCTCCTTTTTTAATAATTATGGCAAAAAACACACATGGAAGAACCAGTATTTATCTATAAGGTGCCATGTTGTACCTATAGATCTCGTAATGAATGAATGAATAAAAACACAAACAAACAAACAAATAAATAAATAAACACGGTCACCCACTGGGCTAGTTCTGCGTGTACTGTCTTGCATGCCAAGATGTACGTTCTGGCTTTGGGATCTTACGTCACAGTTTTGGCACCAGTCACTGTCACGGGTCGGAACTGATGGAGGCCGGCCCACCTCACTCCACTTACTGACTGCTTGACCAAAGCCTGCGTGACCGGGTTAAGTGCTTGATGAGATATGTGAGAACTACGCACAGAGAGGATACCTATCCTTATAAATAAATCAATCAATGAATAAATGACTAAATGACTAAATAAATAAATAAATAAATACACACATACATGCATAAATTCATACAGAATAAAAATGAAGAAATGCTGCTGAACAAAAAATATAAAACCCTGAAATATATAATATAAACCATAATAAAGCACATAAACCTGAAAAATCTTGACACAAAAAGGAGACAGTGTGTTTTAGCCAGTTAGCTTGTCTGACTAGCAGAGATGTCAGTCCCAGCTCTTTCAGGGATGTGAGAATAGCAATAGAAAGAACAGACAGACAATCACCTTCAAGCTCTAGAAGCAACAGCTCAAACAAAGTAGTGACCAGCACCACAAATGGGAACTTGTATCCTATTATCTACACTTACATTCTCCCACAACACTTGTAATACGCGAGCATAAGGGCCCTAAAGGATGGGCAGACATTGATGTCGGGCAAATTAATCAGTATTAGCAAAAATTCTGCCAAAATAGCACTGATATTTAATGGTTTGCAGACATATACATCTGAAGTGAGAAAACTGTTGGCTTGTTAAGAGTTTTCTCACTTACTTACTTCTGTTAGGGTAACACAAGCTGACATGGTAAATCTGAACACAAAAAACAATCATAATTAAAATAACAAGTGGATATGTTCCATTCCCACATGTAGATTAAGCCTAATATTGAACTATATTGCAGTGGTAATTGTGAATAATCATTGAAAAGTCTTTTTAATCTTGAATTAGGCTTAACTGGGAAAAAGAATACGAATCTGTGTAAGTGGCAACATTTTCAAATCATGGCTCTAGCTTGCATGTGCTGGTGAAACCTTTTGCTGACAACATAGGATGACTTCCCACTCAGAACTAGATGGAAGTAGAGAGGATGTCTCGAGGGAGCAATAAAAATATATCCATTAACGGTTCACTGAAATCTAAAACTGTATCAAGGGAATTCTAAAATGTCACAGCTAAACTGTTTACAAGGACACTGTTAAACACACTAATTGTTGCAACCATTAAAATATAGCAAAAAATAACTGCTGAATGCACTGTTCCCCATCTACATTACATGCACTCTTTTATATGTACTCATAAGACTGCTTATAAACAAAACAGTACACATACAGTACTGTGGAAATAGGTGATTCAATGACACGTGTGTATCAGAACAACTGGTACACATGTCTATCATTGAAACACTTGATTAAGATACAGTTAAAACATCAACAAGAAAATAACCTTGGGTCTGGACTGCTGGACAAGCTAGGAGACCTTGGTTTGCTATTGGGACCCAGCTTTCAGACCATGGCTTTACCTGATGACACTGGCTGTGGGAGGAGACATTGCAAGCAGTGCGCGAAGAAGCAGAAGCGCGGCAAGTGGGCAGGGGTCCATTCTAGGCTAAAAACTAACGCTAACTGGCCAGCTATTGCATTGCAATAAACTGGACTACATCCAACTCCAGCGAACTACTCGGGGGACTTGCGTGTTTACATCAACACTGACTGGTGTATGAACACTGTGCTGGTCTCCAGTTACTGCTCACTGCTGCTGGAGTTTGTGAATGTTAGATGTAGAATATTTATTCACCACAGGAATTCGCCATCATGCTTATAGTCGCAGTGTACATCCCACCCAGCGCTAACGTCAACAGCGTACATTTCGCTCAGCGCTAACACTCGCAGCCAGATGGACTGTTTAATGTTGTTGGACATTTTAACCATGCAAATCTGAAGTCAGATTTCCCTAAATTCCACCAGTATGTGGACTTTGTGACGAGAAGGGAGAGCATGTTGGTGAACAAACATCGCAGGTGTGTACTGTGTTGAGTCCTGCGCCCACCTGCGACTCAGACCACATCTCTGTTATGCTTATCTCAGCGTACAGATTTGTCCATCAGACATGCCAAGCTTGTTCGAAAGCCGATGAAAAGCTGGCCCCAACCTGTTCCAGTCCATCATAGCAGTGAAGCACACGCATGCTCAGAAAGTTCCAGGACACTGGGGCTTTGACTTCAGGAGGGCAAAGCTGTGATCACTATCAGCTGAGCATCAATGGCTCATCAGTGAAGACCATCCAGAGCAGGTCCCTTGGTGTTCACATCACAGAGAACTCTCAACACCAGCTACATCACAGCCTGGTATGCAAATTGTGCTGCATCAGATCTCAAGATCCTACAAAGGATATTGAGGACAGCTGAGAAGATCACTGGGATCTTTCTCCCCTCTGTCACAGACATTTACACCATGTGCTGCTTCTACAAACCCACCAGCATTGTGGATGCCCCCACACACGCCTACCACACCCTCTTCTCCCTCCTTCCATCTGACAGAATGCTCCACAGCATCCGGGACTTCACTGCCAGGATAGGAAACAGTTTCTACCTTCAGGCCATCACACTCCTAAATCAGAACTGAGTGACAAAATGTACTTCACACACATGCGTGCACGCACACACACACACACACACACACACACTGAAATCAACTGCCTCCTTTACCCAAACACACTGCATATATACACCTGTTCTGCCATAAATAAAGAAAACTTACTGACACTGTGAATATCGATTGAAGCAATTTTTTGCACATTTAGCTACTCAGTTGCCAGAATGCAATACGTCACAATACTGTATTCATTCAAACTAGTACTGTTACTGCTCCTCTAGGTTGCACTGTATATTGTTCCATCCTGTAAATGACTGTATTGTTGCTCTTGTGTTTTTTTGCCCTTGCAGACCTACCCGCACTTGTATTGTCTTATGGTGTTTCTATTTTTTCCTTTGTGTTGCAGGAATGTTATCTCATTTCCCTCCGGAATGTGTATATGGTTGAAATGACAATAAACACCTACTTGACTTGACTGAGTCGCACATATCACCTGTATTAAATGTTACACAAAGGCTCTCTGGTGAGTGATCCTTTCATTTAAAACTGTGACAATTTGTTTGACGAGACTTTGATTTTCTGTAGCACATGCTTCGTTCCCGCCACATTGCTTAGATTACTAGGTGAATAAACATGTCAGATTCATTAGGGTGGAAATGTATTGTGGAACTAGATGATGCATAATCATGCATGTACACATGCAAAACAGCCTGCATGGATGTGCTGTGTGCATTCTGGTGGTAGTAGCCTATTGGGTAAAAGACTTGTCTGTGAACCTGATGACCATAAGGTTGCAGGTTCAAACCCCCCACCTTCTACCATTGTGTCCTCAAGCAAGACACTTAACCCTCAGTTGGTTCAGGGGGACTCTCTCTGTAACTAATGACTGTAAGTTGCTCTGGATAAGGGCATCTGCCAAATGCCACTTTACCTTTACAACAACAGACAACCGTTCTTCCACCACCCCACAGATTTTCAAGTGTTCTTGAAGGTAAGAGGTCACGTAATCTCTAATCCACTGCTAGACACAGGATGAGGGAATGAGAACACAGTATCTTATTATGACAGGCTGATGAAGAAGAGACAAGAGATATAAGGACAGAGGTGTTTTGCCATTGAGGCACTCTCCGAAAAATGCAACACATGGCCTCATACAATTAGGTCTTATTCCTGTCAGAACCATCTGATGTGCAGTCAGTGCAATCACACACACATATGCACGCATGCATATAGGCATGCAGTTTGTTTTCTCAGTGAGGTTAAGGTGATCAATACACAGAGTAGGTCATGTAACCAAGAAACCATTCACACACAGGCATTTCTTCTCATCCTTAATCAACTAAAAGCTCTACAGAACCTGGCATGCAGCCAACCACACAAGATTTTTCACTGTCCATGGAATGTACAAATATTTAAATAAAGTGAATCACAAATCATACACAGCAGTGGTATTAACATACAGATTATTCAGTTTGACATGATCATCATTTAAATGTCATTTAAACTAATTCTTAGCAGGATGTAACACTTTTTAATAGCAATCAATACATGTCTTTATTCCTTCACTAAATGTTTTAGAGGCATAGTATACTAAGGTTATCCCGCTCTGAAATCTGACTCTCTCCATTCTGTTAACTGTTCCATACAGCAGTGAAATGGGTGAATACACCTGCTTTCATTTAAACATACACACATACATACATATGAAAACATATACTATTTATGCCCTGTTTCGAACTCTATAGGATCCAAGTTGGATATATAGTCTCTTGATACATCATGCTATTTCTTCTTAACAGTACAATGTAATGCATTGAATAATTGAATGTAATCCTATGGAACCATACTGCAAATTAACTGGAGTTTGAAATCAGTTCACAGGCTGTGGTTACGGTATGCCACTGGTGATGAATGTTCAGTTTGAATTTGCTGCCTGTTGCCATTTAATCTTAAAAAAAATGATGAAACTATGTTGCGGTCAGATAGGCACAGGTAAGAGAACCACAATTATCCTCCCTTTATATTTCTCTAAAAGGGACCAATTTTGTTGATTAGGAAACAATCCAGTCTTTCATTCAAGCATCACAGGTAAGGTCTTTGTTCCAAAAGTCCAAAGCTAGAGGACAAAGGCAAATTCTAATGATCTTTTCAGGCAAACAGGCTCTTATGAAAATTGCATTACCATTTGTTGCACTGCAGGAGAGGAAACACTATAAACACTAGCATTCTTCACAACACAACAAATCATCAGTAATGCAAGGTGCGAAGCGCCATAAACTTTCCAGCACTGTAGGGCCAAGTGCATCACTCACAGATAAAGGATGCCATGACGCCACAAAAGAGTCGCTGCTCACTGGTGACAGCACTGGAGAGGAATATATAATCCGCCCATCCAAGTCCAATGATCTTGCCAGTCAGATGCACAAGACATACAGCCAAGCCCTAACCAAATAGCAGATGAATCACATAACACGTACGAGAGAGAGGGGTAGTGAGTCATGGCTGCAAAGGAAAACAACAGCTGAACTATTATTGTTTATGTATTGCATGATTATCAGCCGTATAGACTATGTTCTTCTTTGCACAATAGCTGTAGGCTTAAATACTGTGGATGCTCATTACAAAGGCCACAGACCAACTTATTCCTTCCTTCTACCAGACAAGGCAAAATTAAGGAAAAGAACACAACTTGGTGTACATCTCATAAACGATTTCCACCTGATGGAAACAGTCAACAGTAATCTCTGGCCAACGGCAGTTAACATTCCTTTCATCTCATCCATGTGTACCGGAATCAAGAGTATTCATGGAAAGTTTAATAGGGATCTTGACACCACACATTGACTGTAGAATAGATCCGACTGCATTCAGCTACAGGAGCATTAGTGAGGTCAGGTACTGATGTTGACTCATCCCTATGGTGTTGGATGAAGCTCCTTCACTCCAGAGAACGCAGCTCCACTGTGCTGCACCCCAATACATGGGGGGGGGGGGCTTTATACCCCTCTAGCAGATGCTTGGCATTGGGTATGGTGACCTGAAAAAAAAATGCTTCACATGCAGCTGCTCTGGAGTGTCCTACTCCATTGACAGCATGTTTCTATGAATACTATAAAAGCGGTCCATGCTAATGTGTCAGCAATAGGTGTACCTAAAATTAGCTGAATTCACTAAGAAGGGGTGTCTGGATATATTTGGACGTGTAGCGTAGCACTTAGTGAACTCTCGGGACGTCGTACACCATCACTAACAACGTTTGAAAAACAACCCTTCTTCTTGCTCCAGATAAATCCTGTCCAGTTTATATGGTTATGAATGGTGCACTGACATTACTGAGACTGAGTAATGTGCACAGCAGTGGTTCTGTTTATACTATGAATTTAGCAAGAGCTACTGAAGACTGAAGTTCACCACCATCAGCTTCTGCTTGTGAGTAAAGTTAGAAAACTCCTTCATAGAGGATTTACCCCTGTGTACAAATTGCACCTCACAAAAAAAGACATTTTAGAGTTCCGCCTTACAGGTCAAAAAGGTCTTACGGGTCTCCAGACACAAAGTCATATTTGTTTGACAAAAGAAGTCACTTTTTGACATAATGAGCAGGCATTTTTGGAGAAAATAAGTCCTATACGATTTAAAAGTCTAACTTTAATTCGAATCTGTGAAACTGGGAGGGAAGAGAAGGTAGCCTATACATAGATTACATTACATTACATTCATTTGGCAGATGCTTTTGTCTAAAGCGCGGAAACACTCAAGTTTCAGGACAGTGTGAGAACCAGAGGAGAGTTGTAAATGCTAAAGTCTTCATGTAAGAGTAGTGCAAGAAGATAGCTAGTGCATTAGGGGAGGAGATGCTCTTGTTCTTGGGATCTACTTGAGAGAACAAGACTTCCACAGAGAGAAAAAAGGAGATGAATGAATATGGATGGAGGGATTTAATAAACTCACCTTTCACTACGCTGTCTTGGTCTTCGCGTGCTGTCCAGGGGTCCGGAGGTGGGCTGCTGCACTCATCCGCGCGCCCGGCGCGGGACGCTGCACGTGTATCCCGGCAAAGTTTGAGTTCAAGCGCCTCGCGGCTGGTTCGGCTTCGCGCGCGCTTTTGGTACCCACAAAGAAAGTGCCACAGGTAGTGTGAAGCCACTGGTCCTGATGCTACTGCTGGAGGGAGTGCAGGTATGAATGGAGCAGGAGATAAATCAGCAGAACTGACTTTACCTCAAAGGCGTCGCTTCCTTTGGATCCATTTAGAGTGCGCGTGATTCGCAGCGCTGCCCTCAGGCGCGTGAAACGAGGAGGAGGAGGAGGAGGAGGAGGGCGTTACACACGCGTGGTCTTCAGGCTCAGCCTACACTGCACCCCCACGCAGGTACCAGCTTATATAAAGAAGTAAGGGCAGTGATGCTCGGCGCGCGTGTAGTAGTGGAGCCCGCGTGCACGCCGATATAATGAGAAGCCTCCGTTGTCTTTATCGTGGCACCGGACAAAGCTGTACACACTGAAGAGCTCGTTTAAACAGACAAGAGTGCTGTTCGCCTCTGCTGCTTGTTCACTCACTCCCTCTCACACTCGCAATCACTCACACACAGGTTGGTATTACTGCATTTGTGAGGACTTTCCATTAACTTGTCTAATATTGTGTCTAAGTAATAGTATACACCTAAACCGAAGCCTGACTTTAACATCAGTAACCAAAAGAGAGTCTTTCTGCTCTATTAGTTTTTCCTGAAATAGAATTTGTGGTGGAAAAAAAAAAACAAAACACATTTCCGTACGAGGACCACAGGTTTTCCGGTATTGCTATCATTATGAGGACACAAAGATAAATACGTGCCCACGTTCACTCACACATATTTTGGTATTACTGTATTTGCAAGAACATTCCTTTCGCTGGTCTAATACTGTGACAGAGTAATGCTACCACTATATCTAAACAAAACCCTGACCTCAACCTCTTTCTGCTCTTTCAGTTTTTTTTTTCTTCCAGAAATAGTTTAATTTGTGGTGAAAACAGCACATTTCAGCACACTGGACCAGCAGGATGTCCACACTTCTACAGATTTTCCAGTATTTTTTTCATTAAGAGAACACAAAAAGATAAATGCGTGCCCACACACACACATATCACCAAATTCATCATAAAGTCTGTAGGAATAAATTTCATCGTGTAGGAGTTTATTTAGTCATGCAGTCTCTCCGCTCTCGAAGGCCCCTTTTTTTTTGCACTAAAAGTTCACTCTCAACTGAACCATGAACTTATAAGCAAATTAAGTAAAGCAACATTTTTTCAAGAAAAGTATCCAGAATGTTATTGAAAAAAACAAGATTTCCAATAAAAGAATCCAACATTACTGAGGCGACAAAAAATTGCCCATGGACTCCCATGAGACTAGAACACTTTCTGTGAGGAACATGTATCTTGTCGTGTTGTCTTAAACAAAGTCAAAATGAATCACTTTTCCACTTGTCCCTCTGCGTTTACAGCCTATTAGCGTGTGTCGTGAAATACAATGGCACTGCTTATTCATACAAAATTTGCTCATGGAATTGTCACATTTTCTCCCATGCATAAAGCCTTGCATTGAATTACAATAATAACAGCCCATTACATGCTTTCAGCAGATATGACAGCTGCTTTTGTGCGGTCTCTAAATACTTCCAGCTCAACACTATGCGAATGCAAAGGCAGAAGAGGAAGCCAAATTTAGCAGAACGCTAATGGAACGGGCCTGCGAATGTGTGGTGGCAGTTTGCATTTGATGCTGGGCTCGTTTTTACCATCCATTTTGGCAGAGGCAGTTGCTCTTCTGTTGTGGCATATACTTCACTGAATAGTGCACATTTGCACTGGAACCACATAGACCTACCATATGTTGCATGCGGGACTTAATGGACTGTGAATGCATCACCCTGATGCTAAACTGGGGAAATGGGCCCACACCTGCCATGTTGTTAAACTTTATGGACATATATGAAATCTATAGTGTAAATGAATCCGCACGGTGGTCTCGGTAACCAGTCTGCACGGTGACATAGAGGTGTTACAAACAGATGCTGGATTATGGCAGGAATTGCATTAGCCATGACATACGATTCTGTGCAAATTCAGCAGAGAGGATGCTTCCTGTATGATTGGGAGGAGGCTGAGTGCTAAATATCTGGTTTCTACTGGCAGTCACTAGGCTGATTAAGGAGCATCAGTAGAGCACCGCATGTACGAACTAAGTATGCTCAGTATTTTAAAGCTCAAGATGGAGTGTTCCTGTACTACTACGAAGGCTGCATTTCACAGGTGAAGGCAGGTAGATCATGCACTTCTAGAAAGAATAATCTAACAAAAACATTAGGTGAGAAAAATTGTATGTGTAGAGCAGGGCTGGGCAATTCATTTCTACAGGGAGCCACATGAAAAATCGGAACTGTGTTGGAGGGTCATACCAATGATAACATGAACTTAATTCTGCTCAATATTAATTTTCTACCATTGTAAAATGCAGTAAATTATATATTTTGATATGCTGCCACTAGGCTTGTCACCACACTGAAATTTCAAACTCGATACCGATACTAAGGATGGTGCTCGATACTATTTTGGATACTAAAGGGGGGAGAAAAAACAAACAATAAACAATTTAAAGTGTGCTCAGGGGTCGTTTTGCCGGTTCTCTGCGGAGGAGAGCTTCGCGACCGGCCTCGTTTGATAAAACTCCCCCAAAAGCGCCCCCAAAACTCCCCCAAAATGCCCCCAAAGCTCCCTCAAAGCTCCACCAAAGCTCCCCCAAATACTAAATTTTAGTATCGATCAGTATCTGAGAATCCATTTTTTGACAACATTATTCATTTGTGTTTATGACCGACATACCTTGGGCCGGACAGGGATACCCAAAGGGCTGTATGTGGCCCGTGGGCCGTAAAATGCCCGGGTCTGGTGTAGAGAGAGCGGAGAGTGATGAATTTCTCCTCTAACAAGTGTGCTGAGAGTGTGATGTGTGTTCCATTATGTGAAAGTTCCTTATTTACAAAATGTTCTTTAGAGAACTAAAATATTTTGTATGACACTTTGTGGTCCACTCTTAAAATCCTCTCTCAGACGACTTGATATGATCATTTTCCTCCACGCTGGTGTCCTTGGCCTGCAGTCTAGCAGTACGTCTGAATCAGAGGCCATGGGCCACTCACGTGACCGTGCCACGAGAGAGGACTGGAGGTGGAGGGCACCCTGTCTGGGCAGTGGCTGAAATCTGATGACAGCCGCGGAGACCAGGTGCTGCCAAAACGCTGCCCTGCCGCTGTGCTGAGGTCAAACAGGACTTCATCCCAGAACAGCCTGGATCTTGCCTCATGCTGCCCTAAAGCTGAACACACCAGGAGAAGACCCAGCTCATTAGGCTGAGAAACAGAGAGTGAGAGAGATGCCATCTACTCTTGCTGGCTCTCCAAAAGAGTCAGTAAGGGACTGGGCTTAATGGAGTCTGTTTTTTAGCTCCAGGGCTGAGCCATATTGCTCCCTGTCAAACGAACCAGCAGATCGATTTCAGTTCCAGCAGTTTTAGCAGCTTTGCTTTTCCAGTGGAATTGTCACAGGAGTGAATGGTGGGGCATAACTGTGAGATATGTTCTTGGCTACAGTGCTTTCAGAGGAGACCACTCCGTGTTCTCTTTCTCTCAAAAGCTTAGCGACTGATACTGTCTCTCTTACTCTCCTGCTGTCGTTCTGTCTCCCTCTATAAAACCCCTAATGGCGAACTGTCACTGTGTGTCAGTTAAAACTGAATGAGCAGTACAGACTGTTCTGTGCTCCTAGCTTTATTAATGCACTCATCTCTTTTCAAGACGATGTTTGTTTATTTTGACATGGCAATTTTGTTTTAAAAATGTAACATTCACAAGTCCTTGATGTGTTCACAAAAAAGACATGGCCTTTTATATGGTTGCAAATGTGACAATTTGCGGAAACGGGCCCCCCAGGGTAAGACCTCCCCTCCTTTTTCAGGCCTGGTGAAATAATGGAGCCATATCTTATCTTCACACATTTGCTATGGTTCAGTTATTCTAAAATTTCAGTACTTAATTCAACAAGGAGGTTTTAGGGTCAGATCATATTATATTTTGCCACTGGGAATAGTGACCTATACATTTTTGTTTAAGGATATGATAAACTTGGACATTTGGACGATCTGGCATCAACACTGACTTTCTATTTGCTTTGAATGCTATTGCTTTCTAATATTATGCAACATTATGACAACAGCAGTTTACTATGATTTGTCTTTTGTCATATTAAAATGAATTAGGATCATTAAGACATTAATTAATAGAGGCGTCAGTTCCATTTTGAAATATCTTTAGTGCAGCTCTTTGATTAATAACACACATTTTGAATAATACAAAGACTGGAAATGATTTGACATCAGAGGTGGGCAGTTTAGGTCCAGAAAGTAGCAATACTCCCCACGATTTAGTTTGAGCTGCCTTTTTACTCTCTGCGTACAAATTGTCCGTTCCATTTACCTTAAAAAAATAACCTATAAATTATACATTTTATAAAACCCGGATGACAAGTTTATGCAGGATTCACCAGGGGAGATTGTTACCCCAGGCATGGGGTCTTATAAGGGCAACCTAAACGTGAATTTCATTTCCAGCAAGTTACAGATGTTCTATCCAGAGAGAGTCAAATCTTGTTTCAGAGGAAAGCAAATGTTGTGTTCAGAGTCTCTCCCAAGGCATCCAAGAACATTCATCTTTCTTACACAGCAGGACCTTGAACCCCTATTTCCAATGCACTAGCCTGGAGTGTTATCCACTACTCTATCTAATTACTTGCTCTGAGAAAATACTAGCTCTTTTTTAAGTAGATGCTCTGAATGAGTGTGTATGTCTGGCTTTTTCTTTTTTTTTTTAAACAATAAACAGGGGCAGCTGGTGGCCTAGTGGTTAGGGTGTTCGCCCTGCGATCGGAAAGTCGTGGGTTTGAATCCCAAGACTGCTAGTGGCACCATTAAGCAAGGTACCGTCCCCACGCTGTGTTCCTGGCTGCCCACTGCTTCACTTGGTGAGTGGTTAAATGCAGAGAAGAATTTTGTGCTGTTCACACTGTGTGCTGTGGTGTTTTCACATATGACAGAATGGTCATGTACACACAATCAGAGTTTACAATAGTCAGAGTTGACTGAGGTGGAATGTAGATGGGGCACTTATGAGTCATAAAGCTTGAGGGACCTATGCCAACCTTATTCACAGGGTGAGACTCACTACAGAATAAAGTTATTATACCTACCAACCAACCGAAAGGCCTCTGGTGCAGTCTAAGGGCAAAAGAGCAGGAACACAAGCTTCTACAGAGAGACGTCTAAAACTTCTATCTGTTCACATGCCTACCTCAGCGTTGCTGTTTTGGGTTTCTCAAGATTGACCTTCTGTAACTTCTCCTTCTCCTCCTTTAAAATGTGTTCTGCCTGTGAGACGCCTTCCAAATGGGCTCTTATTAGAAGTTAGTGAAACAGATGTCTTCACGGTATACAGCTCAATTCATATTGCATTTAACTGAGGGTATTTTGTCAAGAATGATTCAGACTGGCACCTCATATTGAAGAAATGGAACCATAAAGTGCTGCTATGTGTTGCTGTATGAAAGTCAGTGCTTTTTAAGTAGCTTGGTAATTTTGAATAACTAATGTCAATCTGTTTTGATGTGGCTCGTGCCTTTTTCTGTTTGTCTGTTGGTGTTTCTTGCCCTCTAGTGGACTTTTTGTGTCTTTGATATTTCTACCATTCTCTGTTTTAATATATTTTCAATACCACTAATATTCTACTGTATTTTTTTCTGGACCAGACATTAAAAGCTGTCACAGGTTGTATAAGGGTAAGTATTTGAGTCTTATTACAACAATATTCTGTAAATACACTGGACATGTGGAAACAAAAAAGAACTTTTACAGTAGGCTAATTTCATTACTGGTGGATAATGAGAATTGTCTTGGAAGATTATTGAAAATGAATACTTATACTCTCAGTCAATTACATTTCTAATAGAAAAACATTAAGCATTAAACCTTACAAATCTAAAAAAAACATGAAAACATTATCCTTTTACCCCCCTCACCAATTGGGTTCCCAGTCATTTCATATATTTATTTTCACATTTCACTGTAGAATTAAACTGGCCATAACTGTGCTAATTCATCTTTGTTTAAGGACCATTACCGCCCATTAGTCACCAGACCACATGCTGATTTTGACAGAGGACTCACAATTTCATTTAACCATAGTTTCGCTAGATTTTCCAGCTCTGCACTGAAAATTCAAATAGACAAATAGGGTAATGACTGTGAGATTAGAGAGTATAAGAAAGCGTATTTATTTTCACGAAACAATATTTCAAGCAGTGGGAACTGTAGTCAAATGTCAATAATATTTCTGTTATGAACTGACAACATTGCAATGTTGTCCCTGTGCTAACATGCATATGACAAACAAAGCTGAAACTGAACTGAAACTGAAACTGAACTTAAATAGCTTTGATGGTCAGTCACTTCTCTCTTTGTATTGTTGTCCACTAGATGGAACTGGAGTGCTTTGCATGAACTTTTCAACATTTGAAATTGCAAAAAGCCATAGGGGTTGCCTATTTTGAGACATTCAGATACAATTATATAGTTTACTTATTATTTATGTTTCTACCAGTTTGCAAAATGTGCTTTTTTTTATTGATAATTGATTAATAACTGAGTTACTGATGAGCCATTTCAATAATTCTAAAACAAATGAAGCATCCTTTTATCAGCAGAAGCATGTTTGCTTCTGTTGACTGTATTCTAACGATAATGAGATCACTATTAAATAACTGCCCAGACCTCAGTGAGTGTAACCCCCTAAAGCTATCTATGACGATTCAGACGGCTGCTTTGATGCTGCTGAGTGCAACTCCAGCTCATCACTGATGGATCCTGACTGTGATCTGCTTAATGTCGCAGTCAGAGCTGTCTGCAGGATGACATAAGTGATGAGCAGATAGATCTGGCACCATCACACACCAAGTAATACACATTGCAGAATGCACTGGCAGGGCCAGAAAAGGTGGAGTGCAGGACTTTCTGCTCATATTTTTACGGTCCATTAGAGTCCATTGTTTGAGTGCTGTCTTTTCCATTTCAGTGTGTGTAATACAGCAAAGTCTGTCAGAAAAACAAACCTTTGGTCCGTCAGGTTGGGGTATGTTAGACTTTCCTAATGATCCAAGAGTGGATTGTCTGTAAAACCAGCCTATAAATCAACAAACCAAGGAAATAAAAAAATACAAGGAAATACTTGGAGTTCATAATCTCAGGCAGGCCTTTCAAGTGTGTAAAGCACTCATTTTTATAAATCTCAGTGAAAGTGCAGTTGGACCAAAGTCTAAACATTTATGAGGAATCTTTAACTGCAGCATCTCGGGTTGCCTGCACCCTGCTAGCTGGCGTGGATGTTTCGACCCAGTACTCACACGTCTTCCTTCAGCTCAGAGTCTAATTGCATTAGTGGTTTGGGGGGAACTGAGTGTCCTGTGGGACTTTTCAGGAATGGCTGTCTGGGTCTCCTTCTCTGCAGTGGGGGAGGAGGGACTGGCTCTGAATGCTTCAGCAGGATGCTGTGCAGTTTGTTTGGCAAAACTATCAAATTTGATTACCTGCGAGTGCGAAGATGGTTATGCTCTTAATTCAAACAGCCATAGTTTCTGTAGACAGTTGGCCTTTATTTGGGATTTTCTTGCACAAGAATGACGTATCAGCAAAGATTTTTGTGTGTGTTTGTTTTCTATTCTTTGTCTGATCCTTGTCTGACAGTGTGATTTATGTGTCCCAGCTGAGCAGACTATAATGTTGATGCTGAGAATCTGTTTCTAGGTTATGTCCCAAGTAAACTAACCTCACTGGATGATTTTTTTTGTTTCACGTACTGTGATGCACTTAAACATATATTTTTGTTAAACTGATAGAACATGCTCTGAAATAAAAAGAAGCATAGAAATACTGAGAAGCCAGGTTCTGCCGAGTCGTGGCTACAGAGCCAAAGAAGTCTTGACTGTCTGCTTACATCTTGCGATGTGATTGGTTAGTTGAATCTGGCCCTATGAGTGGCTTATTGAGTCCTGCAGTACAATAAAAAAAAAAAACTGTTGACTTTTTAACTAATGAAAGTCTATTTCAAATATCTTCATATTATTAAACACACATAAAGGAATTATTAAAAAGTGTTGCCAATCTATTTGTTTGAAATTCTTTTTATATGTCAAATAGCTATTTGCTGTTAAGGGTGATATTCATTGTCAGAATTAGAATCATAGTCTCTAGTAGCTGCTGTTTCTACATATACATATTGAGAAGGCACTCTTATCTTAATTGCAATGGTGAATATCTTACCCAAAGACATGGTACAGCAGTGGCATTCCTGGGGAAGTGAGCACCTCTGAGCCGTGTACAAGGTGATGATGTTATCCACTATGCCATCCAATTATTACAACTAATGGGCAACTGAATAAAGAAGCTAACATGGATAGCTAGTGTGTGGATTCAGAACATAAACCTCACTTTGCCTTGACCAGTGGAAGGTGTTTGCTTGTGAGCCCATCTGGCATTTTCTCAGCCCTCCTAAAGTTCAGAAACACTACTGCATAACTAACTCAAAGAGGCACAGAGGCTGAAGTGCTGTACTGTTAATGGTTTTGAGAAATGGGAATGCCTGTAGAGTGCCTAATGAATGGATGCAGCTTTAAGGGCCATCTTTTCCTGCTGTGTTCCTTATATCATTTCAGCACTAGTAGTGCTTCGGTCTCTGTAGTCAACAGTCACATTACAGAAATATGCTCCAGTATGCATTGCTGTCTTGTTGGAATAACATAAGTGATTTGTCAGTCAAAGACGGACAGTGTTTGCAGTGCAGTAAGAACACCATCCACAAGCTTTTATTACTCTGTGTAAGTCATCAATAATTTGACTTTGGGGAGGAAAGCATAATTGGTTTGAATGATAATCAAATAATTACTCCTATAAGATGGCAGGCAGTGCTTCAGTGCTTCAGCCTTAGAGCTTGCACTAACCTCCAGGCCTTTCACATTCCAGCCTTTTTAACGCTCTGGTTTGAATCAGTGGTCACATAAAAGAAAAAAGGATTGGACTATAGTGTGGCAGCAAGCAGGGAGAGCCTGATTTTGACTTTTTCTTACAGGCCCCAAGTCAATTATAAAACTCTGCTGCTAGTGTTAATGGTCTTGATAAGCCCCGATTTGACACAAGATCCATTTGGTCCTGCTTAGGTGACAGAAAACTGGAAGTGCTCTTGAGCGTGACAGCTTTGGGCATGCACATAAAGAGAAATCTAGTCATGAACGGTGACAGTGTGAGATCTTGCCTTCATTGGAATGACACACGTTTTGTTTGTTAACCCCCAGTGCTCACATTTGAAAAGGCTTGGGGGACCTGAAGTGTTGTGGACATGAAAGCACACAGCTGAGGCCTGTGATCCCTTAATGTCAGTGGAGATTCAACAAGAGTGTTCTTTATTGTTTATATGCCGATAAAAGTGATGCATTGAATTTACTTGATTGAAATGTGTACCCGAAATCTTTATGACGTGAACTATAGTAGCACTCCATCCTGCCTGCCAGAGCTTGCAAATGATATATGAGGTAAACTGGAAGGCAACAATATATGGGATATGTTCTGCTCTGTGGAGTTTCCCTGTGTGCAGGGAGCTTATCTATGGTCAAAGGGGATAATTAGATTGGTAGAAAAATAATGTAAGTGCCACTATATATACACACTGTTGAATATGAAAGTTAACATATGCACTGTCAACATTCTGTTCCCTTCTCTTTGCTGGTCTTCAGGTGCTCATTTTTAT
This sequence comes from Bryconaethiops microstoma, assembly GCA_037577275.1. Classification (NCBI taxonomy): domain Eukaryota; kingdom Metazoa; phylum Chordata; class Actinopteri; order Characiformes; family Alestidae; genus Bryconaethiops; species Bryconaethiops microstoma. The sequence continues at coordinate 16,052,676 of JBBJLS010000148.1, read as the reverse complement.
CATGTTTCAATCAGTTATTTTCCCCTGTGTTCCATGTCTGTACAATGGCCCTGCTGTAAATCTTACTCTGGTTTCCATGTTTAACTTGGCTCTGTGGGGTCATATGTAACCCTGTGATTAATGACATCCAATAAAGTGGATGAAAGGAAAAATGTCTGCATTGTAGCTCTCTCTTTTTGTGAATATACTTTTACTGATGCAATAAGAGAGCTCAGACTGATTTTCTTGTTTTCATGGTTCAGTTGTTCCTTTTTAGGTGAAACAAAAATGTCATTTAAGTATAAGCACTTGATTCCAAACAGGTCAAACAAGAGTCAGAAAACAGATAAGAACGAAGACTTTATGTAGGAAGATTCTTATGGTCAGTGTCAATGGTGTCTAACCTGTAAAACTGTCATTGACAGCTTGTAATGAACTTTTGAGTCATATCAAAAGAAGGTCATGATTCTTAAAAGTGAAAAAAGCAAAAGGATAAAAGGATAATTGAAGAACAAATTTCCAAAACTCACTCAGTCAAAAAGCATTTTTTTTTCCGGAAAATTGCGTTTGTTTTCAGAAAATTGCATTTCACCTATTGGAAAGCAATACTTACAGGAAATAATTTTTTTAATTGAAATTTTACAATTACTTGTCATTTTTCAATGTCTGTTTCTAAAGTGCAACTCCTGCACATTTTAGTATGGGCAAATTTGTTTAAAAAATATAATCAAAACAATTTTTAAGTAAATCGATATTTAATGTCACAAAATTATGTACACGTTTAATATTTATGTTCTACTACATGGCACAGCATAGAGTCAATCACAGCTAACTGCATAAAAATTGTAAACATACTTCTCTCTACCAGTAAGTAAGTCCCACTCGCGACTGTGTGAGTGGACTGAGTGAGTTTTGGAAATTCACTTAATCTTGTACCGTATTATGCAAGGACTGTGTGAGTTTTGGTCGGTTATACTATTGCACATAAAGAGGTAATGTAAAAATATGCCAATAGTGGTGTTACCTAAAAAAATCACAATAAATGGACTGAGTAAGGTTTGGAAATTTGCTCTTCAATCACCCGTGGTCATTACACATTTTTAACATGTCAACGCTTGTTTTCACCTAAAGAGTTCTATATGGCTCTAAAAACAAGAACTTATTACTGCTGAAGGGAAACAAATTTAGGATCTTTAAAGAATGATGTACACCATCATGGAAAAGAACAAATTACTCATTCAAAAGCCAATATAGGCACTAAATTCATTTTTTCTTTTTTAAAGAATCCTTAAATAAATAGTTTTTAGTAGCATATGTCAAAGTCGCTGCAGATCTGCGGCCAAAACATCACTTAACTATCAGCGATTAACATGGGAGGAATTAGCCAATGGTAACCATGCCATGCTCTCTTATCTGATATTCCAAATCAATTTGCCGTGCAACTGAGTGAAGACAATAGCTAAAGATTGTGAGCTACTCCCTCCTGGACCATCAGCAAATGAGGCTTCCTGCAACGCTGATGCAGCACGTTAACCCTGCTCATCTCCATTACAATATCAAATAGCGCCTCCAGCAAGAGAGGCTGTCAATTAACATAATCCAACCATTAATGCAAATGCAAACAGGTTAAGGATTAATTAAACAATTAGAGGAGGGAGGAAGGAAGGCTAAGCAGAACCCCCCACACCCCCCCGCACCCCCCCCACCCCCCAGCCCCAACCCCAAAGGCGACACCACTTCCTCTGCATGATATCAGCAGCGGGCCACTTCAAGGAGAACTGAGGAGCTTAGGAGTGAGAGTGCTACTTCTGAGGAAGAGGAGGGTTCAAAGATAGTGTAAACAAGGACAAACGGAAAGCTCTGTATAAAGCTCTTCTCTACAGTGTGCAGGTCATTTGGGCAGCCTTAGAGGGCCACAATAATGCACCCTTACTTACTGCCACCCTCCCTCCAACTCTCTCAACACATCTCCGTGCATTTCTCGCCCCTTTTTCCCCATCTGGCATCTCTCACCTGCAGTGAACAAGCGATCTTCCTCTTTCCCAGCCTTTTAAATACAATCACACATGGCTGCTGAGAGCTAGATAATTGGCAGCATGGAATGAGGAAAGGTGGTGAATGGCAGATAGGGGGAGGGAGACAGAGAGAGAGAGACAGAGAGAGAGAGACAGAGAGAGAGAGACAGAGAGAGAGACAGAGAGAGAGACAGAGAG
>JBBJLS010000148.1:15979171-15993496 GCA_037577275.1 Bryconaethiops microstoma | reverse complement strand
CAGTAGATTAAATTAGGTGTGTTGATTATGGAATTGTATTCATTCACCCAATGACTGGAGGCACTGAGCAGAAACCTAGATCCAAACCTGTGTTCATCTAACCAGCTCACAAAATATTGACTACTTTTTAGAAAAAATAAATCTTGATACTTTGGACTGCTTTCTTGTTTGTTCGCATTTATTCTAATATTCAGCTGTGTTTTTGCTAGCAGAAAGAAGCCCACAGCTGATATAAGTGACTTCAAACAATTTGCATAGGTGCCTAAGACTTTTGCACAGTACTGTATATATATATATATACTTATATGAAGTTTAATATTAGTATGCACTGAGAAATATGAAAGCCTCACCAGATCCCTCCTCTCTCTCACTGGAGAGGCTCCACTGCATTAGTTATGTTGCTATTATCGATCTCCTCTATCTCGCTCTATCTGTATCTGGGTCCTACAGCTGCAGGTGAAGTGGGGACAATCTTCAATGTGAGGAGCCAGGAAGCTCCTCTGAGGAGAGGAATGACTGTTTAAAAATGTATTTTGGCTCCTTCTCTCAAGCTTTGCGTGCAGGGCTCAGCGTGACCTCTCTGAGGGCCTGATTGAGGCTCGATCCAGACACAAGCTACGTCTCCCACCTTCACCACAAGATGGAGTTGCAGTGAAGAGGGTTGACTTGAGCAACACTGGAAGACCTGTTAAAGGAATTCCAGTATTGTTTAACCTAATCTCTGTCTGCTGTGTCTGTATTGTGTGGTTCAGCACCTTACCAATGGCTTCTAAGTGCAGACTTTCATTTTTTTACTTAGTATAGGGAAACGTGTTGAAGTGATTGTATCCAATCATTTGCTACAGAACACTGCTGGAGCATGTTTTTTAAATCCTTGAGTGTTCACCAGTGTTGATTAAAAATGACTTTGTCAAAGGGTACTACAGTGGAATGTGTGTGACATCACCTAAAAATGTCTAGTTGCATTGCAATCATCTTATTCTGTTCAGAGGAAGTTTTGCAGAGCCCTCTCAGAACAGGCCAACTCCGCAGAAACTTATTCAGTCATAACAGAAATGGTTCAAGGTATGGAAGGGAATCGGCCACGGCCTCATCAATATATGAACCCAATTGTGTAATTATTGGGGGGGGGGTGGTTACAGTACATTTTATCAGTCACAGCTGCTGTGTAATCATGTCTGCTGAGGTCAGAACACATTGAGGAGAAATGAAATGAGACCAGTGTTCAGGGCAGCTTTTCTTCAACACAGCAGGAAGCTGGACCCACACCAAGGCTTGATAATAGGCACTTTTCTCATGACTCGTACTAAAAGACAGAAGAGCTTATTGATGAAAATATGAAGCTCTTCAGTTTTTCCTCTGACTCTGCTGAAACAGCCAGGTGGTCCATCGACAGTATTTTTTTTTTTTCTTCTGCAGGAAGTATTCTTGTCCATTTCTCTGTGAATGTGTATGAGGGAGATCTTTTAAAGACCCTTTTCCTTTTCAAAATGCAAGAGTCTCCAAAAGCAGCAAAAGCATAAGAACACTGGTGTTTGGTATGCGGGTTAAACAGGCATACTCAAGCATCTAGTGGAGGGGTTTGCACACCTAGGACAATATTTAACATCATCTAAAACCGCTACATTTTGGACCTGACCTTCACTTAAAAAAGGGCCCATATCAAGAGGAGACGTGAATTCCTTTCAGAAACTAAATTTGAAGAAGTATATGAACACGATTAAAGCTTCAGCACTTCACTCTCCAGTTCATGCAGTCCATATGTGGACAATAAGCGGTGAAACTGTCTAAAATATGATTTCAAAACATATTTTTCTAATTAATAACGAATTCACATATATCCTGAGTATTACTATTGAACAGTGCATTTGATTAAAACTCAGGGCAGCAAATCAGAAAAGTGTCATTTAGCTAAATAGATTCTACAGGATACAGAGAGGTTGGAAAGTGTTTTTGATGCATGAACTCACACACATTTCCTAAGTAGACCTCGAAGGAAATAATAAAATATAGGTTATGGCTCCTTTGATGTCTTATTGACTATATTATCACCATATTTGTGTTTTATTTCCTCTCTGGTTTCTAGAAAAGGACTTTAGACTTGAAAGGTAATGTGATGAAAGATGAATAAGTGAAGAGGATTGAATGCTGTGCCAGTAATATGGCTTGTCAGGCTGTAGCTTATTTGCAGCGTCTGTCTGACCTATTTTCAGCACTAAGCATTATGCTGTCAACAAGACAGGAGAGATATCTGATATGGCTTGGTATAAAATCTGGGAAATCTGGTCGAATACCCTGCATTTGTCTGGAAAATGGAACACGTCCTAGAATATTTCACTGTATCTTTCATTGAATAATGAGTGCATCTGTTGTTATCTGGTCAGTCAGGTATAGGCCAAGATGGAGAGAACCTGCAGGAGGTCAGTATGTAACACTATCCAGAACAACATATTACTGTCTAGATGATTCACAAAGGCACAAGATAAACTAAAAACTATTCTTGAATCTGTAACCATCGCTCATTTTGAAAGAATGCTTATCTAATCAAAAATCTGTCCTGATAATGCTTGTGGAAATGTTAAACCGTCTGTTAGTTTCCATCTACTAACTTGATGGACCTAAGGGAGGTCAGGAGATATCCTTACAAATGGATAAACCTAGTACAGCAGGAAAGGATCACAAAGTTGTTTGACACCACTGGAAAAAAAGAGTCTTCTGTCTTAAGGTTGACCTCCTCTTACATTAGCTCTTGCTCTGATGCCATTTACCCAGAGGTGTAGCCAGAACTGTTCTGCTTGGGTTGGGGTGCTAGACATTTTATCAGAGTGGTACTCGGCAGATTATGATAATAGCTACATAATCTGAGTGAATATAATCACGTTACATGCATAGCTGTTGGATGCTCTAATGGTCAGTGGACCAAAACGTTGCCAAGGTACAGTGTGCCCTCTCTTCTATACGTGCGGAACTAAAATTAAATTCCACAACAGAGCTGTAACTTAGCAACTGAATTAGCTCATGTTCAGTGATGATGTTCAGCCTTGTAAGTATGGGAACCACAACGGTGCAACTCAGTTCAACTGCCTAAAACACCCTTAACCCTTAGAACACAAGCTGCATAACCCTAGAATGTGATCCATGCCTGAAGCACAACAAAAGGTAAATTGTCATCATACTGTAACCCCAGTTTGTGTTGACGCATGAGGTGTAAAAATGCAGTCACACCCAAATGCCCATAAAGAACAAAAATGTCTAAATTTCTTTTAACATGGCTAGCTGGAGTTATCCTTGTGGTGTTGGTTTTGACAAATGATCATTAGCTATCCAGCTGTCACCATGCAATGCCTTTGCATCACTCCACTTCTGTGGGTGGTCCCTTATTAAAAATAGCCTATCAGACCCTTCCATTTTCCTGCACTAAATAAGTCGGTCAAGTTATTTTTTTGATCCGTAGTCTTTTTTTTTTTTTTTTTTTTACCATTTTGTTCTTTGGATGGTTGTGGCAACAGTGGAGGACCAAGCTTTAAACAGAGGGAGCAACAGAAGAGGGCTCTAACTGGGGGTCTCATTGACCTTCCTGATCACCATATAGCTCCACTCTTGTATTTACCATGCTCACATTGATGAGTTTATCTCAAACTCTGAATTACCCTCCAGCATGGATGGCATGAATACACTTGGTATAGGATATAAGGAAGCCAGCTTGGCTGTTTAGGCTGGACGTAAGTGTGAGGATGGTTTTGCAGAAACAAAAGCAGAACCTCTGAACTAGAATATCTGCTCGTCACAAATTCAAACATTTTGCCAAATACTACGAAATTATTCATTTGTTTTGAACGTTACATTTTGTGAATTGTTGTTTCTAAAAACAAAACTGGTCTATTTATTTATTCATTCGTTTGTTTGTTCGTTTGATTGTTTGTTTGTTTGTTTGTTTAGCTCATTAACAAAATGCAACCTTCAAAAAACATTCTGTTATAGATTGCTTGAAACCTGATTATAAGATCAGTCTCAGGAATGTAGCTGTGGGATTCATCTCCATTGTTCATGAAGTTATTTACAGTTATTTGTTATGTACAGTTATATATACACCAACTAAGGTACAAAATCAAAGTTGAAATACGTTTCACCCAAAGAACGTCATTACGTCACATTCTCTCATTCTGTAACTGCTGGTTGTGTTTAAAACTAAATATTTATATTTAATATATATTTATGCTAAAATTAAATAAACCTTACTTTACTTACTTACTTACAGTACACTTTGATTTCCAAGTTAAGCTGAATAAAGTGGACCTTTTTGACAGTGGCACTGTGTGTTTGTTTTTCCCTCTGAATTTCCAGGCCACTGGAATATCTACAGTTAGCCATATTGCCCGCCCATTAGATCACAGTGTATACTGCTGTGAGATCAACATCCAGTTTTTCGTGCCAGTTTTTGATGTTGTAAGGTATCTATCTGTCTATCTATCTATATTAAGACAATTTTGATGAAACAGTGATGATAAAGAAACATAAGATGGGTAAATGCACTGTTATGGTTCTCTCCATTTCTTTGTCCTATTTGAGTGTGGTGACAACAGAGGTACTAACCCATACTGGAGTCACTGGGTGGATCCACCTCGTGCGTGCAAGTTCAGGGCCATCCTGTTGACAGTGGCTGCCTTTACTCTTGATCCCAGTCCAGAATGTGCTAGTGCTCACAATCAGATCTGTCATTTCCTTTCATTTCCTGGGTTGCAGATTTGATTGGATATTAAGCCTGGTTAAGATCAGCTCTACTCTGAGAGCAGAACATGATCCCACTCAGGGTTTTCACTGCACTCTGAAACTCATAAAACCCTTTTATTGGCAATTTCGTTTTTGACATATAACGTTTTGTAACTTAAAAGACAGACAGCATGAAACGCTGGGGAAAATGCTCACAGAAATGCAGTCTTCACCACTTTTCTTTGACTTCTTGACTTGTTATGTTCAAGGGTTTCAGGGTCTCCTCAATGGGAAAGATGTTAACCTATCACATAGAGCCCTCATACATATACCCAGAGTCTTTGGGCTGGATTTTCTTCACTAAATCAGACCAGTCAGTGCAGCTGAGAGCGAAAAGAAGTTCACCTGCAAGACTATGCCTGCAAGTGGTCCAGCTCTGCAAGCAGGGCATCTGTTTTTTGAAGAGGTACAAAAAAATTTGATAACCATTTCAAAAATGATTAATTCATTATATGTTTCTCATTTAAAAACTTCCGGAAATGGCCTCTGGAACAGATGTTAGAACAGATGTTGAACAGAAGGAAAAATGAATCCCTATTGAAACTAATGGGTCTCACAAGTATCAGAGGAGGATCATTACAGTGAGGCCGTAAAACAAGTGGTGTTCAAGCCTGGTCTTGAAAGGCCAGTGTCCAACATGGTGTGGTAATTTCCCCACTTAACTGAACTCATCTCTTAATTGTTGTGGTGGAAGTGAGGGTGTTGTCATATTTTTTTGGTGCATGACTATGTAATTATGCTCTGTCAGGTCACTGCTGTAGTGCACTGGACTCCATATTTTACTGAGGTCACATGGGTGGTCTGGCTGTTTTCTGGAGTGAAGATCAATGCTCATTGCACTTCATGCTTTTACATTTTGGGGCCTACCTGTATGCTGGGCTGTACTTGGCATCTGTAAGACCATTGAAAGAGCTTTTTGCACATTAAAATCATGCACATTTTTTGGACTGTAGACTTTTACAAGAGTAACCTTTGTCCCACCTGGAAGCTCGGCTTCCGTATGTAATGAGCTCTGGAAGGGGCTGGACCTCGAAACAAACTGCCAGTACTGACACCTAAGTGTGAATGACTGGCATCATCTCAAACATGGAATGATCTGCCATTTAATACATGCTCAGAGCTGCGATGAAGTCTGCAAAGCTTGCATTGGCATCGGTGGCTTGGTAAAATTTGCAGGTTTTATGGGCTATTTGGTATTTAGAAAATAATCTGAGTTTTCTTGTATTCACAAAGTTCACTGTCAACACCAAACCATTTAGCAGCTGGTTGTGTATTGTAGGAGCTGGAAATGATTTTTGAGGCAGAAGATGGAAAGTAATTCTAAATAGATTATTGCCTCAACTTGCTAATCCTTTCATATTTTCTCATTGCCCACAAAATACTTTAAATAAATGTTGCAGTTTAAAGCAGCTTTTTATGAGTTATTAAATTTGAAATAATATTTAACTAATATTACAAGCGATTCCAAATGTTTAAACCATTGATCTTTAAACCTTTAAGAGTCCTCTTTTTTTGTCATTGCATTATCACCTCTTCTGCTTTCCATATCAGAAAAATAATCAGCTGCTGCTGATCATCTCCCCACATCGGATCAGTACAAGAGATCCAGAGTGCAGTGATTCATTACCATGTTGACTCGGTTTCAGTGTGACCACTAAAAAGCACAATAAAGCAGCTAATAATAAAAAAAGATGACTTTGGGGTCACTGATCTGATCTTGGCTTTATGTGGCCTGATTCCCTTAATCATTCAGTTGAGGTCGTGGAGCCTATGGTGCGTGCCATCATAATTGTAGAGCTACAGCTACAGGCATGCTAAAAGAACTCACTATGGACAGAACTTACTTGTGAAAGAGTCTTTTTTTTTTAAATTAAATATTTAAGCCAGGAACAATCTAGGAACCTTTATTTTTAAGCATGTTGAGGATTTCTGTACAGACTCCAAAAAGAAAGATGGTCTTTGAGATTTGGCTTAACACAAGATTCCTTGCACAGATGCTAAAGGACAATACCTTTCCTTAATACCCATTCCGGCATGCTGAGAGAAGATGGGGAAGTAGATCATGGGTGTGTCAGCATGCAGTGCAGGATCAGGAAATGGTTCCCTGGTGTCATCTCCCTGCGCGCAGACTGCTGTGATTATCGGCCTCTTCACCATAATGAGGCCGCCCAGATTTTGGCACATCGGCTGTGGGCGAGGTCCAAGGCGAAGGGTGGTGTGCTCTGACAGTTTGGAAAACAGACATGACTTCAAAGCGCAGAGGGGTTGGCAAATCATTCGTAAAATGGAGCGAGGGACAAAGAAAGTGAAAGAGAGAGAGGGGAGAGGGAGGGCAGGGGGATGTCTGACAAGTTAATCCAGAGAGGGTGGGCAGGATGGAGAGAGGGGGGGTTGGGCCCAAATGCATTATTCCTTGTCCCCACCATTCACATGCTGTTGAGGGTCTGTCCCTTTCCTTTTTTTTAAAGCATGGTGATGGAGAAGAGACTTTAGACCCATGTTTCTTCCCTATGGTGCGAGAAGACAAGTATGAGAAGAAAGTGTACAATGCCTTCAACATTCAACTCTAAATGGTCGGGCAGGGGAGAAAAAAAAATCCGAGAACACTTCCGAGAACAGGGAGGGGACTTGGCCTGTGTGAGATTCTCGTAAGGACACTAATAGAATCCATGATATGAAGTCCAGCGCTGGGCTAATGAGCCATGACTTACACCTTTCACAAGGAATGGATATAAGATTTGCAAAGAGCGAAGAACAAAGTCCTCTTGGTACCTCATTACTGAAGAGTTCAACTCACCATTTCTCATTTCTGTTGGACTCCTCACATCTGTCTCGGTGCCCTGGAACTGCACATTTGCAGAGCGCACTCACCTTCACTTTCAATGACAGCTAACGAGGCTTGATTGATTCCCCCGATTGCTCTCATCACACAGATGAGAATATATTTTTGTAGGCTCTGTAAAATGTTTTACACAGATTACCACAGACTATAAAAATAACACCCTTTAAATATACCAAGATAGTTACTGGCTTGGATGTACGGTTTGAGGAAAAATCTTTAACTGGTATTGAATCCCTGCACTTTATGGAGCTTCTTCACACTCTGAAAAGGTTCTTCACACTTGCAGATGTGAAATGTCCTTTTACCACTTTTACTGATCCTTCCCAAAAACTGGAGGTATTACACAGTTTCATAAAATGGAAATACTGATTCAAACAGTTTGCCACATACAAAAGGCAAGAGCAGCACCACTCACCACTCCTTATTATAGAAGTCTTCTGTGCAGTGTAATGTGAGATATGCTGCTAGTTAATTGGGCCTTTCTAGCTGTGCATTGCATGCAGTGTCTGTGGTCTCAGTAGTTGATGTGGGTACGGGGGTATTAAGGTCCTTATTAGGATGAATAATACTTGATGTTGCTGCATTTGTTCTTTAGTTTAGTTGAGTTTTGGTTTGGTTTAAATATGATTTATGTGGAAGCAGGTATGCACAGACTACAGAGACAGTATAATACCCTACACAGTCACCAGGAATAAACCTTACATTTCTATAAAAAAAACCTTTATATAATTATTAACTTCTAAAGTTCAAAACTCTCCACCAAACAACATTTTGGGAAGTGACATACTTTAAATGATTCAACATTCTGGCATTTATGATTACAAGCCATTCTCTTAAAAGGCCTTTGCTTCATTCCTCCCCCAGAAGCAGTGTTATGTTTCTTTTTAATAGTCCAGTTTTTGTCTTTGAAGTGTTCGATTATTTATCCTGACAACGAAACCTTAGATTTATTTAGTATGATGAATAACACGCAAAGTAATCCTGCTTAATGTCATATAAAGGCAATATATTCCGACGCCATTAGACTTGATATTTGATACTGTTATAGTATGATGCTGCATGTGGTCTTTTGTTATTTCCTAAATGCTGAAATTGAATTGCTGCATTATTTCCTCCCAGTACCAAAGAATGAAAATCCAGGCTCTGGGATGACTCAGTTTAGTTTTGAGCTACAGTATGTCCTTGCTGCGTTCCTGTCCATGTGGCCTCCTTCAATCTGTGGCCACTGGGAGGCACTGAATCTTTTGTCTAGCCTGCAGCTCTGTTTGACCTAAACTATTATTTCATAAGTTCTAAATATAGAAGCTCCTTGCTCCCTGTCATGTCATCTTTTGGCTCCACTGCGTTAACTTTAAAAGCAGCAGAATGACAGAGTGGCTGATGAAACAGAAAACATGTCCCATACAGGGTTCTCGTAGCCATGCTGCTCTGTTTAGACTGATGGAAACAAGCCACTGGCGTTTCATGGCAAGCAAGATTCACTGGCCCTGGACTGAAGGTGTGTCCATCTGGCCTGCCATATGATAACAGGAAATAAACCATGATTTTGCCTCTCTGTATCTATGTTCAGATTCTGGGACCAGTTCAGTGTTTGATACTAAATAAGTGCAAACACATCTATGTTTAAAGTCTAGGACCAATTCAGGATTTGACACTAAATAAGTGCAAACATGACATCCTTTATGGTTCAGTAACACATTCTACATGGACTATTTGCAGGAAATCTTCACCTCACCAGATTCTGTCAAGTCCGAGTGTGGATCCACAAGATAACGGGATTTTTGTCCTTCATTTTTGTGTTTAGCTGCACGTTCTAAGGTTATTTTAGAAAGTGTTCCACAACGCAGACTTTTTATGCGCAATAGACGTTTTGATCTTTGAAAGAATGCAGCCTTAAATAGTCTGAGTGGGGTTCTTTGATGAGGTGAGATGATCGCTAATTTTATGCGTCCGAAATAGCTGGAGCATGCACTGAAATAGTGACCAATCATAATACACTGAACGCTCTTGCTGTTATGATGTTCCATCTCAGAGAACTCTTCCATTGTGTTAGAGTTCCATTTCTGGTCCAATGTCTTGACGGCCTCGTGATGAAATAATGATTTCATAATGTTAAAGGAGCATGGACTGCACTGGCTGCTAGAAGCACGTCCTGAGCCAAGTGACAGATCATAATGTGAGGAGTTTGGCCAGATTCTTGTGACAGAGTGATTTTTCTCCCAGAGGCAAGACCACTAGTGGTTAGGGCACAGTGTAAGCATTCTAGCAGGCATACTGAGTGCTCTGTGCTTAAAATGTATTACAGGGCTGAAACTATGAAGCTGCCTTCATTAATCAATGGTTTGTGTTTATACACAGTTATATGTGTTTATAAATACATATATATTTATTTGTACAGCTCCAAACTTCAATGGCTTAAATGAATCATGTCTCTGTCATATTTTTTCAAGCTGTCAACCATGCAAGCTCAGGACAGTGTTGTTAACCGGTGGGATACGAATCTCCTGGTGATACATTAATTAAACACACTTTTTCAGCATCTTGAATAAATTTGTAAACTGCTAATGACTGTCACAACACCATATATTGCTGTGAATTGATGATAAATTAAACACTTGCTCAGTGATTATCTGTTTTATGTCCAAGTAATAGTACATTTATTGATAATGGCTGTTTATGAATCCATGAACAGAACTGTAAAATAAAGGGATATAAATATGACAGTCTACTGTAATAATAGGTATGTGATTTATCCAGTAAAGCGTTTGAACAAGTATCCTATAGAACATAGCAGTAATATTTGGCAGCACTGCTTGTATAAAACCAAATGTTGCTTTAAATCCATTTGTGGTTAATGGATTAGCAGCTTTCTGTTACATCCAATAATTAAATTATACTATTTACTTTTTATTAAAATCTCAAGAAAAAATCTGTTATACATAGCAAATACATAAAGAAAAGCATGTACATGTGTGCATTTTTACATTTGCACATCATTATTTTTACCCATTTTATTTTTTTATATTTTTTAAACGGAAAAAACGAATGTAAGAATGTACAGCGGTGGTCTTCACACTGGTCCTCAGGGCCCCCCAGACAGTCCACGTCTAACTCACAATGCCAATGGATAGAGCAAAATGTAGACAGTCTGGGGACCTTTAGAACCAGTTTGAAGACCACACTTTGTCTGAAAAGGTATCTTTTTTTACAATGTACTGTAGCGTATTGTTCTTGTCTAACTGGGATTACTGATTAAAGTGGAGTCACTAACCTTTGTCATGGACATCTGTGTTCCTCTGCTGGTTTTGCTCCAACTCTAAGAACAGAATTGGGAAACTCTGGCTCTGATAAACAAACACTGTGTATTTCAACAGATGGTTTCACAATATTGGCTGTATCATATTGTCCGCTCGTAGGCCCCAGGCAGAACACCTTTAGTCAGGACTCTTTCTCTGTGTTCTGTAAAAATATTTTATTTCTTACCATTTCAAACACTAAAATAGTGTTTTGCTGTCTCTTCAAATGTAGTTGTAGTCACCGATAGTCAAACAGACACAAATTAAACTGCATGCACTGCTCTGGAGTGAGAACTCAGGCTGTGTTTAACCTCCACAAAACTGATGTCTAATACTTGGAATTTTTGCTCATTAGAGAGAATATGTTTCTTACATTTAATATCATATGATGGTTGAACACATTTCTGATCAACTGAAGCTATTTTCTGTTCTTTCTCCACTCTAGAGAAGTGTAACAGTTGAGTTCATTCGAGCAGAATGAAAATATTGAAGTAATCATATCAGATTAATCAGAAACAGACGTGTAGTGGCTCAGTGAGAAACAAACGAGCAGAGGAAAATCCACGCATCCAGCATCTTGGGATCACAACAGGACACACTGTCTGTGTAACCAAGGCATGAAATTAAATGTCATTATGATGATTAGCTCTCTATTGGGGACCTCAGCCTGCCATTCATTTACATACATCGTTCCTGTTTTTCGAGATAGGGTCTGGTTTTACCTTACAGTGCAGTGCGATTGTGCGTGGCTTGTGTTCCTGTTTGTCAGTGTGTTGGCCACATCTTCATTAGTTATTCATAGAAGTTCTATTTTTGGCTCACAGCACGCTTTACCTGTTCATTTTTTTCTTGTTTTTTATTTATTTATTTATTTATTTATTTTTTATCGAGGTTCACAGCAAGAACCACTATAGCTGAAACCATAGCAACAGTATATGCGGCATGTTCCAATACCTCAGCCTAAAGTTATTCAGACTGCAGTGTCCTCCTGCAGGAGCACAGAGAGAGCAGTCGGAACCAAAACATTTCCCATGCCTTGGCTTCGCCTTAATGGAAATGTAAACCTGGGAGTGAGCGCCGTTACCCTCCATATTCCCTTTTAAGGTGCTCTCCAGGGCCCTATGAGAGGCCCTGATTTTATGTAGCCCCAGCTTTACACTGTGCCTGTATCCACAGATCTAAAGCTGTCCATAGATTGTGGGAGTGGGTATGTGTGTGTGTGAATGAGCTCCTGGGGATTCACCAAAAGGAAGCACAGGCTTTGGTCAGGATGTCATTTCTTTTAATGAGGTGAGAATGATCTCTGGTCAGATCAGAGGACTGACAGAGAGAGACAGATTCTAATGATTTTCATGCTTTTCATCCTCATATGCCTTTTTTCTTTCCTGCATCGCTCTGCTTTTTCTAGTTTCAGATGAAAGACTGAATTTCATGTCATTTCTTTTAGATATTACAAAAGCAGACTTGTAATGTAGCCCATGATCATCATCCCTTTCATTGGGATTTCTTGCTCATGTTCTTCGTTTACGTTGTTTTATTGGTTTCTTTATAGTATTATTACATGTAGTATATACAGTTTATCTGCTCAATGATATCATATATGGTTCATACACCTAACGGTAGTTGATTTACATGTGCCGTGTGAATCTTATTTCCAATGCTGAGCCCTCTTGCTTAACACCTAAATCAATTCGTAAAGGACAGAATGACAAGCTGGTGTGTGTATGTGAATTAGAAATAGTGTCCTCTACAGCGTCATGATACAGGTACACGAGTTTTGAATCAATTATTTTTCACATAATAAAGTTTTGCTATATTATCAATGTCATTTTAGTTTTTTTCTGCAAACGCACCATCAGCCAAAAGTTTCGCAGATACAGAATAGTAGCCTGGGGAAATATATACAATCTGCAGCCTGTACTGGGAGACGTGGAGGCGAACAGGCTGACACCACATTAAAAATGCTGAACGGATGTAAAATGTTTGGCTTTTTCAAGTTTTTCACATGAACTGCACATGGCAGTTTTGCAATAATGATCTCAGTAACAGTTTGAACTTAAAGCTTGACTCTGATCACTCCTGAATCTAGATAGCCTGTTATCTAGCTGCTTGATTTGTTGAGCTAACAGCATATTCTATGTAATAATCCACAGTCACAGTAGCTGGATCCTTAACCTTGCAAAAAGTGAGACTTGTACAGAATCTCGACCCAGATCACATTCTTTTCAAAACCATAATCAGACGAGAAAGGCTTGATCAAGTGTATGTTCATCTTTTTCTAACATTTTTTGTTCTGAAAAACACCAGAAAAGTCTAAATTGGTTTTCTCTGCTAACTCAGTACTGAGTACTGAGTTAGAATATCTTCAGGCCCTCGTCTGTTTACAAACTTGAAAGGGTCTGTTACTCATGTTTTGTTTATGTATCACAAGCGCATTTTTATCATTTTTCAATGTGACACGATTGCGTTTCATAATCTAATGAGGCTGAAATGTTTCTGCTTGCAGCTAGTCTTCCACAGCACATCTGGTTTGGTAGAGTATGAGGCTTTTTAATCAGTAGTGTGCAGTTTGCAGTATGGTGCTGTAGACAGACCATTTCAAGACGTACCAGATATTACAGCGCAATTGGGATTAATAAATTCTGGAATTAATCATCTTATTTTAGTGGCGATGGATTGGTCTAGTCTGTAATTCGTCCAATCATGCTACACACTGCATGGAAATTATAGTCCTAAAACATTTATTGATAACAAAATATTGATTTATTTACTCATGTGTCATTAGTTTTATAAGTCGTATTATGATGACCACTCAAGACTCATAAACTTTTTTTTTTCAGAAAATGTGACACCATTCTGTCATACTAGGAGAGAATCCACCCACGGTTTTTGAGCTCAGTGAACATAAGAGGATTTTACATTAATGATTGGAAGACGGTCTCACAAATGTTTTCTCCTTTAATCCATATACGCAAATATTACAGCACAGTTCTGACACTCTTCACTGTTGAAAATAGGCATTAACTTGCATTTTAATTCTTTCATGATGTTAGAAGTGTTCATTAATGAATATATAATTAAAGCTCAAAGATAATTAAAACCCAAGTCTTCTGCATGGGTTCTTCTCATGTATGGCCCAGTATTCAAATTCTCTGAAAAGATAAACCTTGGCTGAAACAAAATCAAGGGAGAAAAAGTGAAATGATATATAGATGTACATATATTGCAAGGCTTACACAGGCCTGCACCCTGAAGTGATACCCGTGAGAGATCCTTACTTGGTGTCCTGCTCTGGTTCTTCCATCTCTCTGGATCTGCTTCATCATTTTGGAACCATTTGCATCCAGTTTCCCGCTGCTATACAAATTCTTTTTTGTATATGTATATATATATATATATATATATATATACATATAT